>LNAC01000060.1:363988-434124 GCA_002007465.1 Ailurus styani
AAAAAAAAAAAAAAGAAAGGCACAGTTCTTGGCCCCAAATAATTCACAACCATGGGTGGGGAGGGGACTCAAGAGACATCGCACAACTCTAAAATCCTATCTGTGCTATGCTGTCTCTATTAGCAAAATATTGTGGGAGCAATGGGAACAGTACTGTGAATTCTACCTTGGAAGGGGAAGAGAAAGTGGAGCAGATCACAGGAAACTTCATGTAGAGGAGGGACTCAAACTAAGCTTGCATAAATGGGATTCTATGAGGTAAAAGACATCGCAGAGACTTGACAGGTTTGTGTGGAAGAACACAGGGGAACCACACCATTTTTTCTTGTGGTTGGACCATGGACCATTGATTGTCAGCCTTTGACCCAGCCAGCAGAGACAACTTTTCTCTCACCTGCTGCCTTCCTCCGTGGCACGGTGGGACCTGAGTAAATCATTTAGATGATGTGTATTTTGCTGGTATTTTTTGATCTCCAAACCAACTCGGATAACATGACTGTGAATTTTTTTCAGGCTTGTGAGATCATGGATCATCTTTACTGAAAATAACTATGTTCAATCAAGTCATAATTGCCCAGAAAAACTGAAGAAATATAATAATTGGTTTAAAGCCCAGCTGTTGAGAAATTGTTACACAAGAGCACCTCACACTCTTGATGTTGCTTTGTTATTACCCTAATATAAACAAAGTTGGAAATTCAAGGTTAAATGATGGCTTTTTATGGCTATAATTCCAAGTCTCTACCACCTATAACAGAACTTTAAGTAAGTAGGTAATCATGAGAAGAGTTATCTGAAGAGAGTAATTTTCAGCAACTTTTCTAAGATGAATGAGCTTTGAGAAGCCCTGTTATTTAATTCTGGACACTTTACAGAAACCAATGATAGGGAGACTTTATACCAGTATTTTCATCACATATTAGTGTTCTGCTATTTTGTCAAATACAAGCTAATACCAGGCATTTGTCTATCTAAAACTGAAAACAAAAGCCCCATAAATTTGGACGAACACAGCATTCTCCAAAATGAAATGAGGACTTCTTTCCAAAAAATGCTCACGCTTTTATTTAAAACCCTGCTTTTTCCACATTAAAAAATGGACTTCCCCTTTTATTTGCCTATATTCAGGACAGTCACATAATAAAAATTGGAGTGTTCCAAAATTTCTAGAAGCAGAAGAAGAGTTTGTCTGTGCAGCCTTACCCTATGTATACAGATTACCAGTGCTTTCAGTTTTTTCACTTTCTTGCTGAAAAAGAGAAGGGCACAGCCATTCATTAAGCACCTACCACATGGCAGGTGTTTTGCTGAGTGCTTTGTATACATTATCTCTCTTAATCCTCACAGTAACCCTATGAGGAAGGCAGTTTTATCCCTATTTTATAGCTCAGGAAACCCAAGCTCAGGGAGGTTAAGTCACTTGCCCTGGGTCACCCAACCACTAGATGGATTATGACCTTGGCTCTGACTGCAAAGCACTTGGCCCTTCCACAAAACATGCCACCTCCTTGCATACAGTTTACAAGACCTTTTCTCTTTTCACTATGATTTCTTAACCTTGTTCATAGATTTTCATTTTGAATTATCCAAATCTTCAACCGGGGTCCTTTTCTGGTGAGTTTCACAGTCTTTGTATTTATTTAAGCGATTTTTTTCCACTGGGGAGACAAATTTTTCTTCTTATGGGAAATTTTAGATCATAAAGTCACTATTAAATACATTTCGGGGTCCCTGTAATCTAATATAAAAATGTAAATATTTAATAACAATCAGCATCAAGTTAAGGGAAAAAATTACACAGCAGCAGTTGAACGATTGGAGTAAAAAGACAATTTTGTTTTTCATTTTATTCTCCTTTTCTAGGTTTCTATTGCTGCATAACAAATTACTCTAAAACTTAGCAATGTAAAATAGTAACCACTTCATCATATCTCAAAATTTTTGTGGCTCAGGAATTTGAGTGGGACTTGCTTCGCTGCCCCATTTTTTCTGTTCCACCTGGCTTTGACTGTCGTCACTGAGTGGTGTTCAGCTGGGGGACTTGTCGACTTGGAGGTCCACTGCAGCTTCACTCAGAACTGGGTCCAGGTGGGATGGCTGGAGGGCTGGGTTGTGTCAGGACTGCCAACTGTAGCATCTATACCAGCCCCTTGCACTTGGAGGTCTTGGTGTTGTCTGACTTTTTACAGCATGACCCAGGGCTTCCAGGGTGAGTGTTGCAAGAGACAGGAAGCAGAAGTCACTGACCTCTTAAGACGTAGGCCTGGAAACTGGCACAGCAATTTTCCCCACCTTATTCTATTGTTTAACAGTCATACACCTATTCCAGATCCAACAAGAGGGAATGTTCACTTCATTTCTTGATGGGAGGAGTATCAGAGATTTTTGTGACCAACCTTATCACAATCATTTTTGATATGTAAAATATCTACAACAAGAGCTTGATAATATTAAACAGACTTTAAAGTCATCCATTGATAAGCAGCATCATGAAAGCTTTATTGGAGGCCTAGCCTAAAAATGAAAGGTATTCAAATCACCAAACAAGACAAAGGAAACATTAATTTAAAAAAAAGATCACTCAAACTGAGGGTTACTGGGGGGTGGGAGGGTAGGGATAGGGTGGCTGGGTTATGGACATTGGGGAGGGTTTGTGCTTTGGTGAGTGCTGTGAAAGGTGTAAGCCTGATGATTCACAGACCTGTACCCTGGGGTAAATAATAATAAAAACAAAAAAAATAAATAAANCAAAAACAAAAAAAATAAAAATTGAAAAATAATAATAATAATAAATCACTAAGTTCTTCTTTACCATGATGAGGACATCTGGAAAAACACATGAAGATAAAAATATTCTCCAATTTCCAAACTCAGTGCAGTTTGAAGAAACTGTAAATGAAGCTTTCTGAATNAAATAAATAAATAAAAATTGAAAAATAATAATAATAATAATAAATCACTAAGTTCTTCTTTACCATGATGAGGACATCTGGAAAAACACATGAAGATAAAAATATTCTCCAATTTCCAAACTCAGTGCAGTTTGAAGAAACTGTAAATGAAGCTTTCTGAATCTCATTAAATACAACAACTCTTGTGCTAGTTATTCATTTATACTCTCTTTATCTAATCTATAAGGTCATTTACAAACCAAATATTAGCCTGGTATGGTTCTTTACGTAGACTTGGCAAAAATCCTTGTTACAGAAGAAGCATAAGGCTGATTTTTAAAATTTGTTGCTGCTAGGGCAGAGCTGCTAGCTTTGCACAAAGGTCTCCTTGCCACTTCCTTCATGATAATAAGCTTGGTGGGCATGTAACAGTCTAAGTAAAGGGTTGGCAGGCTGCTGCCTATTTTGTAAATAAAGCTTTATTTACATACAGCCGTATCCATTCTTTTGCTATTGTCTATGGTCACTTTCAAGCTACAGTGGCAGAGTTGAGTCTGGATTGTAAAGTCTAATATATTTGCTATCTGGTCCTAACAGAAAAAGGTTCTTGGCTGCTGTTCCAGGCTGTGGATTTCCAGCCCCTCTTGTAGTTAAACTTGGCCATGGGACCAAGACCTTGCCAATGAGTAGAAGTGGGGTACCCTTAAGGATGGCTTCTTTGGACAATAAGGAGCCTTCCTTTGGCCAGCTGCACCCTGATATGACCCATGAAAACAATCCCCTAAGGGATGGCAGAAAAATAAAATGAGAAAAACCTTGGTTCTTGAATAACCATGTGGAATAGAAAGATCCACCAACTGGGATCACTTTCCCTGAATTTTCACATCAAAAGTAAATAAGCTATCAACTGTAAGCTGCTAAAATAGTATTAGTTTCTTTATTAAAGCAATCAGGTCTTATTCTGTCTAAGCCTCACATTTGAAATACCAATAAATCATATAAACTAACACTCTAAAAATTGATCAAAATAGTAGTCATTAAGTCCAGGAAAAAGAAAACCATTTTATTCAACTGATTATTTTCATAAATCAGTTAGATAAAGTTGGGAGTCTTTTGTCTTCAGATAATCGTTTATATAGTGAAAAAAAGCACAAAATCCAAACTGTAATTTAACATTACTCTGAACCCTACCACTTTGGAAAAGCAAAAGGGGCTTTTTCACTTGGTTATAGTTCATAAAGAGGCTTTTACAGATCAGATTCACACCTTATTTTAATGTGGCTCTTCCAGCTAATTTGTAAATACAGGCAAAAGAGAAATCCAAGGATAATGTGCTTGGGCACTTACAACTATGTGTTGATATCAGCTTCAGTGTCTTCACGTTCCACTTTACCATTTTTTCCCACCTTTTCACATAAGATTAAGGAATCCATCTCATCCATAGATAATTAGAATGATTTTGACACAAGCAATAAGTAATATTTTGGACATTTGTGCAAATAAGAAACGATGATTATCTACTCTAGCCCAGGGGTAAAGTCAAAAGCTCATCTCCAAATGGTTGCTGAAATGGCAAATATCCCATGTTTCTCTAAAATTTTTTATTTGTAACAACTTAGCACATAAATTTCCCCTCTTTTTCCCATTCCTGGTTTGGTTCTCTGCTCTTCTGAGGTGTTGAAAAACCATCAGAGCAAATATATAAATAGATCCTAAGAACACCACTATCAAATCTAAATGGTTAACCAGTAATTAGAGATCCAAATGGAGCTCAAAAACCTTGCTGGGTAAGTCAGGAAGAACCTGGACATCCTTATGGTCCGTAGATTTTGTTCTTTATGCCTTTATTGTTAGACTTGTACACCATTTCCTTGAATGCCAAATTTAGGCATCCTTCCTAATTAATGATCTTTTCAAGCCCTTTTCAGAAGCCACTGGATTTTGATTAGCCCACAAAAGAAGGTTTTCTCTCCTGGGCACATAGTTCTCTGTCTCCTTAGCAGTTAATTGAGTAGCAGAATAATGGTTTCCTTACAGGGAGGCTTACAGGCTGCACAGAAGGGTTGATGCCTCTTTAGTCTCTGGGAACTGTAGTGACATTCAATAATGCTTGGTAAATTTAAGAGAATTAGAGACCAAACTGATGTATTTGGACATATCTCAATCTGATGTTTCCTGAGCAGCTGGCTCAGTGAAAGGGTATGTATGCCGCTCAAGGCCTGTTTTTTTTTCTAGGTGAATTTTTCATTACCCTCCTATTCCTGTGCCTCATTACCACGTAGAAAGAGCCAGAAATAGCTGCTTCTTTGAGAAATTAGATAATTTCTATTTTTACAGATCAAACTTTCCTGTGCAAGGCACATACAAGAATTCCCAAGTTCTCGGGAAAAATCGGTTTATGTGCAACACGTGTGTGTGTGTGTGTGTGTATGCATGCACATCCCTCTCTTAGTATCATGTAGTCATGACTATATGTCCTTGTAATATCATATAGTCATCCAAATATTTGTGTCCACCAAGTGATGAGAATTAAAGCAGTCCAGTATCTCTTCGATGTACACCTTAGACAATATGAGGAGTCCCTGGCTTAGCACCACACCAAAGCTTTTCTCTGCCTCTTCACATATACGTATTTCTGCCTATATATCCATCTATAGCTCTATCTAGATATTCTGTCTCTGCTCCCTCTTTAAGCCCCACTGTATAATCATAAAAGGGATTTTAAAAATTAATCCACAAATGGGAAAAGAAACAATAGTTAAGATGTGCCGACAACATTTGAAAAATTAGAAAATGAATGGACAAATGGGCATTGGCTTAGAACAACCAAAAAAAAGCCTAACTGAAGTGTTAAGAGTGAAATGCTGAGGGAATACAAGCCCCAGGAAGTTTCAGAACTTGAATCACCAACAACTGGGGAAAGCACAAGTGAGTGGTAGAGTGGAAAATGGAAGGATCCGGTCGAGTATCTATACTGACTCAGTCCCTTTCCCTGCCAACCAGACATCCAAGTACCTCCAAGTACCTGTCCTTCTTTACTTTGGCAGGAGAAGGGATTTTATTTTATAGAGACTTGAAACAGGGAGTAGCAACCCTAGTGAAAAAGAATAGGATTAAGCTAAGCTTCAATAATACTAAATTCATATCCCAAGGGAAATAAAAGAAGCTATTGAAGATATGGAGCTATAACAAAATACCATAAAAAAACATAATTCAAGAAGGACATTAACATTTCTCTCTTTAAGGAAATAATTATCCAAATATTTATCGATTCATATACTTTTTCCCCCCAAAAAGAGTGGAAGTGTTATCAGTAAAAGTGTTTCAACCATGATTGTAACAGTTTTGTTTATGAAGATCAATATTTTCAATACAAGCCTATATTTAAAGTAGTAAATATCTCAGGGGTCATACTTTTTCAAATGTTTTTAAAGGATATGTAAGCAAAATATTTGAATATTAGCCTTGGAGCACTAATCCCCAATGTGGGTGAAATTGCTGACCTAAGAGAAAATTGTCCAAATTTTCTTGGCACTTAGTCTGAAGGACACTAGCCATTAGTAACACAGAGGTTTGTTTTTTTTTTTAACTTAGTAACTTCATTCAGTTTTCAGAGAATCATACAAAATCCCCCCCAAACTGAATTGACCTTAACTCTCTCTAAATTTTTTCTGATACCCTGAAAGTTTATTTTTAATCTTTAAGACACATACAGATGTATGTCTAATACACACATAGTAGACATGTGCTCAAATACAAATTTCATCTAATAGGAAAAACTTGATGTAATCTGTAAGCCTAGGAGAAAACTATGTGTTTTTTCTCTACAAATTGCAACATTCTCAAACAAAATACAAAAAGAAATCAAACCGTCTCATTAGACTTAAATGCACTGATAGCTTTTGCACTTGTAGGAGATCCCATAAGTTCCCAGCCCTTCTTCCATCAACAGTCACTATCCCAGTAAATGCTAACATTATCCTACTGCAACTGGCTGTCTGTGAGCTTTCTCTCAGACAGTATAGAGGGCAGCTAGAAGTGCCAGAGGTGAGACTCCCAGTAGCAATTCTAAGCCACTGATAAGCATTGGAGGATTAAATTCCCAATTTCCTTGCTCTTCAGGAGGAATAAAGAAGGAAGTTAGGTCCACTTTCCCAAACTGCCCCAAGAGTACCGTGGCCCAGGGGCTCAGTTACTGCTCAACAGGTACCCTTTATTGCTTCCTTTCCTTTCCCTGTCTCACTTTCTCACTTCCCAACTGAGTGGGAGGCAGTCCCCAAGATCAACTCCCAAAGAAGCTACGTGCTCTCTCATTTTTGTCCCAGGGTCTGCTTTTACAGGACCTCACCTAATATCAGTACTTTACTCTCTGAAGGAAAATATCTCTTCTTTTGCCGATTTTTAATTTGCACCTTACAGTGACTCTTGTACATTTAAATTTTATGTTTGAATTTAGTAAGGTTAAAAAGCTAGTCAGAAGAGTGGACAAATGTATAACTCTACAAATCCATTAGAAAATGTAAATGATCATGGAAATAAGAAAGAAAAATCCTTTAAAGGGGAGAGGGTTAATGCATTACTCGACTGGGAAGATTTTCTAGGACCCCTTCATGAGGGTAGACTGCCTCGCTTGTATTACCATGAGCAAAGTTTTAATTGCCTAAAAGCCAAGCCTAGAGGCCTTTAAGAATGGATAAGTGTGGGAAAGGTAACTTCCTGCTGTAGAAGCTTTGAAGATATGTGAGATAGAGTTTGTGCTCTCTATGAGCTTAGTGTCTATCTGAGAGAGTATCATAAGACAATGTATTGATTCCTTACTTTGTTTTTTGTTTCTTGTTTCTCTTTATATCTTAACAATTTTTACATTTTTTTCAGTAGTCCAAGATTCATTGTTTATGCACCACACCCAGTGCTCCATGCAATACGTGCCCTGCTTAATACCCATCACCAGGCTCACCCATCCCTCCCTCCCCTTTCCCCTCCATAACCCTTAGTTTGTTTCTCAGAGTCCACAGTCTCTCATGGTTTGTCTCCCTTCCGATTTACCCCAATTCATTTTTCCTTCCTTCCCCTAGAGTCCTTCATTTTATTCCTTATATTCCACAAGTAAGTGAAACCATATGATAATTGACTTTAACTGCTTGACTTATTTCACTCAGCATAATCTCCTCCAGACCCGTCCACGTTGATACAAAAGTTGGGTATTCATCCTTTCAGATGGCTGAGTAATATGCCATCAGGGATTCCTTGCTTTGTTTCAGAAAAGCTGTAAGATCATCAAGGAAAGAAACAAAATTTCAGAAGGTCTAAAAGTGTGAGTAGATTTTTTTTTTGTAGAGAATAATATTTTAAGAGTTACAGATACCACAAAGTCACTGAGGTAGCTAAGGACCATATGGTTAAAATAGCAGTCATGTCATATTTTATCCACTTGGTACCCATTCCCATAACCTCCCACTCCTATTCATTAATTTGAGAAATAATCCATCCCCATTTTGTGTTATAATGGTGGAATAGTAAATCCACATGTTTGCCATCCCAAACAGAAAAGAGTCCCAGGTCCTATCTCTGCCAGATCCTATCTCCTGCCAACACAAAATGTCATAAAAGTACAAATGAGACCAAAGCTTGTTTGGTCAATAGATAATTACAGTCATTCAGGATTATTTTGGCATAAAGCCATGCACATTTTTACCAACCACCCATTCTCCTATTGCAAAATAATTCCTAGCTGACTCCAGGCCTGTGGTGGAGATTGAATACCTGAACAAAGAACACAAGTCAATCGTGAGACCCAATATAGTCACCATGAATTAAGGGTTTTCTAATTCACTGTCAGAGAAGTACTTCACCATCAATGTTTTTAACTGGCCCATACAATAGGGGACTTTTCTGTGAGCTTTCACATACCCAGTGCTCAGCACAGTAAAACTGACACAAGGCACTCAATAAACACTCATTTAATTGAACTGAATGCATGATACTCTCATTAATAGTATCTTTTATTAATAAGATTGAATACATGCTGAATGGACTTCTAGTATCTTTTATAAACAAATATACATGTATTGTTATTCCCTTTGACTTTTTTGGAGGGGGGAGTCTGGGTCCAGTATACTTAACTGATGGTACATGACAAGGTAGGGCTTCCCAACCCCTCCCCTTCCTCAGGGAATCTGGGATGTAAACTGTTCAATGACCACTTCATTGATCCCCTTTGACTTTTTGATTAAATTTTTTATTAACTAGACTTTCTATAATAGTAGCTAAACTTTGAACAATCAATACCCACTCATTTTGAGTATTTATTATGTCTTAAGGAAAATGCAAGATACCAAAGAATAGTAAGCTATCCAACTTAAATTTAATGAGAATTTAGACTTCTCAGTAGATAATGTTTCAAGTTTAAATCACGTGTTGTAGAGATAAAAGCTGAAACCAAGGAGGAATGTTGAG
Source organism: Ailurus styani (assembly GCA_002007465.1). NCBI lineage: Eukaryota > Metazoa > Chordata > Mammalia > Carnivora > Ailuridae > Ailurus > Ailurus styani. Next base: position 373,336 of record LNAC01000060.1, read on the forward strand.
TCTATTGACCTTGAGTAAAATTTCCCAATTTCATACCAAGGATATAATGGTGCTGACCTGAGTTAGAAATGCCTGACATAGCTTTCTTGTCCATTCTCCCTTAATACGATGTTACTAAGCAACACCTCCACATAAAACAAAGTACGTGGGATCAGATTTGTGCCCACAACTCCTGGCAAAGACTACAATATGTAATAATGATGAATTGTGCTTTTCACTGATCTTATACAATATGAGAATTTTCTTTTCAAGACATTTCAAGGTGACACTACCTCTGTATGTCTTAGCCAGTTGATTCATCTCTGAAATACTCTACTGAAATTTTCCCACTAGCTTCATATCACCTGTTTAAACAATGAAAAACTGAGAATGCTTAGGAATCTAGAGACAGGAGGAAGGTAGAAAAAAGAAATAAATGAGTGTTGAGGATGACTTTGTGCCAAGTATGGTGAAAAAGCTGCATATTAATTATTTCACATAATTTTCACAGAAGTCTTATGCAGTAGGTATTACTATCCTGATTTTACAGCTGAGAGAAAACAGGGATTAAAGAAATTTTGCTAAACTGGACTGCATTTTTAATATGCCTTTGGAGAAAAGCACCTTCTTCTCTTTACTACATTTTAATGTGCAAAATATAATTATTTTGTGTCTTTAGTAATATATTGATTGCTTTATTTTTCATGCCCTTGAATCCACAACCTTTGATACTGTCTTCCCAAACTGACTTTGACCTCGGTCATTTATTTGCCTTAGCCAATGGGAAAGCAGCAAACATTTTGCAAGCAGATATTTGAAAAATAACTTGCACATTTTCTTTTCCTCTTTGGCAGCAGGTAGGTCATCACCACCAAAGCAAGCCTAGACAAATATGACACTACATGGAATAGGGCCATCACCACCAAAACAAGCCTAGACTAATATGACACTAGATGGAGTAGGGTCATAACAAAACATTCATCCCCCAACAAGTCAACTAGTATGTACATAAGCAAGGCAAGCCAAGATCAGTGGAACTCTCCAGACAAAATGTAGACTTGAAAAAAATAATAGATTTTTACTTTAAGCCTCTAACTTCTAGTGTGTTTTGTTATTGAGCACTAGCTAACTGATACAAGCACCCACATTATATAAGATACTTTCCAAATTGTGCACAAAGAAAATTACAAAGACATGATATCTACTTTCATGATTCTTCACTTAAAAGGATGGAACATCATTTCCCAAGCAAATATCTAAAAATATAAGAAATTATATATACATATGTGCGTGCATGTGTGTGTGTGTACACATATTGAATATATTGGGGAATTAATATTTATAATCATCTTTTCAAATATTTAATGCACTTCTGCTATGTTCTAAAACTCAATGTAGGCACTAGGGATGAATAAAGCAAAGACTCTTCCTTCAACAAGTTCATAGTCAAATAGTGGAGATAGACAGGTACACAGTTCAAAAGATATGATAAGTGTTATTAGATATGTACTCAAGGTAATATTGAGCCCAAATGTGAAGCTTCAAAAAGGAGATGACCTGAGAGAGACACAAAAGGATGAAGAGAATTTTGAGAGAAAAATGGAAATGAACACTCCAGACAGAATAAATAGTACACTCTAAAGTACATAATGATGAGAGGTTTTGGAAAGAAACGAGTCTGCCGGTGGAGTTAGGGATCTAATGTATCAGAAGAGGCAGTAATGAATGAAACTGGAAAGGTAGGTCAAGACCAGAATGGAAGGGATTAGAGTCTGAACTTTATCCCAGCGGGAGTCATTCCCTGGTTTGGAGTGGGGTAGATGACTTGGTCAGATCTAGATTTTAGAAAAAAACTACTTTGGAGAGACTGAATATTTCCCACTTCTTTTTTCCAAAACTAGGTCATTGAAGACTGGGTTCAGAAGTCATCTCTCTAAGAAAACATTCTTGAATAACTTTATATTTTTAGGATTGTTTTCTTCTTCGTACTCAATTCAGCATTCTACTTAGCCTTAGACTTTCCATAAAAGTATGATAGAAGACACACTGCAAGACTTAGTTGGCCTGAAATGAATGACGTTAGGTAGTCAACCTCGGCTTGTGAATGTGGGCAAATAAGCCTCTGCCATACTGACTGAATCTCTGCTTTTTTACACCTCACTCACTAATTTAGACTCTGTTATCTTTCCTCATGCAATCCTTTGTTTGCTGTGAAGTGCTCTCTCTAAACTCAGAAAAGAGAATAAAATCACAGCAAAGTTTAAACATTCCCATAATCAATGTTGATGTAGCTGACCTGGAATAAAGACTAACTAGAAAGAAATTCTTGGGAAAAAGAAAGAAAGAAAGAAAGAAAGAAAGAAAGAAAGANACTCCATTATTTATCAGAAGTAGCAATAAACTTTACTGAAAGAAATAAATTCAGCATCGACTATGGGATATCTACTGGAGAACTTTTTAAAAAATATCCCCTCTATCCTCTTACCTACTTTATTGGGGTGGAGTGCTGGAAAAAAAAAGAAAGAAAGAAAGAAAGAAAGAAAGAAAGAGAGAGAGAGAGAGAGAGAGAGAGAGAGAGAGAGAGAGAGAAAGGAAGGAAGGAAGGAAGGAAGGAAGGAAGGAAGGAAGGAAGGAAGGAAGGAAGGAAAGAAGGAAGGAAAGAAGGAAGGAAGGAAGGAAAATAGGAAGGAAGGAAGGGAGGAGTTCTGAAATTCACAAAACAGTTATTTGAGTAAAGTGTAGCAGTATTTTAAGAAAATAGCCCCAGATTCTCTCTCTTGTAATTCAAGATTTCCATTGGCATTATAAGCATTTCTGTCAGGTTTCTCTGTTCTCTACAATGACCAAGAAGAATTCTCTGGTGTTTTTGTAAAGTGCTCTTGATTTCTGAGGCAGGCTGGAAAAGATTAAAAGGCTCTGCAATACAAAAAGGGAAGCATTGCCTTCAGTCAAGAGGAAGTTAGTGGTCCGGAATCCGGCCTCAAAAGTGAGGGGGCATGTGTGAATGTATTGCCTTTGGTTTACTGGTCATCTTCTTTCTGTTACTTTAGAGGGCCTGGTAAAAGTTCTCTGAACTATTGCATCAAGGAACTACAAATAATAGTCATCAGAGGACTCATCAGGGACTGTTCTTTAGAGATTATGAGGACCCCAATGGATCCTAAAATGAGGATCTAGAGAAGATAAGATGGGAAACCTATAGCAGCCAATTCAAATTCAAATAGAGAGTGAGGCAGCAAACATAAATGGGTGAAATTGGGCAGGTAAGGTCGGTGGCAAACTCTAGAGTGCATACCCAATCAAAGTGAGAACCTGCTCCCCAGCCCAGCAGATGATAGCCAGGCAGGAATATAGGTTGCCAGATACTCCAGTTTGGGGGGCTGGGTGGGGGATTGGAGAAATTCAAAGTTTTGAATTTTTATGTAAAATATTCTAGTTCATAATGCTGGAGGTTAATTCATTATTAAACATAATGTACCAATTAAAACATCTATGAGTGAGATGTGCCCAATGGGCTGCATGATTTCCACCTTTCCCCTCAAGGGACAGATGACAAATAGGAGATACACAAGGAGGAGAGGAAGCCCTATTTATGTCCAAGATATCCAAGAAAATTAAAGACCCCTGAGTTTATGAAAGCCAAGACCATGCCCCATGGTAAAGAGAGGCACTCTGGAGGACCTAGAGTCCCAGGATGTTAGGCAATGACTTGAAAAGCTACAAAAGAGTTGTCCAGCAGAATTTTCTGAAATAATGAATGAAACTCTCCATAATGTGTTGTCTTATATGGTAGCCACTACCTACATGTGGTTACTGAGCACTTGAAATATAGCTAGTGTGGCAAAGGAACTGGATTTTAAATTTACCTTATTTTAAGTAATTTAAATGTAAATAGCCACATATGGCTAGTGGCTACCATATTTGACAGCACAGCTATAGAAACTCCAAATGAATGATCCTCAAACTTTAGTATGCATCAGAATCATCTGGAGAACTTGTTAAAACATGGATTGCTGGGTTTCCCCAGCATTTCAAATTCAATGGGTGTGGAAAGAAGATTCCAGAATTTGCACTTAAAGCAAGCTCTCAGGTGATTCTTATGCTGCTAGCCCACACACTGAGAGCCACTAAACTGTTACCCAACTTTTAGATTACCAAGACAGAGTGTGGTCCCAGAAAGAGAACAACTGACACCTATACAATTACTGCTTTAAACACACACACTCACATACACACACACCATGAACATTTTTGTTCTTTCTTGGAAAGGATGAGGTTTGGTTTTAAATCAGAACATAGTGCATGACTGCTTGTGTGGCCCTGAGTCTTAGTTCCACTCCAGCAGGGGGCAAAAAAGAAAATCCTATATCATCATGACCAAACTAGACACCTGGCAGAACCCATATGTCAGGAAATTTGATTAGTTTTTTTCTTGCAAGGCGTAGCATCAGCAAAGCGCCTAATTTATCCTAGGAATGTACTATTAAATATCAGTGTAGGTTAACTGCAGTCTTCATCCCTGGAAAACACATATTTCAGGCCATGGGGGAAAAAGAGAGGATCCTTATCCTCCTTCTATCCTCTTTTCCATTAAAAAAAAATCAGAAATAGTGGGGTCTGCTATTGTAATGCATTCAAGGAATTTCAAAGACATGACCTTTGTGTCTTAGTCCTAATATTGTAAATGGACTTATTCTAAGTGGCAGAATAACATATGGCAGGTTGGGGCATGGGTAGGGAAGAGGTCTTTCAGGCTGTCTCCATATTTCGTGATCAGTACTTCCTTAAAGTTTTCTCAGTGTTAATAAAAGCAAAGTATTTTTTATCTTATTATCTAAAGGGCATTGTTGGTACTCTTTTCACCTGAAAATTGATTTTTTTCATCCATTTTGGATGACTCATTTTCAAGGAAACAGACTATAATAAAATACTTTAAAGTAAACCATAATCATAACATAATGTTGTATCAATAATTCAGATGGAAAGTTTACAGCCTTGCCATGTGTGGGAGACTGATTGCATGTATATTCCTGATGTTTCATGTCTCCATGTGTCTGCACTCATTGGCGTTCTCTTCCCACGCTGACTCTGAAATTCGCCATGAGTTGCTTCAGCCATTGGGACAGTAGCAAACTTGACATAAGCAGAACTTTATAAAGCATTTGCACATTTCCAATTCTCTTCATATTCCTATACTTTCATAATGATTATATGCTCAGGGCAGTTTGCTACAGGTGTGACTCATGGAACAGAGTCAAGTCCTCCTGATTGCCCCAGCTGTAGTCCTAAATACTGAGAGAATTCAGCCAAGATTAGCAATGCTTCCTGGTAAACCTGCTATTGACTATAGATTCTTTTTTTTAAAACATATAATATGTTATTTGCCTCAGGGGTACAGGTCTGTGAATCATCAGGTTTACACATTTCATAGCACTCACCATAGCACATACCCTCCCCAAAGTCCATAACCCAGCCGCCCTATCCCTAATCCCCCACCCCCCAGCAACCCTCAGTTTGTTTCATGAGATTTAAGAGTCTCTTACAGTTTGTCTCCCTCCCGATTCCATCTTGTTTCATTTTTTTCCCTCCCTACCCTCTCCCCGACCCCCCACCCTGCCTCTCTAATTCCTCATATCAGAGAGATCAGATGATAATTGTCTTTCTCTGATTGACTTATTTTGCTTAGCATAATACCCTCTAGTTCATCCATGTTGTTGGAAATGGCAAGATTTCATTTCTTTTGATGGCTGCATAGTATTCCATTGTATATATATGTCACATCTTCTTTATCCATTCATCTGTTAGTGTACATCTTTCCATAGCTTAGCTATTGTGGACGTTGCTGCTATAAACATTCAGGTGCACGTGCCCCTTCGGATCACTACATTTGTATATTTAGGGTAAATACCCAGTAGTGCAATTGCTCAGTTGTAGGGTAACTCTATTTTCAACTTTTTGAGGAAACTCCATACTGTTTTCCAGTATGCATACTGTTTTCCAGAATGCACCAGCTTGCATTCCCACCAACAGTGTAGGAGGGTTCCCTTTCTCTGTATCCTCGCCAACATCTGTAGTTTCCTGACTTGTTAATTTTAGTCATTCTGACTGGTGTGAGGTGGTAACTCACTGTGGTTTTGGTGTGTATTTCCCTGATGCCGAGTGATGTTGAGCACTTTGTCATGTGTCTGTTGGACATTTGGATGTCTTCTTTGGAGAAATGTCTGTTCATGTCTTCTACCCATTTCTTGATTGGATTACTTGTTCTTTGTGTGTTGAATTTGATATGTTCTTTATAGATTTTGGATACTAGCCCTTTATCTGATATTTGACTATAGATTCTTGAGTGACCTGAGCTGACTGTGTGGACTAACAGAACTTTCAATCAGACACAAAGACCCATGACAAATAATAACTGGTTATATTATGATGATAAGTTTTTGGGGTGATTTGTTTTGTAAAAATTAACTAATATGTCCTGCTTCCTTATTCCAGTAACAGTTATGCAATATATCTAGGATAGATGATGTAGAAAGGAAGTTACTCTTTGTTTACATTTACATTGCTTGGCTGTTCTTACATTTACTTCAAGATTTCATCATGGAATTTATCAGAAAAGAAATTTTAAGGAAGAAGGAAATTAAAAATCCTTATTCCATATCAGAAAGACATCACCAGTCTTAGCAAATCCAATAAGTTTTTTTAAACAAAGTGAGGATGCTGAATGGTAGTTTATTTTAAACACATGATCGTGGTCTAGAGATTACCCTAAAAAGAAAAGAGAAACTTCCATTTCAGATGCATCCTTCCATTCTCTCTGCCAGCAGACTGTTGCTTTCCACTTTACAACCTCTACTCAGTTTGCAGTACAAATTGAACAAATTGTCCACCGGCATCAGGTAGGCGGCCTCACAGTGTCTTAACAGAACCCCTGCTGATGTGCATCTCTGTTCTCTACTCAGCTGTCCCATCCTGCAGCTACAGTTCTAAAGTTACAGGACAGTTTCTAACTTTGTGCCTGTCCCAAGGCATCAGGACCAAGGCACATGATTTGTAATTTATGAGGACACCCACAGAGCTGTCACTTGCAAGGCAGGTGTTGAGAAAATGGCAAGCAGCTCTAGGAAAGAAAAGGACTCTGATCTCACCCCTGAATAATGGTGGCTAACCTAGTCACGGATAGAAAGCGTTGACATAAGCGAGCTTTAAAAATAAAGCGATGGCTCATCTTGCCGAAGGCACTCTGTTTGTCTCTACGCAGTTGAATATAACAGGATTTAAGTAATCTATGAAAAAGTTGGTTGTAGTATTCATTCTGAGGCTGACTGTATGCTTTTGAACTGGGCTATGCAATTTAAACTACCAATTTCAGGAATCCTACAGATAAACAGGCAAATCAAACTTAAAACTAAATAATCCCAACAGGATGCAATGAATAGTAACCTCCCAATGTCCCTAAAAGAAATGACACAAAATGGAAACCAAAACAATTGAGCTCAAAAGTTAGATGCATAGGAATTTCAAAAAAAAAAAAAAGTATTCACCGAGCCAACTAATAATTTAAAATTGAATAAACTGTATCAATGTGTTAGCTGCTTAATACTTTTGTGCCAACTGAGTTTGATCTCATTGCAGCTTATTTCACATTCTGATTTCTGGTAATTTTTCAAAGACTAATACAGAGTGACCTAATCTTAAACCAATAGAGATGGTAGTAGAAGTCTATTTATAAGTAAAAATAGAGTGAAAGTCTCAAGGCATTTCCAAAGCACCACAAGGCGCACGTTGCAACCCTGGATGGAAAGAATATCAGCTAGGAAGCAATATGAGCTGTGAAACCAAATAATGTCATGGTGAAAAGGCTCCAAGATTTTAAAAATATTGCTTACTGATAGGCAGCTCAACTTTCCATCTCAAGTCTGAGCGTTCCAGGGGGATGTCTGTGTTACAATGCAAGTCCAGCGACTTCACACCATGCAAAAACCACAATGAACATAGAGACTCAAATATCAGGCTGATTACTGGTTGCAATTGGAGCTTTCACACTGGCAAAACTAGAGGATATTTTCCCTTCCTTTGGTGAGGACAGATCAAGTTGGCAGGTATTTCCTACTACCACATTCTTAAAATCGCCCTTCCAGATAAAAGTTGCCTGCTGGCATTCACAGCCCACATTCTGCTTATAGATTTCTGTATGTTGTCTATTAATAAACAGTCAGCAAACCACTAAATGACATAAGCCATTGTGTCCTACACCCTCCCACCTCTGTAATAAATGATCAGGCTGAAAAGAACAGTTAAGGAGGTTCTGGACAACCCTAAGCCACTTTTTTGGCATGTAGCCTGGAAAAACTCCTGACAGAAAGCTTGTCTGGTGCCCTTGGCAGAGACCCACAAGATCTAGTAAAATGCCAAAGAGGAGGCACCATGACATCAAGAGGGAAACATGTTATTAGGCAAAAAGGCTATACCTGGCCAAAGGCAACTTTAGAAAATTATTATTATTGGCTTGTTGGGTGATTGCAATGCAGGTATAAAAACATGGACACTGCATTTTTTTGTTGATTTTTGTTTGGTGGTTTCATACCAAACATTTCATTTGGCTCTTTCTAACAAGTGGGAAATAGAATCTTGGTGGAAATTGAGGGATCTCTCTGGGCTGTCCTTTCCCTTCTTTGCAAGAATCAAGAAGCCATTAATCTGTATATTAGTATGAGTTTCCCATCACCAAGTTCCCAGTCACTTCTTTGTGGCCACATCACAAGAAAGTCTGATGGAAAGACAAACCATTCAGAAGTTTAAGGACAGGGTCCCTAAAATAGCTGAAAATCATCAAATACTTCACATCCAATCTCAGCTTAGCAACTGTGCTCACCAACTTGATCTCCATCATAAGGTCCTCTGAAATTAGATTCCTCCATTGTGCTCTTTTCTCCCACCCATCTACTCCATCCCACAGACGAGGCTAAACCTGGAGGCGTGACATGCTAAGTGGGGACTGAGGAGAGAGAGCTTTGTCCCCAGCACCCCGCTGTTGGAAAATCTCGAAAGATCCGCTGAGAAGCAAGTATTTTAGAAAGCTTCGAGTTTCATCAGAATGCATGTTTGTGAGCAAATATCAAGAGGTTTCGGCTCACGGGAATGAAGAAATAATAGAAGATGATGGAAATAGTCCTTAGCTTAGACTCAGACCTAAAATCTCAGGGACCCATCTGCAATGTCTGTTTTAGAATAAGCAGTAAAAGGGCACGTTAAAAACCAAATCTTACAGCCTATTACATTCTTCACTTGTACAGATATGATGATAAGAAAATAGCTCAGACATTTTGATTTGTCAAGGAAAGGAGCTAGAGACGAACAACTTTAAGTTTTTGGTCTTATAAACCTGGGCATGAATCTGGCACTTACTGATTGTGTGAATTTGGGCAAGTTACTTCATGTCTCTGAGCCTAATTTTTCTCATCTGAAAATAGGGGGGAAATGCTGAACAGTATCGCTACAAGGAATGAATTGAGATAGTATATGTGAAGCACCCAGCAAAATGGCAGTCTATTTTTATTATATAAATTGACTTATTGCTGTTGGCAAGCTGTCCTTTAGCATGGCTAGGTATATTGATTTAACAAATATTTATTTCTTATCTGCTATAGGTTAGGCATCCTTTAAAATAAGTTCCTCCCTTCCCCCCAAAAAATAAAAAGAAAAGAAATCGACCATTAGAAAAAGACTCCAAGAGAATTTCTGGCTCCATCCAAGACATTTGGGGAACACATGAGTGGAACAATTAAATAGATAAGATACATCCTTAAAGGCAGTGTGGAAAAGGCGGTATATGCCTAAGTGCCCAAACCAAACAATACAGTTTTAAATGTTCAGTATTTATTCACTATAGCACCTAAAAATATGACAGGGGAGCCCGGTGGCTCAGTTGGTTAAGCATCTGCCTTTGGCTTAGGTCATGATCCCAGGGTCCTGGGATGGAGCCCCACATCGGGCTCCCTGCTGGGTGGGAAGCCTGCTTCTCCCTCTCCCATTCCCCCTGCTTTTTGCTCCCTCTCTTGCTATGTGTCTCTATCAAATAAATAAATAAATAATATTTTTTAAAAATTTTAAAAATAAATAGATATATGACAAACTTTTAGCTTTTTAGTATGTGTTAAATATTTTCCCAAGAGTCGTACCCATTTCCAGTGTATTTTATTTCAAGACTTAAAGAATTCTCTCATATTTTATCAGAATGGTAATACTTCCATTTGAACTTGCATTATTCAGAGTGAAGATTTTCCTCAAGTTTTGCCTCCAACATTTATGTTAAAAAGAGCAATTCTAGAGACACCTGGGTAGCTCAGTCAGCTAAGTGTCAGCTGCCTTCAACTCAGGTCATGATCCCAGGACTCTCTCCTGGGCATCAGGTTCCCTGCTCAGTGGGGAGCATGCTTCTCCCTCTGCCTGCTATTCTCCCTGCTTGTGCTTGTGTTCTCTCTCTCTCTCTTCCTCTCTCACTTTCTCTCTCTGTCAAATAAATAAAAATCTTTAAAAAAAAAAGAGCAATGCTAATATGCACATTATACTTGGATTTTGGAGCCAGAAGTAACTGGATCCCAAATTACTAAATTCTTTGACCCTCAGTTACTTTAATTGTAAAATAAGGATAATAATAACCTCAACAATATTGTTGTAAAAATATATGCTCAGTTGTAATGAGAATGAGGAAGATACTACAAAAATATAAGCTATTTTTGTCATTGTTTCCATTGGCTCATATTTCTCTCCATGTTATCCATATTGGGGGGAAAAAAAGCTTACACATTTCCAGTGATTTAGGTTGTATAAAAATCTCTTACCAGAGACCCATACAACTTGGTTTAACTGCCATGGATTTAAGTTTTATTTTATTTGAGCAAATAATCTTCAATCATGATAATTTAATGAACATCAAATGTCTAAAAATTAGCAATCCTTGGGTTGAATAAATGAATTAATTTTTAAGTAAAATCTTCAACATTCTTGCTTTCTAGATCCTTTAAGTGACCTTTTAATCCAAAAATTAGCTTAGTCATTTCAATGAGAAGCTTGAAGATTTTTCAGACTCCTTCAGACAGCATTCCCTTTATTGTGTACTGTGCACTTCTTCTGTATGTGTTTGTTCTATAATATGTCTAACGTATCTTACCGTTGACTCATCCTTGCATATTTGAAAGTGGACCCTAAATATTTTGTTCATTTTGTTTTCCCTTTTTTTGAAATCCCCTTCCTTTCACTACTGAAATATCTTTTATGCAGAAATGTATGACATGTTTCTTTCAGTTCTTCATATATATGATTTCTACTTCTATTTTTGTCATATTTTGGTGCTCCCTTTGGCATCAATAAATGAATGTATCAGTTGGCTATAGCTGCATAACAAACCATTCCAAGACTCCATGGCTTAGAACAGTAATCATCTATTATGACTTACGTATCTCTGGGTTGGCCAGAGATTAGCCAATCTAGGCTTGGCTCAGCTGGGTGTCTCTGCTGACCGCAGCTAGGTTTGCTCATACATCTATAGGTCACCTGGGGAATCAAGTGCAGGCTCAGCCTGACCATCCATCTGAGGATTGAATGGTGGCCATGCTATAAACTGCTATAAAATAGATTTGGCTGATACAACTTGGCAAGTGCAACTCTAGTCCACGTGTCTCTTATTCTCATGCTAGGCTAACACAGACAGGTTCTTTTCATGGTGGTGGGAAGTACAAGAGAACAAGCAAAAAAAAAAATGCCAGCTCTCTTGAGATTTGGATTCAGAACTGGCACACTATCACCTCTGCCCTGTTCTATTGGCCCAAACTAGTCACACGCTAAACCCAAAGTCAAAATGCAGACAGAGACACTCCTCTCATAGAGGACTCTGAAAGTTGGCAAAGGTTATGAATACTAAGAAGGGTAAAGAATTGAGGCCAATAATTTAATCTAGCATAAGATCCCAGAAGATGTCAAAACAGCATTTAACCCTTCCAGAACATCAGATACTTAGTGTTTTGTTCTCAGTGGCCATTTTGTAATGCAAGGTGAGAACAAGAGAAACAGCTGCAGGCAATTGTAGGATTTCATAGTCAGTGTAGCACCTCTCATTATGACTGGCAGAACATTTACAGCAGAGATTATGGTGCCATGCAATCTTTTCTATATAATAACATCATTTAGAAAGAGCTTGGTTTTCTAATTGAAATTAGATTGAATTCTAATTGCTCATAGTTCATTTTCAGTGAGTTAACTTTACATAATATTTCAGAGAATCTTCTGGATGACAAGTTATTTAGCTAGCAAAGGTAGGATAGATAAGGCTGACCCTCGTTCTGAGTGAACCCTAATAGTAAATGTGGTATACAGACAATCTTATTAACATTATATAACTCTTTTACCAATGCTGGCATCATATTTCAGGTGTCTGCACCCTCTAATCCCTGGCCTACAACTTGTATCCTCAATGTGGATGTACCATAAACAAATACGGGACCCTACAATATTTGAACAGTCAGCACCATCATGCAAATGAGTACTTAGAAAAGTTAAACAATAAGAGTTCTAGAGTACTAGGTGGTTATGGCAGTACAGTTTTTAAAATTCAAAGGATGTGTGTGTGTGTGTGTGTGTGTGTGTGTGTAAGAACAGATACAAAGAAAGAACAGTATAACAATTCACATCTATGCCCAGATACAGTTAATAAGAGATATCCTCTAAACAATTTCCTAAGATGTATGGATGTGACATTACTGTTAGTCTCAGAGGGATGTGTGACTGTGACACTCTTCATAGATACTTTAAGCATCTAAAAAACCTGCCAAATGTGGCTACCTTTGGCATAGGCAGTCCTCCATATTCCTCACCCAGAAAAGGCAAGGTGACTCCTTACTCATCAGCTAAAATAAATTCTGGCTTCCAGCCTGGAGTCTTGCAAACCTATTCATCATTTGCACATTAGCCCTTACTTTCAAGCAGTGGTTTTCAAAGTCCTCAAGGTACACCAGCAATACCTCGGAATTTGTTAGAAATACGAATTCTAGGCCCCACCTCAGACTTCCTTAGTTGAAAACTTAGGAATGAGTTTCTCATGAGGGAGATGAAGGAGAAAGTAATTGCACTGGGAAAGAAACTCATGATACCAAAAGAATATTTTGGAATTCAATTTTTGTAAATGTTTCCTTCACTAAAATTACCAAAAATTATTTTGTCACCTAGAAAAACCAGGTTAAAAGGATCACAGTTGAAGAGTTTAATTGGTTTTTTAACCAATTTGTTAACAATATAAAAAAGACAATATCTTCCCCTAACATATACTGCTAGAAGTCAAGATGGTGAGGGGTGCCTGGGTTGTGCAGTTGATTAAGCATCTGACTCCTGGATTTTGGCTTAGGTTGTGATCAGGGGTCCTGAGATTGAGCCCTGTTTAAGGCTCCATGCTTAGCATGGAATCTACTGGAGATTCTCTCTCTCCCTATACCTCTCCTGCTTGTGCTCTCTCTCATTGTCTCTCTCTCTCTCTCTCTCTTTTTCGCTCAAATAAATAAATAAATCTTAAAAAAAAAAAAAAGGCCAAGATGGTGAGGTGGAAGAAGATGAAAGGGATTCCTGGGATGCATTTAAGTTGTGGCTCTTGGGACTCTTAATCTCACCTCTTGCTGAGGGGTGGGGGGGTAGGGATAAGGTGGCTGGGTTATGGACATTGGGGAAGGTATGTGATATGGTGAGTGCTGTGAAATGTGTAAGCCTGATGATTCACAAACCTGTACCCCAGGACAAATAATACATTATATGTTAATTTAAAAAAATGTTGTACCTCTTGAACACCATATGGTGTCTACTTTGCAAAATTTCACTACGCTGCTCATTTATAATAATTATGTGCAATACACCAACACATCATTCAAAGTTTGAGACATCATTGGATAAATCAAAGTTTATGATATAAAAGAGAAGGCTACATATCCCATCTCTCAGCCTCATCAGTGGGATTAGAGATGAGCTGAGAATTTGGGTTGGATAAGTCAAGGGAAGTCTCCCCACACATTATCATTATCAGTGTTTGAATGTTCTTCCGGGCATCAAATGCCATTTTCCATCCCTAATTCCACTGATGTTGATGCTCCTTCTGCAGCACACACTTTCTACAGATGTACTAGAATTCTTACACTCTTTTCTGCTACCCTGGATCTCTCCCCCTTTCCCGCATCCTCACTACGACCTCAGAATTAATGCAGGGAAGTACGGGATTAAGCTGGAGGGCTAGAGAGCACTCAGAGGAAACCCATGAAACCGGTTGGAGTTACATGTCCTCCCAAAGCTGATCACTGTCCCTGTCCCAAACTGTTGTTCCTTGAGACTTTCTTCCTTTTGGGTGACTTCTTACCCCATTGCCAGCGCAGTGTCTCAGTGACTGTCCTCCAGATATGCCCATAAAAACTTAGTATATGTTCAGTCCTAAGGTGAGCACAGATGAGTTGGGATCTGCTTCTGTGTAAACAGCTGTGGCCAAATCCTCCCACCTACTAGTTCCCCCCTTACCAGCTATATGACCTTGAGCAACTTAATTAACTCTCCTCAGTGCCTCCATTTTACTCTATGTAAAAAGGGGGGTCATAAGCGTTGCTGGAGGGGAGGGGAGGAAGAAGATGTGTTAAATGGGTGATGGGTATTAAGGAGGGCACTTGTGTTGAGCACTGGGTGTTGTATGTAAGTGATGAATCACTCAATTCTATACCTGAAACTAATATAACACTCTATGTTAACTAATTGGAATTTAAATAGAAACTTGAAACTAAAATAAATAAGTAATAAATAAATAAATAAAATAATAGAGTCTACCTCATAAATAATGCATAAATACAGCTTAGTTCAGTGACTAGCTCATAGTAAAGGGCTCCACTGTACTCAACAATTATTATTTGATATATGAGAAGAGCAAAGCAGGATTAGTAAAAGACTTTTCGTTCATCTCCTTTCAATACTAATTCTCAAACAAACAACAACAAAACTCAGAAAAGTAGCACAAACTAACTTCCTGAAACTTTCTCTTCATTGGACCTCAAGGGACAAAATAGAGAGGTAATAAGAGAAGAGAAAAGTCCCAAATGACTCAGCTGAGAGGAGGAAGGGTAAATCAACTTCCTGTGCCTGTGGGAAAGAGGGAATGGTGGGTCACTGAGGAAGAGTGAGCTGATCTCCCCTTTCCCTGGAATGTTGGTCACCCAGATCTTGCCATGGCTCATTCTTTCCAATCACACCTCCAACATTTTATCACCTCTGTGAGACTTTCCCTGATATCCTATTCCCTACACTGTGTTGTCATGTTCCCATCACATCATCCTATTTTGTTGTCTTTAAAATACTGGCCGCTGTCAGAACTGTAGGAGAGTTATTAGTGTAATATTAGTGTATTTGTTTACCACCCAGCCCCTCTATTACATCAACTCAATGACAACAGGGAACTTGACAATCTTGTTCAGTCTTCCATCTCCAGCTCCTACAATAGATCCAAGCACATAAGTGCTCAGTAAATATTTGTTTGTATTTAATATTACCCACACATAGTCTTCTAGAAGTTCTAAGTAATCTTTTCATGCAGAAAGACTTTTTGTGACTGTAAGCTTGGTTTAAAAGATTATTTTCATCTTCTACCTGTCAGACAGACCACATATAGTTTGTGAGCACATTTTTTAAAAAAAAATTTTATTTACTTATTTCAGAGAGAGAGAGAGATTGAGCACAGGAGAGACAGACACTGGGGAGACACAGAAACTGGGGAGACAGACAGACGGAGAAGCAGACTCCCCACTAAACAAGGAGCCTGATGCAGGGTTCAATCCCAGGACCCTGAGATCACAACCTGAGCCAAAGGCAGATGCGTAACTAACTGAACCACCCAGGTGCCCCAGAACATGCTTCTCCTGATATTGAAGAAAGAATTACCTTGGAAAGAACATATCAACTATTTTCCACAATTTAAAGATATATAATTCAAAGGAAAAATGAACTTAATATATGTAGCTCCTGAGGACAATACTGAGAATTTGGGGAGTGAAATCCCACTCAATAGGTAAAGAAATTAAAGAAAATTAGACTAATTTTAAAATTAGAGCTGCTTCTAAAAGTAGTTCCGTAATTCAGATCAATCAACATTTTTGGGCATCAGAATTGCCCAGAGTACATGCTAATAGGCCCACCTGGAATACGAAACAAAATTATCAAGTTGTCTAAACTTTTACTTTCTTGTCTTAAAAGAATGACTATTTTAAGCTACCATAATTTGC
Organism: Ailurus styani; assembly: GCA_002007465.1. Taxonomy (NCBI): domain Eukaryota; kingdom Metazoa; phylum Chordata; class Mammalia; order Carnivora; family Ailuridae; genus Ailurus; species Ailurus styani. The sequence goes on from LNAC01000060.1 coordinate 389,604, forward strand.
CGTGCTTGGCCCCACCAGAGAGAAACATGCTTGTTCTCTGTTGGTGAACTCTGTCATGAGTGGTTTCTTGTCCTACTCTTGGTATTCTGGCTCCAACTTCACTATCTGTTTTTCTATTTTTATCACTATTACTTCCATTCACATTTCACCACAATGTTGTCTTCCCACTTAGAACCCTTTGTTTTTGGAGAAACTCTGACTACCTTTCCATTTATGCTGCCTTGGGCCACACTGGAAAGGTCTCTCCCAGGTTGCGTAGGATTCATAGTCCACTTTCTGTATTATCTCATGGGTAATGGTCCTGGCTAGCTCATTCTTGCCTCTCTAATGGGTACATTTCAGGTCCTTAAAATTTTTCGTAAAGCAGGATAATGATAAAATATGAATAGAACTTTCCTCCATCATTTTAGAACTGTATGCAATGGGTAATTATCACAGATATGGCTAAAAAATTGATGCATAAGCAGTGGTCTTTTCCTCAGTATACACCACCACAAAACCTGGCTAAGAAAGAACTGCACACACACACAAATACAGAAGAAAACAAGTCCTATCTTTAAAATGCTGCACACATAAATTACAATTCTGATTGGCCAATTAACTTTAAATATGCTGTATTTAGGAATTTTTAGTGCAGAGGTGTTTCATTGTATTTGCTCAACCATATCTAAATTGTAGATGACCCTGTCTTTTGTATTTCTTAGACCAAAGTTAGGTCCCATACACAAAACACTCCTTCTTCCTAACATGTACCTCACCTGTAATCATTTGTTTAATATCTGTCTCCCCTACTACACTCTAAGCTTCTGATTCTGGGATAGTAGACACTACTCTTAGCTTGTCATTAACATTAAAGCCATACCCAGACTCAACACATTCTAGGCGCTGAATAAATATTTGCTGAGTGAATGAAGAAAACATAGTGTGGTACAAACATGGTATTATTAAATATTACCAAGGTATTACTAGAACCAAGGTATTATTTAAATATAAAGTCTGCTTCTAACCAACTGCATATCATTGAACAAGTCACTAACCTCTCTGAGCCTCAGTATTCCAGAAGTAACACACCTGTTCTGAGCTTCTGATGCAGAAAAGTCGTGATGGCTGATTAAGGAAATACAAGTGAAAACACAATATTCATATAGATATTGCTCTATAAATATGACATCAAAGGAATGTGCCTGTCTTGTGCATCTTGGTTTGCCTTAATACATTGTGAGCAGAAAAACATTTTACATTCCAAAATGTGTTACTGCCTCTGTATTCCTTTAAGACTGTATTATTTTTTTCTCTCTTGCATTTATCACTACTTGTCATAGAATATTTGTTGGTTGATTGATTGGTTGATTGGCTGATTGGTTGGTTTATGATCCATCTCCACTACCTAGAATATTAGCTCCACACGAGGAGGCATTTTGTGTGGTCCACATCTGCACCCCTAGTGCCTACAATAGCACCTAGCAACATCGTGTGTTTTCAGTGAATATTTGTGGACTGAATGAATAGAATCGATAGATACATGAATGGGTGCCATGAAAGACTAGCAATCAAGGATCCACAAATTTTTCCTTGGCTGTTGCTGCCGCACTTATAGATTGTGAGTTATGATGCTCCTGAGGCACAAGTCAATTCCTTGTTCCCCATTTCATTTTCCTTTCAGTTGCTTAGAACCTTTCAAATCCCAAGTCACATCAGGCATCCTCTTATTCGGAGCTTGACATTTTTGCAGAGAACGTCAGAGCAGGTGTCTTTGCTCTGCTCTAACATTTCTCTGCAATGCCTTTACAGCTCAAGCTCCAGTGGGAGCACTCAACCCTCCTCCAAGCACTCAAAACTCTTTGGGAGACAATTTCTCATTTTTTCAGAGTTCCAGCCACCCAGCTGGGTGGCCAAAAAACAATACATTTGATCCACAAAAAGCAGTGGGTTTGGAATGTCTCCCATTACTGGGAGTCAAACACAAAATCAAATTGACTAAATCCTTCTGGAATTCCACAAGACAGCAATTTTCCTAACTCCCAGCTCTACCACATTTGCTGTCTTGTATGGCTGCAAAATATAAATTCTTTAACACTTCTTCCCATTTGGTCACTCAGTCCTTCAATCCAGGTCTGAGGGGTGCCAGGGACTTTGAGAAGGAATGAGAAAAGAGCTGCATAACATTGAAAACAGCTGTTACAATAATTTTTGAAAATTTTCTTGCTTGAGATACAAACTTAAATAACCTATTCTGGATGAATATGGTTATATCATACATCCTTAATTTAGCCTTATGGTCATTTTAGATTTGATCATTCTGATAAAAATGATCAAATATTTTCTACTCTCTCATAGTTTGAAATTAAACCCTCCCTCTATCCTCACACCAACAAACACATAGCTCAGATTTTTTTTAAAAAAATGTTTTCCTTGCCCCAATTTTTAATAGTTTATAATAGCAACTGTTCCAGTCAAAAGAAGATTCTTTAAATGGAAAGTGCTTTGTCCTGACTAGGGCAGACAAAATTATATTTAAATTACAGCTGGCTTTCACTTTCAGGGCTCTGGCTTGGCAAAAAGTCCTGTGCTACTCACTACTACTTCTTACCTATCTTCCTTATTCCTGCTTTCCTCTCCCTTCACAGGCAGGGACTGGGGCTGCAGTGTAGGTATATATCAGCAGTGAATGGATGTGGATAAGTGAATGAGTTAATGCCAGAACTTGCAGGGCAGCTCCTATCAGTAGAAGAATGCAAGGCACATGTGAGTTTAGTGATGGATTTGCCAAATGAGTCAGTTCATTTGCCAATTTGATTGAGTTATTTGAATTTAACTCAAATCTGGATCTTACTAGGCTTAAAATATCTTTAGAATATTATAATGTGATGTAACACTGAAATGAAAAATACTATGCATTCTAAAGCACAGAAGTGGGCGCCTGGGTGGCTCAGTGGGTTAAAGCCTCTGCTTTCGGCTCAGGTCATGATCTCAGGGTCCTGGGATCAAGGCCCGCATCGGGCTCCCTGCTCAGCGGGGAGCCTGCTTCCCCACCTCTCTCTCTGCCTACCTCTCTGCCTCCTTGTGATCGCTCTCCCTCTGTGAAATAAATACATAAATTAAAAAAAAATAAAGCACAGAAGTAGTGTGATGGAAAATATTTATGGAGGTAAAAGGGAGCTTCACATTTTCTCAGAAAGGCTACAAAAGATAGAACACACGAAAGAAAAATGGTGTTGGACTTCATGAAACATTACAATTTTTTCTCTTCAAAAGACACTATTACAAAATAAGAAGGCAAGCCATAGGGTAAGAGAAGATATTTGAAATATATGGGTGTGTGTGTGTGTGTGTGTGTGTGTGTGTGTGTGTTATTTAGGATAAAATTCTTTCAGATAGACGATAGATAGATGATAGATAGATAGATAGATAGATAGATAGATAGATAGATAGATAGATCTCAGGAGGACTTTTATCCAGAATAATAAGACAAAACTTCTGACAGTTTTGAGTAAAGAAAAGAAGATATACAAAAGGTTAGTAGTCATTAGGGAAATGCAAATTAAAATCACAATAAGTTACCACCACATACATATTAAAATGGCTAAAATTTAAAATACTGACACTACTACATTTCAGCAAAGAGATGAGGCAACTTGAATTTTCACATCCTCCTGGTAGGAATGGAAAATGGTACCATCATTTTGGAAGGTTGTTTGGCAATTTTTTAAAAAGTTAAACATATCCCAGCCATTCCATTCTTAGATATTTATACCAAAATGATAAGAATGTATGTCCACACAAAGATATGTGAACGCTCACCGCATCTTTATTTAAATAGTCAAAAACTGGATGTATTCGTTTCCTGGAGCTGCTGGAACAAATTACTACCAACTGGTGGCTTCAACAACAGAATGTTTTTTTCTCTCACAGGTCAGGAGGCCAGAAGTCTGAAATCAAGGTGTCACCAGGTTGGTTCCTTCTGGAGGCACGAGGGGAGAATCCGTGCCATGACTCTCTACTAGCTTCTGGGGGTTGCTGGGCAGTCCTTAGTGTTCCCTGGATTATAGCTATGTCACTGCAGTCTCTGTCACTGTTTTCACGTGCCTGCTTCCCTTTGAGTCTCTGTGTGTCTGTCCTCTTCTTATAAGGACACCAGTGCATAGATTTAGGGCTCATCATAATCCAGTAGGACCTCATGTTTAACCAATTTTACATCTGCAAAGACCTTATTTCCAAATATTTCCAAGTATTCTCAGATACTAGAGGTTTGGATTTGAACATATCTTTTTAAAGAACACAATATAACCCACGTCCCTGGGGAAGAAATGTCCAACAACAGGTTAATAAGTAAAATGATGTGATGTATCTATATAATGAAATTCCTACCTACCAATAAAAAAATTGACACAAACAACATTTGAAGATCTCAAAATCATGATGAAATGAAAAAAGTGGGACCCAAAGAAGTATATATTGTATGATTCTATAAATTCTAGAAAATGCAAACTAATACATAGTGACAGAATCTGATCAGTGGTTGCCTGGGGCTGGTGGCTGAGGGAGAGATAGCGAAGAATCCTAAGGAATCTCTTAGAGGTCATAGAGGCCCCATATTGATTGTGGTCATAGTTTCATAGATGTATACACTGTCAAAACACATTAGATGTTCACTTTAATTTGTACACTTTATTAGATGTAAATTGTACCTCAAATATAAAAAGAGATCTGGGACCACCTCTCAAATGAAGGAGTTTAAGTTTTAGCTATAGGTAATTTAACACATAAGTAAATAAAATAAAGAAGAAATTATCTTAAATTCCTTTAATTTATGCCTATATTTGAAGTAGCCCAACAGAGGCAACTTGAGAAAATCTATATACTTACACCCAGATTCCAAAATAGCTACTCCATACAATGTAAATTGGTGCTCAGGGATATACATGTATATACAGAGAGGTCATGTACAATGTGTGGCCTCATTATCTCTGGTTTTGCAGGGATCTATATCCTAAATCCTCCTTATTTATTTCCTGAAATGCTAAACATCTAGTTTTAAATTTTAATTCAAATACTATCTCATATTGGCGATTCTCCAAAATAAAGCCTAGAACAAGCTCTAAATAACACAGATGAAGGCCATCCTGTTCAACAGCGTAACAACTCTAAGAAATAGTTTTCTTTCCAAGTACATTTGTGAGTATATCATGAAAGCAAAGTAAAAAATTGACTTTGACCTAAGAAATTTATTCTTCTATAGCAACAGTTCTGTGAAAAAATCTGGGTCCTGGCCACCCGAAGCAAAACAGATTTCCTCAAACAAATATACATTCCAATCCAGTCCAAAATTTTGCTCCATTTACTCTGGCTCCAACTTCTGCCTCACTTCTGCACTCTCCCACTGACTCTCTTCCTACCAGATTCCCAAAGAATGGGCTTCCTCTGCGTCATAGGGAACTGGTGACTTAAATCACTTGGTCATAATTCTTGTTTCCAGGGACCAAAGAGCCTATTTGACATGGCTAGAAGGCTGACAACATCTCAGCCCAAACACTGAAGGACTGAAACACCTACGTCTGTCTCAGATGCCTCTGGAGATCTGGGTAACTGGCAGTCAGATCCCTGCTCTGTCAGAAGCAAGATCATGTATGTGCAACACTAACTGAATTTGTGCTTCTTTATTCTGTGCCCATGGTCCACAAAGTCTTTTCCAAATTGAAACTGGACACTTTTTACAAAATTATTTTATATTATTGAGATTACGTCTCAAAACTGGTACCTATATCAGGTTGAAGTCAGTTTACCCCAACCTCCTAGGACTCCTAAAGGGCCCTTGATCTAAACAAACTGCTCAATTTCAATTTAAAACAAACAAACAAACAAACAAACAAAAAATGAGACCAAGAGGGTCACACTCTAAGTGTACAAAGTAACAAATTTACATGAAAACTTACTTGTTTAGGTCCCATTTTATTTTCATGAGTAAAACCTAAGTTTTCTGGAGACAATGGAAGCTCATATTTCAGAATCCGGTCTTTCCCCATTAATTCCACTTATCAGGAAGGTGGGTCGTGTCACCGACTAAAATGGACGATTTGAGTCCTTCCTCCAATGTCAATATTTTTGAGATGAATATTGCCATTATATTAATAGTGTTTTATTTAATTGCATAATGGCTTTTTCCCTCAGCTGAGTTTTTCTAAAGTGGAATGTAAGAATGATAGAAATGATTTTACAGAGTATAGAAATGTTCACATTAATTTATTGATCTTCACAGTGGTAATATATTATCTTCATATTGTTACGTAGAAAAATTTGCCAGCTTAATATCGATAATAGTAATAACAATAATAAATTGTCCTTAAAATACTTATCTCTTTGTTTAAAAATTTTGTCACACTTGGGGCCCTGGGGTGGCTCAGTCGGTTAAGCATCTACTTTTGGCTCAGGTCATGATCCCAGGGTCCTGGGATCGAGCCCTGCATCGGCTCACTGCTCAGCAGGGAGTCTGCTTTTCCCTCTGCCCCTGCCTCTTCCCTCCATGACTCATGCTCTCTTTCTCTCTCTCTCTCTCACTTGCCCTCTCTCTTTCTCTCTCAAATAAATAAAATCTTTAAAAATAAATAAATTAAAATAAAATAAAATAAAAATTCTGTCACATTCTGTAGGAAAGAAAACTTATTTTAATAATAACCCTGTCAGGTGTGAACCGTGTAAGACTGATGAATCACAGACCTGTACCCCTGAAACAAATAATACATTATATGTTAATTTAAAAAAATCTAAAAAAAAGTGCCTGTGTAAGGGAGAAAAAAAAATAACAACCTTGTCATTAAAAGAAATGCAAATCACAATCACTCAGAATGCAATCACTCAGAAATGCAAATCACAATCTTTTCCAAAAATATTTTGACAGAGTATTTATTATTTTATTTGTACCACACTGGAAATTGTAAGGAGAGGTTTCTCTGTATGTTCACCAGAGCAGAATGGGCAGTACACTGCTCTCCTGACATCTAGAGAGCAACTGGCCTGGACAACTTAAGGATTAACTAGTTAAGCTGACAGTTGCTGTTTGTCTTGGGTTTTATTTATTAATTTATTTTTTTAAGATGCAGGAAGTACTGACATCATTCTGGAAGTATAGAATTTAATTTCACCAATAAATCAAATTGGGCTCAAGCTGTAACGCCATCACATCTACTGAGCTGGGCAGAGACCATGTGCCTCAATTAACTGATAACAAGATATAAAGCTTTTCATCTCCAGGTCCATGCTTTTAATCAGACCAGATCCAGCACAGGAGAGACTAAAGCTACTCACATTGCCACCCAAGACTTTGCAGGTCCAGTGCCAGGGGTCATTCTCAGAATCAGCCTGATGAAAATCCACATCAGCAGAACCATGAAGACAGCAAGGCCAAGGGTTGTGCCTTCATAAACAAGTAAAGGTCCAAAAAGTTGGGTGTGGCCAATAGAGATTGTCAAAGAGCCAGGAGGAGAGGATCTGAAGGTAAAAGAAAGCTTTAAAATGACGATCCTATGGCATGGCAGAAAAATGGCTGTCCTCACAATGGAAAGCCCTATTTGTTTCTTCTTGGCACAAGAGTTAGTGATAAGCATCTAAACATAGGTATTAACAGGTGTAATTGCTATGTGTCAGTCTGGCTAAGCCAAATACTCAGATATTTGGTCAAGCATTATTCTAAAGTTTGTGCAAGGGTTTGTTTTGTTTTGTTTTAGATAAGATTGACATTTATATCAGTAAACTTTGAATAAATCAGATTATCCTCCGACAGGTGGGTGGGCCTCATCTAATCAGATGAAGATCTTAATAGAAAGATTAACCTACCCAGAAGAGGGAATTCTGCAAGCAGGTGACCTCCAGATCACAAGATCAACTCTCCCCTGGGTTTCCAGCCCGCTAGCCTACACTTCAGATTTTGGACTTGATACCCTCCCAATCATATGAATTAATTCTCCAAAATCAATCAACCTCTCTCTCTCAATATCTATATCTATATCTATATTATATGTCCTGTTCTGTTTCTCTAGAGAACCCTAATAATATCTAGGTATAGATATTTAAAACACAGGTTAATTCTGTGTACTTTTCTTCTCTTGGCTTCTTCCCCCCTTGCTTACACCATACCTCACTTTGTTTGGTAGAAAATAGAATTATTAAAGGTGTTTTAGATGATGGGACACATGGGTGGCTCAGTCAGTTAAGTGTCTGCCTTCAGCTCAGGTCATGATCCCAGGGTCCTGGGATCAAGTGCCACATTGGAGCTCCTTGCTCAACAGGGAGCCTGCTTCTCCCTCTGCCTCCCACTGCCCCTGGTTGTGCTTTCCCGCTCTCACTCTCTCTCTCCCTCTCTGACAAATAAATATATAAAATCTTAAAAAAAAAGATGTTTTAGATGAATCATATGACAAGAGTCATACTTCAGGAAGCTAATTCAGACAGCGGTGTGGAAGATGGACTGGAAAAAAGACAGATTGGAATAGTTAGAACAGAAATGCCAATATCTTATGTTGTCCAACATGGTAGCCACTAGCCTCATTTGAATTAAATTTTAAATTAGTTAAAATTACACAAAATTAAACGATCATTACCTTAGTTGTACTAGCCAACATTTCAAGTATTCATTTAGCCATGCAAAGCTAGTGGCTACCATATTGGAAAGTATAGATTATAGAATATCTCTATCATTGCAGAAAGTTCTAGCAGAGAATGCTAGTGTAGCAAAATCAGAAGGGCCTCCACTCTAGCCGTAGCAGTAGACAGGAAGAAACAAGAGAAAGTAATTTTGTTTAATACCTTGGGCTCAATATGGGCTCAGCAATGTGCTTTTTGCTTTACACTTCTTGTCTCAGTTCATCATGAACTATACCAGACACACTGTTATGCACATGTTCACAGATGAGAAAACTGAGTTTCAGCAGTTTCCTGCCCAAGGAAAACAATAAGACAGTGAAAGAAATGAGATATAAATCGAGCCAATTTTAACTCCAAAACCTCTCACGGACATAGACAACTGTTTTTCCAGACTCGAAAAGAGAACATTTAAAAAAATAACAGAATGTGATACCAAACTTTCAATTGGAATCCTAAAGCCATCACACCCCATGCGTGGGCTTTCTCTCCAACAACAACCTTGGAACCTCCTGAAACCTATGACACAAAGAGCACTCCACAAGTCCTCTGACACTTGGAATTTTGAAAGTTCCCTCTCTGACTACAATTTATCCTTCCATTTCTTCTTATTTCTTCAAACCTTGTGTATTGATATCTTGCCCATTAGGGCTGCTATAACAAAATGTCAGAGACTGGGATGCTTTTAAAGAACAGAAATATATTTCTCACAGGTCGGGAAGTCCAGAATCAAAGCACCAGTGTAGTTGTGTTCTGCTAAGAACTGTCTTCCTGGTTCATACCTGGCATCTTCTTGCAGTGTCTTCCACAGTGGAAGGGGCAAGTGATCTCTCCGGAGCTTTTTTAAATAAGACACTAACTGCACTCACGAGGGCTCTACCCTCATGATCTAAGAACCTCCCAAAGGCCACACCTCCTAATACCAACATCTTTGGCAGTTAAGATTTCAAAGTATGAACTATGGGAGGACCCAATCATTCAGACCATAACAACTGGCTAGTCAGTCTCAGCTGCTATAACAAAGCAACCCTCCAAACTCAGTGGTTTAGACCAATGCAAATCTAGGTAGCCAGTCTACTCAGTAGTGTATTGACTAAGTGTGTTAACTATGGTACCATTCTGTGACAAGATAAGGAGCTTGCGTAAGAATGTAAAAGAACATACTCTTTCCATCATCGAGAAAGCCTTGCTAAGAAAAAAAAATTGGCTGAACAAGCCAGTGACCCTAGTGATACTAAAAAATTTATTTACATTCTGGTGCAAGCTCCTTCTGTTGTCTCAGACTGAGAACAAACTGGTTTTGGGTAGGCAGTGACCCATGGATCATGAAGAGCATTGGCTTATACATTTGTGGATTTTTCAGGCTTTATTATTCTTCCAAAGGCCGTGATCCTATGATCACTACCAATGCTCTCTATTCTGAGCCTTCTCAGAATCCACTAGTTATGAATCTCTCAAATTCCCTGTTTTGTCCTCTGTTTCCAACACTTCCAAACTAATGAAATATTTGTTCATCCTTATAGAGCTTCTTTTTCTTTCAGAGTAAGCGGTATTTCTGTTCCTTTCCGATGAAAATCTTTGCTCTTGAGATCACATCTATCTCCTAAGTCCTTTAACAATTTGATTTGCAAATTACTCTTTTTTCTTGAGTAACATGTCTTTAACTTTTTGAATCTACTCTCATGTTTGTGTTTCTTTCATCCTAAAAAAATCCTTAATTCAATCCCACGTAAGTCAAAAGTTAACACTGTATATAACTCTGTCTCCCTTCCCACCTAGATTTCTACTTCCTTACATCCCATTCATACTCTATTCACCACTGAAAGTGCTCTTAATAACAATCATGATAATTAACATCTTAAAATGCTTATTATAAGCCAGAATCAAAGTGCTGATCATTCATCTGTTTTTAGTCGTAACTTGGAAAACAAATTCTATTATTAACCTATCATTTGTAAAAGAAAATTTGGGATCAAAGACATTAAGTAACTTGAAGTTGGCACAGCTACTGAGCTTTGAACCCATATCTATCCGATTTTGTTTTCACATCTAGTTGTACTCAATCTTCCAGATATTCACTGACTTTAGATTCCTTATTCCCCTTTCTTGGCTTTTTTGTAGGCTCCTGTTTGTCACACTGGGAGAAGCCTCCCTCTACTCCTTCTCTGTTTGTGACTCATAGTTGCTGCCTTCAGGGCACATCCACCAACAGAAAAAGTTTCAGGGAGTCTGCTCTTAAATTGCCACATGGCCAGTTGGTTTTCTATGAGGCACAAGTATATGATCATCTTCCAGAAGCCTGTTCTAAGGGAGGGAAGGCTGCCTGCATCTGCAATGGCAGTCTTCTGTCCAGCTGGGCTCCAAGCCATGCAATGAATCCCCAAAAGAAAGTGAGGAAAGCAGAGAGGGATACATGCATTAACCTTCCACACCCTGCAGGGAACACAAAGAGAAATCAAGACCAAGAAAAAATAAAGACAAAGATGGAAGAAAAGAAAGGCAATCCCAAATGCCATCCTAAGAGCTTAGCTTTATGAAGAAAGCATGTGACCCTGTAACCATACTTAGTAGGAGGCTGACTGACTCCCCAGAACAAGCTGTGGGTATGCACAGTAGTTCCAGCCCTGAGAGAAGAATGTTTTTTCTCACGTACAGCTGCAGCATACCAAACTTCCACTCTTCCCCTTACACCATCAGATAAGAAGGTCTAATTCTCATGAATGCTCTCAATTCTGAAAAATGCCCGGTTATCCCTCTCTGAGAACATGTTTGCCATTTAACCTGAAGAAGTAGTTATGGTGAAAACTTTAGACATCCTGACTGACCTGTGACAGGATACTGGGGGGCATCCAATCAAGCTAGACAGTTGTCTTCCTCCCTGAGTAGGAAGTCCTGGCTAAGATTGTGACCCAAGCATTCCCTGATTCCACGTTGGATCCATCATCCAGGAACTAATGTGCACTCCCTTGATACCATTTGCATTTCCACATTCCTCTTAGTATCCAAAGTCTAACCTTCCCATACCCTGGGAGGAGGGAGTGGAGACACCATTACTGCAGCGATTTGGCTGCTCCCATGGAAGCCATTACACTCCTGATCCAGAGCTTTGCGGTGCCCATTTCCCCCACTTATGTGAAGAGGCTGTCAAAAAGCTTCTCTTAGCAAGGCAGTGTTGGGTTACCAACAGCTGGTAGCTGTACTCTACAATCAGGTTCCGGGTTTATGGGCGATTACAGGTTAAATGTGTGGCGGCATTGCCTATGGGTGGCTGCACTGTAGCCTGGGCCTTCCAGAGACACACTGCTTTTAACTGGAGGATGGCTCTTGTGGTGGGAATTACAGAGCCTGGCAAGATGGCAGGGAGAGATATTTTGGGGCAGGGAGAGATATTTTGGGGCAGGCAGGCTTTCCAATACCAAAAATAACCACCAGTAGGAGGCTGCCTAGTGGCCCCCAGAGAAGGTCAAGCCACCCCTGCTCTGTCAGCACGAGCTCTTTGAATCATCTCAACACTTTCCATTTAGCCAAGCTCTTTCCCTTCCCCCCCCATCACTGTCCTTCCCAGGCTTTAGGGCTATCTTTGAAATGGAGAGGCAAACAGGGATCGCTTCTCTTTTTATTTGATTTGATAGAGAATGTAAAATGAGTAAGGCAAAAGCAACCGGGACCCAGCACCCTCCCCTGATCCACAAAACAACAGAAGCTCAATACTGGGGCAGGCTCAGAGATCTGGCTAGAACTCACATTGCCCAGATTACTCCCACAAATCCAATTATCCAAAGGATACAAAATCTGTTCCTTGACACTGTGGCTTTTCCCTCAGAATAAGAGATGTAAGTATGACAATCATCTGCACACATGATTCCTCCAGCACCACTCACTTTCCATTCCTGCCAGAGGCTCCAAGGCACAGCGAGTTAAGCTAAAGATTCCCTGGATTCCCCACAACATAGCAGCCGTGCTTCAGAGAGGTGCTGCAGCTTGTTATGAGAGATGCCACGCGTGGTTCCTGGAGGGTATATTTTCATTTAGTCTGGATGTTTGGCACCCTCAGACCATAAACAGAAGCCCAAGGTAGAAATAGATGGCGTGACTGGTTTACTCAGAGAGTGTTGAAAATGTTTAATCAATTAATGGTGATAACAAAGTGTCTCATTGGAAGATAAAATGACAATTCCTCAAGATAGAGCACAGTTGTGTCCAGCCTAACAGCTTACAGGCATTTAGAGTGACGGATGAACAAACACGAGAGCTATGCAAATTATGAGCGTCTCCTTTTATGTTTACATTTGTGCATATTTCTGGCTATTTTTGCAGATAGGCAGATTAGCAGCCCTGCTGATAATTTGATCTCTCTGACAGAAGTGAAAAATCATTCACTCATCCCAAAACATGCTCCCCATTTCCCCAGTGTATGGATGTAACGAGCTGTCTGGATGTTACTGTACAGAGAGCAGCCACACACAGGACCAAGCGTGGGGATTTCTAGGGCGAAATCAATCTACAAAAGGACAAAAAGAAGCAGTCGAAGCACAAGCAGCATCTGGTGAAATGAAATTTCAAATATTTCATTCAAATAATTTAAGACCACAAGAGTTTGTGACATGACCGTAGAAGAATGTTGCAGTATTGACTCATTCATTCATCATCCAACTTCATTTATTAGCGTAGACGCTCCACAAGAGCAAGGGTCTTGTCTGTTTTTATTCACTGCTGTGTTCCCAGCTGTTTACTACATGGGAGTAGCTAAAAAAAATATTTGTGGAATTGAATTAATGAGTTTCTTCATCATTCAGGGAACATTTAATAAATAACGTAGTACACAGGCTCTTCCATTCATCTGCATTCTTCTATTCCCTAATTATTGGGCCATTTCACTTCTACGAGATTTTCTTTTTTGGGAGAATATAAAAATTTGTTGGTTTCCTCCCTCATGAGTTTAATCTTTGAAAAGAAATTAAACTTTTTCATATAAAAATGAAAAATAATAATTTAAGCCTCTCTTAAATAACTAAACTATCAACATACCATTAAGAAAATTAAAAATCAATTTTTGTAATAGTTGTGCACTTTCTAAGAGGCAAGTAATCTAAATATATTTATATAGAAGAATGATGGTCTTTCCTATAATTGTCATGAATGTTTATATTTCATTAAACATGCATAGATATTCAAAATAATATAAGTAGGATATTTTTTAAAATCCATCAAGTTATTTTAAAAACAATCATTCATTAGCTACATCATCAGTTAATTAACTAATACAAATGGTTATTTGATTCAGTTCACCATTTTAAAATTATTTTAGGACAATATTGAGATACCACTACACACCTATGAGAATGGCTAAAAAAAACCTGACACTACCAAATGCTGGGAATTGTAGAAAGCAACAGGGACTCTTACTCAGTGCTATTGTGAGTGCAAAATTACAGTACCGCCATTCTGGAAAGCAGTTTGGTAATTTTACGAAGATAAACATAGTCTTACCATGCAATCCAGCAGTTATATTCCTGGATATTTCCCCACTTAATTTGAAAGTGTATCTCCTCACAAAATCCTGCACACAAATATTTATAATAGCTTTATTCATAATTTCCAAAAACTGTAAGCAATCAACTGTCCTTCAGTGGGTGAACGGATAAACAAACTATGTTACATGCATTTCATGGAACATTATTCAGTGTTAAAAAAGACATTAGCTGTCAAAAAACAAACAACAAGATATACATGAACCTTAAATGCATGTTGATAAGTTGAAGAAAGCATCAGAAAGGCTACATACTGTATGAATCCAACTATCTGATATTCTAAAAAGGGCAAAAGTGAAAACATTAGTGGCTACTAGAGGTTTGATGGTAGGGAGGTCAGGTTGACTATGAGAAACACAGGTGACTTTTAGGCAGTGAAACTATTCTATATGATACTGTAATTATAGATACTGGACAGTATGCATTTGTCAAAACCCACAGAACTTTACAGCACAAAGAGCGAACCTTAATATATGCAGTTTTTAGAAATTATTTCATTTCTAAGGTGCAGAGGAATCACAAGAGAATGCATAAAAAACAATCTATTGCAAATGTATGAAACAATCTCACTGAAGTTGGGGGCTGGGAGGAGAAGCGCTGCCTCGGTAACATTAGAAAGGAGTTGTGATGAGCACTGGATGATGTATGGAAGTATTGACTCACTGTACTGTACACCTAAAACTAATATTACACTCTATGTCAACTAACCAGAATATAATAAAAGCTTTTAAAAAATTAAAAAGAAAAAGAAAAGAAGTGAGTGGAGTCCGTGAAACTGAAAGCGAAAGAAATAGCACGTAAGTAGTATACTCTAGTTGATAAAGTGGTTTCCCACAAAGATACAAATGAACAACTCTGACACTACTGTGCATGTATACTAGAATTAAATAAATGTGGCAAATGTAAGAGCCAGATTTCTTAGTCTTGGTCTGCTAATTTACAGATAAGCAAGGGTAGGAGGCCAGAATAGTCCATTTTATAGTGGATTAAATTGGAGACATCAGTCTACACTCATATTTAATTTAATATAGATACAGATGGTTACATATGCAAATATTCATAGACACATGTATATGCATGGGTTTCCATACACACATATATTTCCTTGTTCTGTAAGATGAAAATGCCTAGAAGTAAAGACAACCTGGTAGCAATGAGCCCACCTAGTGTCTAGACCCATTTTCCAATAAAAGGAAACAGGGCTCCTTGGGGGAAATGACTAAGGCTAAGACTATGGCATAAAATATACAAGATAAGCATGGAGAAGCTTATGGTACCAGAAAGTAAGGAAGTGCTAGAAATTTTAAAACTTAATTAGAAAATTATAAACCTACTTTGATGGGGGTATACTAAAGGGACACCAGAGACAACTTAAAAGAGCTCCAAGCAATCAAGCTCCAAATGAAAGATGAAATATTTTGAGGAAAAAAAAAGTATTATAACCCAAACTGTGAAATAAATATCCATGAGTCCATACTGAAATAAACTAATAAACAAAAAGAGAAACACCTCCCATGAAGAATTCCAAATAATATATGTGGAATCTCTTCACTCAAGTAGGGGACCATAACACCTCACTTTTAAGTGTGGGTTTCACATAGTGGCTTTCTTCTAAGGACTACCGTATGGGAAAGAGAGAAAAAGAATAACCTCACAATAGAGAAACCTGACAAACTGTCTCAGCCAGGTTTTCAAGGTCAAGATGAACAGTGATAAATCATGTTGGTAGTACTTATACTCATTATGATGTGATGAGAATGATACTTTACTATGATCTTCCACCCAAAAACTTAGAACTCCAGTACAAGCATGAGAAAAACATCAAACTAATGCCAATATAGGGGCATCCTAGACATGACCTGACCTGTATTCCTCAAAAGTGTCAGGGTCATGAAACAAGAGAATACTGAGAAACTGTCACAGACATGAGAAGTGTTAGGAGACATAACTACTAATGTAGCATAGTATCTTGGATGGGATTCTGGAACCAAAAAAGAACATTAGGTAAAAACCAAGAAGATCTAAATAAATTACAAAACTTGGTCCACAGTAACATATCAATACTAGTTCATAAATTAAAACAAATGTACCGGGGTGCCTGGGTGGCTCAGTGGGTTAAAGCCTCTGCCTTTGGCTCGGGTCATGATCTCAGGGTCCTGGGATCAAGTCCTGCATCAGGCTGCCTGCTCGGTGGGGAGCCTGCTTCCTCCTCTCTGCCTATTTGCAATCTCTCTCTGTCAAATAAATAAATAAATAAAATCTTTAAAAAATAAAAAATAAAACAAATGTACCATATTAGTGTAAGATGTTAATAGTAGGATAAACAGGGTGGAGGCACATAAAGACTGTATGTTGTATTTTTTTCTCTAAATCTAAAACTGTTCTAAAAAGTAAAGTTTACTTTTACAAAACTTATGGTGTAACCGTAAATACTGAAGCATTTACATGTGAAAAAACACGATGTCTTAGATTTGCTAAAAAATATATTCAATTTTTTTAAAATGGGTAAATGTGTTGGTTAATCATATGTGTCAATGGGTGCCCAGACATTTGGTCAAATGGGTGTGTCTCTCTGAACGTGTTTTTGGATATTAACATTTGAGACAGCAGGCTGAGTAAAGCAGATTGCCTTTCCTAATGTATGGGTAGGCTTCATCCAATCAGCCAAAGACCTGAATAGAACAAAAAGGCTGAGCTAGAGGGAATTCCTCCTGCCTGACTACTAGAGCTCAAACATAACTTTTTTGGGGGTGCCTGGGTGGCTCAGTCATTAAGCGTCTGCCTTTGGCTCAAGACATTATCCCAAGGGGATCGAGCCCCTCATTGGGCTCCCTGCTCAGTGGGAAGCCTGCTTCTCCCTCTCCCACTCCCCCTGCTTGTGTTCCCTTTCTGGCTGTGTCTCTCTCAGTCAAATAAATACATAAAATCTTTATTTAAAAAAAGTCACTTTTTTCCTGCCTTTGGACTCTGAATCATCAACCTTCTTGGGTCTCAGGCTTGCTACCATACCATCAGTTCTCCTGGTTCTTAGGCCTTTGTACTTGGACTAGAATTACACCAACTTTTTCTAGGTCTCCCCCTTGCAGACTGCAGATCTGGGACTTCTCAACCTCCATAATTACACGAACCAATTCCTTATAATAAATCTATTACATAATAAATAATAAATAAATGTATTTATAAATAAATAGAAATAAAATTTAAAATCTCCTGTTAGTTCTGTTTCTCCAGAGAACTTTGAATAATGCAATGAGAATAAATAAAATAAGACTGGAAAAACAAAAATTTTTATACAGAGAAGGGGTCCATTATACTATTCCATTTAATACTGTGTGCCTATTGAAAAATTTATGTAACTACAAATTTAGATGAGTACATTAAAAGAAAAACAACAACAATAAAGCTAAACTAAAAACCACAAGGGGCCACCATCACCCATGCACTGTGCTTCTCTACTTACATGCTTCCCTGGCACTTGGTAACCCAGTCTCCCAGGACAAATTCCCATCACCACCATCATCCAGGCCTATGGGCTGAAATTCATCTCCATATTTCTTTATCTTTAGTTCAGTAGAAACAAAACATTTTCTAATTGTCTTTACTATGAACCTAAGACAAACAAAAAGGAAATAAAAGTAACAAGGAGAAAGGACCAACACTGGTTTGCTCAAAGCAGATATTCACATTCTTAGGTCTGGCCACAGATGAGCTGACATAACTGATAATGATTTGCCTCACCCTATTCAAGTTATCCCCCCAAAAAGCCCATCTCTTTTGGTTCTTTATAGTTCTTCTTTACATATTTATGTCATTCACTTATTCATTTACTCACTCAAGAAATAGTCGAGTGTCCACCTTGTTCGAAGACATTGGAGAATCTATGGAAACTAAAAGGAAGCAAGGTTTGTGACTGCATGAAGTTTGTAAAAGGGAAAACGAATATTAATAAAAGGATTATGTAAAGAAATGTAAAACTGTGATTATGATTTTTGCTATGAAGGAAGATAATAGTGATAGGAAAGAAGAGGTTTAACCTGATACAGAGTTCAAAAAACAATGATTAAAATTGAAAAGTTAAGAAGTAGCAGTTAAAACATGTCATTTGGAGTCCTGGCACTATCAAAATAATCAGCTAAAAGAAATGAAAGTAATTGCATCTGGGAAGGAGGAAATGAAAACAAGGAGACAGGACACTGCCATTTTATAAAAATTAAAATTTTTAACCATTTTACTCTTTAAGTTGTGTGCTCAGAAAATTTGATAAAATAAAACTTTATTTTGAAGAAAGGAAACAAAAATACAAGAAAGGACAAATAAAACCAAATGTTGGGTGTTTGAAAAGACTAATAAAATTGACAAATTGATGGCGAGCTTGATTGAGAGAGAGAAATCAAAATTACTAGTATCAAAAATACAAGTTAGAAAAGAAGACACTGGGGAGGGTTTGTGCTATGGTGAGTGTTGTGAAAGGTGTAAGCCTGATGATTCACAGACCTATATCTCTGGGGAAATAATAATTTAAAAAATAAATTAAAAAAAGAAAAGACATAGCCACAGATACAGCAGAGATGTACAGATTAAAAGATAAGAAACTACCACAAACAAATTCATTCCTATGAATTTGAAAACTAAGATAAAATGGTTGAATTCCTATTTTAAAATCAAAATCAACTCCAAAAGAAATAGTAATTCTGTATAGTCTTTAAAGAAAGTCTTATTAAGGAAATTTTATCATACTTGAAAGCTATTTTACAAAGAAAACATCAGATTCTACCAAATATTTAAGTAACTTACAGGCAAGTTTTATCAAAATTTTCAAGGAATGAACCATTCCAACCTTATTCAACTTCTTCCAGAAAACAGCAGAGAAGAGAAAATCTACTCCTATTTATTCCAAGTGGTTAGCATAACTTGGTATCCAAAAACAAAAACAAAAAACACACAAGGAAAGCTCAAGAAAAAAAAACTTTCCCGGTCATTCATAAATATGAATGCAAATATTAGTATTCCAAATCTAACAAATGCATTGATGTAATTTATTATATTAATTGACTAAAGGGGAAAAACCTATGATTATCTCAATAGATGCATAAAATAGATATCAAAAAATTCAGTACCCACTCTTGGTAAAATTTTAACCAACAGTAAGAGAAAGGAAATACTTTAACCTGGCGAAGAGTTAACCTCCAAAAACCTCCAAATTATTTTAACGGTGAAATATTGGAAACATTGTTATTAAAATAAGGGATGAGATAAGAAAATTGACATTATTGTTTTTATTTAATATGGGACCATAGACAATGTGTGACATATGTGAAGATAGGAAGAACAAAAAAGTAATATTATTGGAAAAGAAGAAACAGAAATATCATAATATGCAGATTAGCAATACAGGAAACTCCAAAATAACCAAGAAATTATCAGAATTAGTAAGAGAATTGAAAAGAAGGGCCATATGTACCCCAATGTTCATAGCAGCAATATCTACAATAGCCAAACTGTGGAAAGAGCCGAGATGCCCTTCAACAGATTAATGGATAAAGAATATATAAAATGTATATATTCCATATATACAAAGGAATATTACTTAGCCATCAGAAAGGATGAACACCCAACTTTTGTATCAACATAGATGGGACTGGAGGAGATTATGCTGAGTGAAATAAGTCAAGCAGAGAAAGTCAATTGTCATATGGTTTCATTTACTTGTGGAATATAAGGAGTAAAATGGAGGACATTAGGAGAAGGAAAGGAAAAGTGAATTGGGGTAAATTGGAGGAGAAGATGAAAGATGAAGTTGAGAGACTGTGGATTCTGAGAAAAAAACTGAGGGTTATGGAGGGCAGAGGGGTGGGGGGATGGGTGAGCCTGGTGGTGGGTACTAAGGAGGGCAGGTATTGCATGGAGCACTGGGTGTGGTGCATAAACAATGAATCTTGGATCACTGAAAAAATAAAATAAAATTGAATGAAAAAATTTTTAAAATAAGAGAATTTAACAAAGGGAGCTGGTTATTAAAAAGAATAGGCTAACTTGATTAGTGCACTCCTTCTTTTGATGTGGGCAGCAGCTAAATTCTGATCTTTTGGAGTGCATTTCCTGATCCTCCAAACTAGGTCAATTTTCTCAGTTACACTCAATAGAATCTTATTTTCTGACCCTTTTTTGCCTTGTCTTTTGTAGGAAGTAGCTCCCTTCATAATTTTACAATAAGCCATGGTTTAATTGATTAACATCTATTTAAATTATATCTTTAAATGTGTCTAAATTAAATTGTTATTCATATGATTATCTGATTAAAAATCTAACAAAATTATAAAAAAAAAGAATAGGCTATCCAACCAATAAGGCTGTTACAATTGATTAACGATAGAAAAATCAAAGGGATCCCTGCCTCATCTTCTACACAAAAATCAATTCTAGATTCAAAAAAATTATAAAAAATGTGAAAGTCAAAATACTTAAACATTCAGAAGAATATATAGAAGAATATCTTATCTTAATGAGCACCATATAAGGAATGATTTTTAAACATGGCATCGAAAGTACAAACCATCAAGAAAAACTGATCAATTCAAAATTAAAATTCAGATCCTTTCATCAAAATATACCATAAAAAATGAGAAGGAAAGATTTACAGATGACCAATAAAAATTCATATCTAGAATATAAAACCTGCTTTTAAAATTCAATAAGAAGAACATAAGCTCTCTAAAAGAAAAATGGGCAAGGGTCATAAACTGGCATTTCACACACACACACAAAACACAAATGCCCAATAAGCATATAAAATATTTTTGGTCTCAATAAAAATTAAGGAAATGTATGTAACACCTAAATAATTTAAGATTTAAAACCCATTCAATTGGTAAAAATTAAAAATCATAAAAAAAAATCCAAGTGTTGGTAAGGGTGTAGAGCAAGAGGAATATGTATTTATTTGTTTGTTTGCTTATTTATTTATTTATTATTAGTTTCAAGGGTAGAGTTTAGTGATTCATCAGCTGCATATAACACCAGTGCTCATTACATCAAGTGCCCCCCTTAATGCCCATCACTCAGGTACCCCACCCCCACCCATCTCCCCTCCAGCAACCCTTGGTTTGTTTGCTAGAGTTCAGCGTTTCTTACGGTTTACCTGCCTCTCAATTTTCATCTTATTTTATTCATTGTATTTTATTTTTTATTTGTTTTTATTTTTCCTTCCCTTCCACTCTGTTCATCTGTTTTGTTTCTTAAATTCCACATGTGAGTGAAATCATATGGTATTTGTCTTTGACTGACATATTTTGCCTAGCATAATACCCTTTAGTTCCATCCACACTGTTTCAAATGTCAAGATTTTTTTGATGGCTGATTAAAATTCCATTATATATATACACTATATACCACATATATTTATACTACATATAAATATGTACTGTAGGTATACCATATCTTCTTTATCCATTAATCTTTTGATGGATATCTGGGCTCCTTCCCTATTTTGGCTATTGTGGACATTGCTGCTATAAACACTGGGGGGGCAGATGCCCCTTCAAGTCACTATGTTTGCATCCTTTGGGTAAATAACTAGGAGTGCAATTGCTGTGTATTTATTCATTCCTGGTACAAACTTTGAAATAAAATTGGGATTATCTTTTTAATACAAATGTGTGCACATTCTATTCCAAGAAATTTGGACTATCCTAAAGAAACTCTTTTGAATTTATGCCATGAGACACCATATGAAAATGTGCATAAGAACAAAAATGGAAAGAAAACCCAACTATACATAAAGATGGATGAATAATTTGTGACACAGTTCCCCCACCAAAAAAGGAACATTACATAGCAGTGAAAATAAGTGAACTACGGTCCCATGAACAACTTCAGTGAATTTTAGAAACAATGTTGTATGGAGAAAAAAAAAGTCTTAGAGGACTAATCATAAACAATTTTATAAAGTTCAATAACAAGAGAAAGTTTTCAGATACATCTTTAGGAAGGTATATATATGTGTTAAAAACTATTATGAAAGATGTGATCTAGAATTATGTTTATTTCTGGTTATTGGAGAGGAGACAGGGAGGAGTGTTTGCAAAAGGCACACTTGTACATTCAAGGGTCATGGTAATGTTGTGGTCCATACATAGGAATTAGAATTTAAAAAACCTAATTTTATTGTTATTCCTGAAAAAATATATATGTATATACACACATGCACACACACACACAATCCTAATGATTCTCAGATAAACAAATATACAGACTTCCTTCTGAAAGTTTCTATCCTCTGGTCCACTGGTGATAAGAGAATTACACACACACACACACACACACACATACACACGTCACCAGAATTGTTGTGGCAACGTAGAGTTGATGCTCTGTGGATGCTTTTTTTCTCCATTAGATAATATTGTTAATAGGATTCTTGTAAATGAACTTGTAAATAGTAGCAACTGCCATTAAATCATTCAAACCGATGGCTATTTAAAAGTGTATAAAATTCCCTATTAAAGGAAAAAAAGAAATCTTTGATTCTTTTTAGCTCCCTCATGTGGCCACCAGAGAAAAAAGCAAGGATTCTTTCTAATTAGAGATAGGTTACCTTTATAACAGTGTCTACACTGGGATCCCCATGCATCAGTTGTACTTATTTAGTAAGTTAGAGAACAACTTATTTGCAGAAACAAACT
The DNA here is from genome assembly GCA_002007465.1 of Ailurus styani. NCBI lineage: Eukaryota > Metazoa > Chordata > Mammalia > Carnivora > Ailuridae > Ailurus > Ailurus styani. Next base: position 412,450 of record LNAC01000060.1, read on the forward strand.
AACAAGAAAGTTCTTGATTCTCCTTACAGTCTATTATTGAAATATCTAAGAGGAAAAAACAAAGCATGTTATGTAAGACAGAAACAAGAAGAAAGTAATTTTCAAATAAACCAGCGATGCCAAGTATGTTCTGTGGGGGAACACTAATGTACATTTCTCACCCTTGAGAGAGAAAAAAGTACTTATTGATGAAATAAGTTTGAGAAATTTGGCATACTATCCCCTCTAGGGTATTAACAATGAATATTAGTTCAATAAAGTCTCTGAAAAGTCCTATAGTCATAAATCTGTTTAACTGTTTCACTTAGCATTACTCTTTATTTTTTTTAAAGATTTTATTTATTTGACAGAGAGATAGAGGGAGAGAGCACAAGTAGGCAGAGCAGCAGGCAGAGGGAGAGGGAGAAGCAGGCTCTCCACTGAGCAGGGAGCCCGATGTGGGGCTTGACCCCAGGACTTTGGGATCATGACCTGAGTCAAAGGCAGCTGCTTAACCGACTGAGCCACCCAGGCGCCCCTTAGCATTACTCTTTAAAAAGAAAGTTCTGTGAAGGTACTGTTTGACATGATTCATTTTAAGGCATGCTGAAGCAAAGCTTTACATTCTAGTAATTTTTTTTTTACTTATTCAAGGAATTAGTAGCCACTTGCATTGTGAGAGCCATCATACAAGTGTAGAACTGTGTTTAGTGAGTATTTAACATTAAATGCCAGGTAGTCAGTTGAGTGTATTATAAAAGAATGAATCAATCTAGTGCAAAGAAAAACAAAACTATCCATATAGAATCCAAGTTACTTTTCTGATGACATTTTTAATTGATTATATATGGTTTTGGCAGGAAGGATATTTCAGTCTGAGTCCCAAGTCCTCTAACTGTAAAATAACTTTGCTCATCTCTGCCGTAGTAACCAGTTAAACATATCACTAGAAAAATATTTCAGGTCTTCTTCAAATTAACCAGGATAAATGATATTAAGGGAAACCTATGTATGCTATGACTGAGAGTTTAAATTTGTTTCTGACTGTCTTAGTTTAAAATTGCCATCACGTAAATCATATAGAAATGATTACACATCTATTATTGATTTGGGGGATAAAAATAATTACAAGACCATCTGTAAAAGTCTCATCATGTCCTTTCCCAAATCACACTTTCAAAATTTTCTCTGAATGCCTTCCTGTTAAGAACCCTTGAGTGATTTGACCTTTCAGAGAAGTGTTTGTACAAATAGTACAGGAGTTTTAGTTCCTGTCTTGATGAGTAAAACTTGAGTTAGTGAAAACTTTCCCTAGACCAACACCAAAAACAATAAGAAATAAGAATATTAATACACCTGAAAAACCTATGTTCTTATTTCTTCATATGCACATCTTTCTATTTGGTTTTATATAGATATATATATGATAATATATATATAATATATAATATAAATAAATACATGTATACAAGTAAATGCGTAATTCTCCCTAAAGGATTTTTCTAGCAGATGACCAGTCCCAATTTTCACACTGTTTTCTTTTTTTTTTTTTAAGATTTTATTTATTTGACAGAGAGAGAGATCACAAGTAGGCAGAGAGGCAGGCAGAGAGAGAGGAGGAAACAGGCTCCCTGCTGTGCAGAGAGCCGGATGCGGGCCTCGATCCCAGGACCCTGAGATCATGACCTGAGCCAAAGGCAGAGGCTTTAACCCACTGAGCCACCTAGGCGCCCTTCACACTGTTTTCCAAGAGGTAATCACACTTTGATCACTTTTTGGAAGCATAAACTTAAATGTGTATGACAGTAAGAAGTCAGTTATTGCAATCAAACACTGACATTGCATTTTAATGCTTTAAAATTTATTTAATATTTTTAATACTTTAATAAAATTTATTTTTACTGTTTTTTTTGGTTTTTTAAAAAGATTTTATTATTTATTTGACACACACACACACACACACACAGAGACAGAGACAGCTCAAGCAGGGGGAATGGCAGGCAGAGGGAGAAGCTCCCCACATGGGGCTCAATCCAAGACCCCAGGACCATGACCTGAGCTTAACTGAGCTGAGCCACCCAGGCATCCTATTTTTACTGTTTTTAAGGTCAAAGTAGTATAAACCCATTTCTAAATTAGAGTAACTATAGGAACTGGGCTTCAACAGGTAAGGTGAAGCTCCAACTAGCAGTTATACCTAGAAGAACAGGCAACCCTCATTCAGGAAAGATATAAACATCTGATACTCCATCTACCCACACCCATAAATTTTTTTTAATACACAGAATGAGGCTCTATGAACACACAAATGAGAATTATCAAATAAAGTTGAGTACACAACCAGAAAGTACCAAATATTTGAAGAAAACAGAAAGGTCTAATAATCTAAGGGAAAGATATTATAAGAAATATACCTTTTCAAAAGCAGGATAAACAAAAATAATTTAAAGTAAGTATTATTGACATCCTCAGAGGTTTGAAGGGATGGGGCACCCTGAGAAAGAAACTACTAAAGACTTTAGAAATGAAAATTTGATTTTTGTCTTTTAAAATGTTCAACACATGAGTTAACTAGCAGAACAATCACAAATTAAAAGTAAATCAGTAATCCGACCCACCAAATTGGGTAATTATTCCAGAATATTATGAAAAATACAAAGGGGCATAAAAATAGAAAAAAATTAAAACATTCAAAGATAGATCCAGAAGTTCTATTGTCTAAACCTGTATCGATAGATGTTTCATAAGGAAAAGAAAGAAAATACAGCATTAATCAAAGAAAATGTCTAAGAACTATAGAAAAGTATTTAAGTTTGAAAGTTTCCCTCAATACCATAATAAATAAATAAATAAATAATAAATAGTAAAGATTTATAACTAAACACGCCATTGTGAAATTTCAACATACCAAAGATAAGGAGAAAATTCTGTTTCCACAAAGAAAGGGAAAATTACTTAAAAAGAAAAAGATTCCAATTGGTATGAGACATCTAAACCAGCAATAATGGATATTAGAAGACAATAGAATAATATTTTGAAGACCCAAGGGAAAATCAATTTTAACCTACAATTCTATACCCAGCAAAACTAGCACTGAGTGCAAGGGCAAAAATCATTTAAAATATGCAAGAATTGGGAATTTTTATTCATCACAAACCTTTTCTTGAAAAAACTCCAAAGAAGAAACTCTAGTGAACAAAGACATAAATCAATCATAAGATCAATTCTAAATAATGGTTGATAAACACTGTTTTTTTTTTTTTTTTTTTTTTTTTTTTTTTTTTTTTTTTTTTTTTTTTTTTTTAAAGATTTTATTTATTTATTTGACACACAGAGAGAGATTACAAGTAGGCAGAGAGGCAGGCAGAGAGAGAGACAAGGAGAGGAGGAAGCAGGCTCCCTGCTGAGCAGAGAGCCCGATGCGGGCCTCGATCCCAGGACCCTGGGATCATGACCTGAGCCGAAAGCAGAGGCTTTAACCCACTGAGCCACCCAGGCGCCCGTGATAAACACTGTTTAATAAAATAATACACAAACTGAATCTAAAAACACCAATGCCTGCAAGCTGTGAGACAAGAATTGTGATGAAGATAGATAACTAAATCTATGCTAATATATTTTGTTTGTTTATAGAAAAAATGCAGATACAGGTTAAAATTATACATCAATTTTTAAAATATGCATTAAAATATTAAGGGTAATTATCAGAAGAATGAAAATAAGATCTAAAATCAGAGATAATAAGCTCCAAAACACTAGAGAAAGAAAGAAGCAGAGGATGTGCACTTCCTCAACAATAAAGAAATGAACAAAATCCAATTAAAAATGGACAGTACACTTGAACAAGAAAAGATGCTCCACAGCATATGTCACCAGGGAAATGCAAAACAAAACAACAATGAGATACCACTACATACCTATTAGAATGGCCAAAATCCAGAACACTGTTGACACTGATTGGTGACAACAATTTGGAGCAACAGAAACCCTTACTCGTGATGGAAATGCAACGTGATACAACCAGTTTGGAGGAGAGTTGGCAGTTTCTTACAGAACTAAACATATGGTTACCATATGATCCAGCAATTGCACTTGTTGGTATTAACCCAAAGAGTTGAAAATTTAATTCCACACAGAAACCTGTATATGAATGTTTATAGCAGTGTTATTTATAACTAATGAAACTTGGAAGAAACAAAGATGTCTTTCATTAGGTGAATGGATAAACTGTGGTACTTCCAGACAAAGGAATATTATTCACCACTAAAAAGAAATGAACTACGTTACCAAGAAAAAACATGGAGGAAATTTAAATGCATATTGTAAAGTAAAAGAACCCAATGTGAAAAGGCTACACACTGTAGAATTCCAACTATAAGGCATTCAGTAGTTGTCTGGGGTTGATGGGGAAGGAAGGATGAATAGGTGGAGCTCAGAAGATTTTTAGGGTAATAAAACTACTCTGTATGATACTATAATGGTGGATATATGTTATTACACATTTGCCCAAACCCATAGAATGTAAACCCTAATGTAAACTGGGGCCTTTAGGCGATAATGACATGTCAATATAAGTTCATCAATCGTAACAAATGCGGCACCTGGGTGGCTCAGTGGGTTAAAGCCTCTGCCTTCAGCGCAGGTCATGATCAGGGTCCTGGGATTGAGCCCCACATCGGGCTCTCTGCTCAGCAGTGAGCCTGCTTCCTCCTCTCTCTGCCTGCCTCTCTGCCTACTTGTGATCTCTCTGTCAAATAAATAAATAAAATCCTTTAAAAAAAAGATTTTATTTATTTCCTTATTTGAGAGAATTAAGAGGGAGCAGAGGGCAGAGGGAGAGAGACTCTGAAGCTGACTGCACTGAGCACCAAGCCCGATGCAGGGCTCAATCTCATGATGAGATCATGACCTGAGCTGAAAACAAGAAACCAGATGCTTAACTGACTGAGCTACCCATATGTCCCTGCAGTGCAGGATTTTGATATTGGGGTGACTGTTTATGCATGTGGGGCCAGTAGTATATGGGAAATCTTTCTACCTTCTGCTCAGTTTTGCTGTAAACCTAAAACTACTCTAAAAAGTAAAGAATATTTTTTTTAAATTTCTATAATTGTAAATAAAATAATAAAAACAATATATCTGACATTGGAAGATTTTGATATATTTAGCTAAAATGGGTATGTACTTCTTAAAAATCCCCTTCAAACCACTAAATTATAATAAAAGATAAAATTTTTCATTTTGTGTTTGAAAAAGCAAAGAAAACTATCAATTCAACATAGAGAACAAAAAGCATATGATAAACATCTAGTTGAATACAAAGTAACCATGAAAGACCCCTTTACCTCCCATTATGCTACTATCCTCTCCAGAGGTAATAGCTGTTAACAGTTTGGTCTGTGTACTTCCACCCATTTTTTTTTATGCAATTACATAGATATAGTAGATGGTAAACAGGTAAATAGATAAATAATAGGTTTTTTCTTCATTTTTAAAAATTTTCCTGTTTTTCTAAGTAGCACAATTAAAAAATATTTGTTGTGGAAATGTTCACCCTTTCTCTGCCAAAAGTAGGGAGAACACTATAATAAATCCTATATGCCCATTATTCACTATTGTTATGGGCTGAATTCCCCCAGAATTCATATTTGAAGACCTAACCTGCCAGGATTTCAGAATGTGTATTTCGAGATAGGGTTTTTAAAGATGATTTTGTTAAAATGGGGTCATTAGGGTGGGCCCTTATCTGAACTGTTTGCTGTACTTGTAAGAAGAGGGAATTTGGATACCCAAAAGAGACACCAGGGATTACACACACACAGGAAATGTGCAGACACAGAGGAAAGACCACATGAGGACACAGCATTAAGGTGGTCATCTGCAAGCTGAGGAGATCTGGGCTTCTAGGCTCCCAAGAGTAAGAGAATAAATTCCCATTGTTTAAACCACCAGTCCCCGGTATTTGTTATGGCAGCCCTAGCAAACTAACACACCCACCTTCAACAGTTATGAACACTGTCAGTCTGGTGTCATCTATCCCATACCCACTTATTTGTTATTCGGGAGTGTTTTTAGAGCAAATCTTAGACCACTTTGTCATTTCACCTGTAACTACTTCATTTTGCAACTCTATTAAGAACTTTTTACATATTTATAAGCTATATCACACCTAATAAAATTAACAACAATCCCCTAATGCCTTCCAATAACCAGCCCATGTTTAAAATTTCCCTAATTGTCTCAAAGACTTTGATTTACAGTGGGTGTTTTTATTTTTTTATTTGACAGAGAGAGAGCGAGCGAGAGAGCACAAGTAGATAGAGAGGCAGGCAGAGGGAGAGGGGGAAGCAGCCTCCCCGCTGAGCAGAGAGCCCGACGTGGGGCTCAGTCTCAGGACCCCGAGATCATGACCTGAGCTGTAAGTGGAGACTTAACTCACTGAGCCACCCAGGAGCTCCAGGTGTATCTTTTTAAAGTTAGATCAAAGGTCTTCATAATACATTTTGTCATTTTTCCACACCCTAACCAACACTGGGTGCAGGTTTAATACATTCCAAACAATGGGAAAAATTACATTTCTATCTATTATTGTAACTTCCCCAATTACTAATGAGCTTAAGCATATTGTCATATGCTTATTTGTCTTTTACTACTCTGTTGTGAATTGCCTGACCATTTTCTTTGCTCATTTTCATGTTTGCTTCATCTTATATTTTTGTAGGAGCCCCTTATAATCTGAGAATTCTTTTTTTATTTCTGTCACACTGCATTTTCTCCTAATCTGCCTTCTGTTTTTATAACTTTTTAATTTTCACTTTCTTTCAACTTTTCTCTATACTTGCTTCTCTATGATTTGCTGCTATATTAAACAGTCATCTAAAACACTTTGTTCTGAGAACTGCTGTCTCAACAGCTAGAATCAAGCATACTGATTAGTAAACTTCTTTTCCAGTTTGGAGTCTAGCCTAATTTCTAGCCTGAATCTTAAGAAGACATTTTTCAAGTGATCTAGGCATACAAAGTTTCATCTTCTACAGTACACACACAGAAAAATTGAATTGAGTCTAAGTTTCTACATTTTGCCTCCTCCAAAATCACACAAAAATATTTTCCCCCCAGAAAAAGTAGCTCGCTTATTATGAGCAGCGTTGGAGATGATAAAATCCCAGAATAGCCAAAGACAATTCCAAACAGGTTATTGAATTCTCCCTAAAATGTAATGTTAGTTTTCCAGGAATATTCCCAATGACCTCACTCTCTTGTATCAGAATAACATTTCGAGGAGATTATTTTAAATGTATCTTTGAAATCTTACCTCATGAAACCTAGACCTTTAAAAACCAAACTTGAGTACTCTCTAGCATCAGTGCAAGCAGAAGGAAAATAGCATGACAATTCTGATGCATATTTGTTGAATACTCTTTTTATGCATATTATTTCTAGTGAGGGTAGAACAGCTGCAGGAAAGAGAGGGAGAGAGAAGGGGGAGAGACAGAGAAAGAGGGAGAATACTGGGAAATAGAAGAGAATCTTGTGGATCTTGTTATTAAAAAAAAAAAAGAAAATCATCTCAAAGTACAGTGCAGGAGAGTTTGTGATTTTGTCCTTTCTCAGGCTTTCAGGAACAACCTATTAGCATCTCTTTCTACTTGCTCAGGTACCCGGTCCATTGTTTACAAGTCCCAATATATGTGGATCAAGACTTATGCCCACACAACATAGGATTTCAAGACAAAATGTAACCCAAGTATATAGAGCAGTTTCCTCAAGTAGGGCAAAGTCTAACTTTTCATCTACCTTTAGCTTATCTACAAATTCTTCTGTTTCCCTTTCTCCACAGATTCTGCATCATAAGCCTGAATCCTTGAAGTTACTCTCTTAAAGTGTGTCATACACCCCGTGTCCAAGTATGGTCACTATGAGAGAGCTGTCACTGAGAGCCCTTGTGGAAAATTAATGGCTGACTACAGAGGGCAAAGCAATAGGACAGATGGCTCTGTCACCACCGCCAGCCTGGGAGGCTGAAAGAAACCCAGTGTCTGGGCAAATAGCGCTGTGTTTCATGCACTTGCTCCTTTGTTAATCCAATCTCCCTGTCAGCAGCTGTCCTTCATTGTTCAGTTTGGGAGGGAATGTTGTTTCATTTTCTACAGACATTTTCTATATTTCAATTTGTTAATGACTCAAAGAACACATTTCAGAAATTCCTTGAGACCCCAAACCAGAAAAGAGTCTTCTCTGTCATTTCTTTAAAGAACAACAGTGAAATTTCTATTTTGCATAATCTAAGAAAATATTGGTCCTCATCCTGCTACTGGATTTAAATTCATTCAAGAATTTCTCCAATAATCAGCTAGGGATACTTAATATCCTAAGGTTACATTCAGCTAATACCAATCCATAAATTAGGTTAATGCAATGAAAGGAGAATGGTCAATATGGAAAAGTCAGTCACGTTAGAATAACTGAGTGATTCATAAATTTTGCACTTTTCAACAGTGTCTTGGAGTCAATTAAATGTCCCTTATTTTCCAATTACCTCCTGTTCAAAAAAATCTTTTCACTCTTACTCCATGTTGGCCTGCCTTCAATCTCATTCACCCTTTGTCGAGACGCTTATGGCGTAAACAGCTGGCTTCAGCAAAGCAGAACAATTTGGCTTCTCAATATCAAGGCCACATCTGAATTGAGCAATTTAAGAGTGCGCATCAGGAGAGAAGCTCACCTGCATTCTAGTTTCTTTATCATTCTTACCAGGAAAAGTCTGTGAGCCTTAAGAGTTTCCATTAGTATCTGACACGCCTTCCATTCCAATTATTGATGTCGGAATTTTGACCAAAAATTAGGGTCATTCCTGTGACCCTGCACAAAGTCTGGCCGCCAATTTCCCTACAAATTTCATCAATGCCTTGGTTTTCCTCCCTTGTCTTTTCTTTTCTTTTTTTTTTTTTAAGATTTTATTTATTTATTTGACAGAGAGAGAAACAGTGAGAGAGGGAACACAAGCAGGGGAAGTGGGAGAGGGAGAAGCAGGCTTCCCGCTGAGCAGAGAGCCCGATGTGGCCGTGGGATCATGACCTGAGCCGAAGGCAGTTGCTTAACCAACTGAGCCACCCAGGCGCCCCACCTCCCTTGTCTTTTCTGATATTTTCCTAAAGTAACGGTCCTGGCGTTCCAGGGGGTCAACAGGCACACATGATTTAAAGCTCAAAAGGGCCTTTATTTTCACGTGTCCTCCCTGTAAATAGTGTAACCAAGACCCTCCATCACTTACAGTTATCAGATACCCCCTCAGATGTGAGGAGCTTTTCTTTTCTCTTTTTAAATTTTATACAATTTATTTAAACCAAAACAAAAACAAAAACAATTTACCTATTTCTCCCACCCATCCAGACCCCCACCTCTTACAGCTACCAACCTGCTCTCTGTATCTCTGAGCTTGGTTGCTGCTGCTACTGTTTTATTCCACATTTAAGACAGATCGTACAGTATTTGTCTTTCTCTGTCTGACTTATTTCTCTTAGCATATTCCCCCAAGGTCAACCCACGTTGTCACAAATGGCAAGATTTCATTCTTTTTTATGCTAAGTAACATTCTAAGATATATTATATATATGCATATACGTGGATAACAAGTTTGTGAGATTTTATATAGATATAGATAAATCTTACAAATTTTTATCCATTCATCTATTGAGGGACACAGGTTGTTTCCATATCTTGGCTATTATAAATAACGTTGTGATAAACATAGTAAACATAGGGATGTATATACCTTTTCTAATTAGTGTTTTCATTTTGGGGGGATAAATACCCAAAAGCAGAATTGCTGAATCATAGGGTACTTCTATTTTTAATTTTTGAGGAACCTCCATTGTCTTTCCCATGGTAGTTGTACCAACTTTTTTTCCACCAACAGTGCACAAGGGTTTCCTTTTCTCCACATCCTCGTCAACACTTGATAGTTCTTATCTTTTCAATAACAACCACTCTAACAGGTGTGAGGTGATACATCACTGTGGTTTTGATTTCCATTTCCCTGATGATTAATGATGTTGAGCATCCTTTCATGTACCTGTTGGCCATCTGTAGATCTTCTTTGGAAAAATGTCTGTTTAGATCTTCTGCCCATTTTTAAATTGGATTGTTTGTGTTTTTAACTATCAAGTTATGAGTTATGAATATTAACCCCTTATCAGATATATAATTTGCAATTATTTTCTCCCATTCAGTAGGTTGTCTTTTCATTTTGTTGATGGTTTCATTTGCTCTGCAGATGTTTTTAGTTTGTGTTAGTTTCATTTGTTTATTTTTGCTTTTGTTGCTTTTGCTTTTGGTGTCAGATTCAAAAAAAATCATCACTAAGACTTATGTCAGGGAGCTTACATTTTCTTCTAGGAGTTTTAGAGTCTTGGATCTTATATTCAATTTTCTTTAAAGATTTATTTATTTACTTAGAGAGAGAGAGCAAGAAAGCAAACAAGCATGGGGGTGGGAGGTCTGAGAAGAGGGAGAAGGAAAGAGAATCCAAGCAAACTCCGAGCTGAATGTGAAGCCTGACATGGGGCTTGACCTCACAACCCTGAGATCATGACCTGAGCTGAAACCAAGAGTTAGGCGCTTAACTGACTGCACCACCCAGGCACCCCTTCTATTAAATTTTTAAATCCATTTTGAGTTAATTTCTGTTTATGGTATAAGATAGTGGTCCAGTTTCATTCTGTTACATATGACTATCCAGTTTTCCCAGCACCATTTATTGAAAAGACTGTCTTCCCCCCATTGTATATTCTTTGTTTCTTTACCATAAATTAATCAACCACATATGTGTGGGTTTATTTCTGGGCTCTCTATTCACTTCCACTGATCTATGTGTCTATTTTAATGCCAATATCATACTGTTTTACTTATGGAGCTTTTCATTACTGTTGATAGAAATTTAGAGAAAGTTCCCTCAAAGCAACTTATCCAGTTAGCAAGTCTCACATCTGCATGTTAGAGGAAGCCTTTGCTGAGAAGCTTCCTCCAGGGGCACAGCTGTCACCATCGATCGTCATGACCCTTCAGTTATGTGATTCTCTGTCATTGCCAAATCAGATTGGTAAGCTCTTCAAAGGCAACTTGTAAGGGGGCTGGGGTATGCCCAATATTTTGGCATCTACTTCCATAAGTTTTCTACTAATCCTTGTTAGATACTACACTCTTGGCCACACAAAGTATGAAAATACTTTAATAACAAGTCCTATCATGTGAGGTTTATGAGTTACTAGAGTAGAAATTACTATCTAAAAAGTTTCATCCCATTCTGGCAAGTGGATTTTTCATGACCCAATGAGATGTCACCAATTCCGACTTCATGCCCTAGAGCATTAAAATCACATTGACTAAGTACCTCTTGTCTTAATAAGCCAAGCACTGGCTCCAGATCAACTTCTCTGCACTCTCAGGTTCCTGAAATTTCTTCATTTCCAACTTTCTCCTGCCTAAGCGTGCACAGCCATGCCCGTGTGACACAGTGCAGCGTATGTGTTCTGTATTCTCCCCACCCTTCCACATGCGGATATTGCATTCCTTCACAAAGTAAACCATTATAATTCTGATTGGCTGAAAATTGGTGGATTTCTGTATATTTTTATGTGCAAGGATAACAAATAAACAAGATTGCAACCAGAAAAAAAGTTAAGCCATGTTTCAATTTCAATAACTACATAACTATATATTGAACATTTACTTTGTTTCTAGTACTCTGGGAGAAATAAGAGAAGTATAAGGAAATAGTTCTCAAAATGTGCTTCAGAGAACCCTAGGGCTCTCAAACCATTTAGGGAGAGACTATTAAATTAAAACTATTTTCATATTATTACTAAGATACCATTTGCCTTTTTTACTTTTATTCTTATAAAATCAAACAGCGGAGTTTTCTGGGGGGTATAAATACATGACATTGCAATAGATTGAAAGCAGAAGCAGCTAAGACAATCCAGCTGTCTTTTGTTAAGCCAGATATTAAAGGGACTTGAAAAACTATAGAACAATGCACTCTTCTCACTGAAATCATTTTGTTTTGGAACATACAGTTATGTTTTATAAAAATATGTTATATATGTTAACATGTAATGGATTCATTTTTTAGTAAATTAATAAATGAGTATTATTTAATTTATCAGTTTTCATTTCTAACATGATATCAACAGATATAACTACATAAACAAACCTCTTTAAGGTTCATGATATTGTGATTTATGATAAGAAATATCTATTTTTGGTCTTTGTCTTCATTTCTGGTACAGAGCTTCTTTTTTTTTAAGATTTTATTTATTTGACAGAAACACAGCGAGAGAGGGACACACAAGCAGGGGGAGTGAGAGAGGAAGAAGCAGGCTCCCCACAGAGCAGGGAACCTGACACAGGGCTCAATCCCAGGACTCTGGGATCATGACTGGAGCTGAAGGCAGACACTTAACCACTGAGCCATCCAGGTGCCCCTGGTACAAAGCTTCTAAAACCCTTGTAATTTCTTAAGTGATGAGAGTGATAAAGATGTCTTTTGTTATATTAATGAGGTGACTTTTGTACCTCACTTAAGGATGGGGGAATCAATCATGACTAGAGAGTTGGAACTTTCAGTCCCACCCCTGATCTCTGAAAAGAAGAGAGAGGCTGGGTTGAGTTCAATCACCAATAGCCAATGATTTAATGACTCACTCCTATGTAATGAAGCTTCCATAAGAACCCAAAAGGACAGGATTCATAGAACTTCTGGATTGGTGAACACATGGAGGTTTGGGAAAAGTGGGTGCTGAGAGAGAACGTGGAAGCTCCACATCCTTTTCCCATAATTTATATGCTTCTCTTCCATCTGGCTGTTCCTGAATTATATCTTTTTATAATAAACCAGTAATCTAGTAAGTAAAATGTTTTCCTGAGCCCTGTGAGCCATGCTAGCAAATTAATTGAATGTCCAACCTATAGCTGGTCAATCAGAAGCTCAGGGGATAACTTGAAATTGGCATCTGAGGTAGAGGAGGAAGTCTTGTAGGACTGAGCTCTTAACCTGTGTGATCTGATGCCATCTCCAGGTAGTGTCAATTAAGTTGGACTGTAGGACACCCAACTTGTGTCAGAGAATTAGTCTGTGATGTTGGGAAACCCTGCTCCACACACTGGAATTGGTGATCAGAACCATTAGGTTCTTCCTCCTACACTGTTGGTGGGAATGCAAGCTGGTGCAGCTACTCTGGAAAACAGTATGGTGGTTCCTCAAGAGGTTGAAAATAGAGCTACCCTATGACCCAGCAATCACACTACTGGGTATTTACCCTAAAGATACAAAGGTAGTGATCCTCAGGGGCACATGCACCCAAATGTTTATAGCAGCAATGTCTACAATAGCCAAACTATGGAAAGAACCTAGATGTTCATCAAGAGATGAATGGAAAACGAAGATGTGGTATATATATATATATATATATATATATATATATATATATATATACACACACACACACACAATGGAATACTATGCAGCCTTCAAAAGAAATGATATCTTGCCATTTCCAACAACATGGATGGAACTAGAGGATATTATGCTAAACAAAATAAGTCAATCAGAGAAAGACAATTATCATATGATCTCTCTGATATGAGGAATTTGAGGGCTAGGGCAGGGGGGGTCATGGGAGTAGGGAGGAAAAAAATGAAACAAGATGGGATTGGGAAGGAGACAAACAATAAGAGACTCTTAATCTCATGAAACAAACTGAGGGTTACTGGGGGATGGGAGGATAGGGATAAGGTGGATGGATTATGGACATTGGGGAGGGTTTGTGGTATGGTGAGTGCTGTGAAAGGTGTAAGCCTGATGATTCACAGACCTGTACCCCTGGGGCAAATAATAATAAAATTAAATAAATAAATAAATAAATAAAAATTCATTTAAAAGAAAGAAAAAGAACCATTAGGTTCTTAATAACATATAAGAATATAAAGGGGTTGGGGTGACTGGGTGGTTCAGTTGGTTAAGTGTCTGCCTTTGGCTCAGATCATGATCCTAGGGCCCTGGGATCAAGCCCCATGTCAGGCTCTGCTTCTCCCTTTCCCTCTGCCACTCCCCCTGCTTGTTCTCTCTCTCCCTCTCCCCCCCACCGTCAAATAAATAAATAAAATTTAAAAAAATAATGTAAAGGAGTCTTGAAATCAAAAAGCTAGTGGACCACCTGAAATCAAAAACAAGAGAACCAAGTATAAGGCAAAGTACTATAACTTATAGCTGAACTGGGAGAATAAGCCAAAAACATATGAAACAAGAAAATAATTTAATGTCATGTGCCCACGTGCTGGTCAGTGTGCTATCAACTCCAAGTGAAGAGTCTGATAGAAAAGGAGGATGAGGAAGAAATGGCAAAAAAAAAAAAGGAAGTAATATTATACTGAAAATAATTTACTAACCAGTTTGTCATGGGCCCTGACCAATCTGGTGGACTCTAGGTTATTAGCCATGGTTGGGAAGTCTCATAACAGCATTGTGTTTGAGCAGGGCCTATGGGAAAACCTGGTTCTGAGAATGTGGTAAAGATGGGGGAGAAGTTCCTGTGATGGAGAAGCAGCATGAGCAACAGCATCAGGGAAGAGTAAACACAAAGAATGTGGGGATTAGTGAAGAAACAGTCCTGACCACAGGATAAAAACACATACTGACAAGGAAATGTAGAAAACAGGACTGTACTAACAGAGTTGGTAAACGCACAGGCAGAACAGGCCATATTCCTAAAATCCACTTTCCAGTACTGGGGATGATGTCATCTTCATTCCGACCATTTGAATATCCACTAATAAGAAGTTTATTGGGATTACCAATATTAGTTTCTTTGAGCATCACGTCCCTGAGCTAAATAATGAATATAAATTTACACAGAGAGGGAGGTTTAAATGAGACAACCGATATCATAAGACCTCTGGGAGAACTCTAAAACCCTGGACATATCCTGAATGAAATTCCCCCCTTTAAAATAAAAAACACTTTTTTTTTAGTTAGAGCTATCACTCACAACTTTGTAAGAATTCAATTAATCATATTGTTTTTCTCTAAGATTCTTAGCTGAGCTCCAGCGTAATAAAGGAATGGGAGCTCCAAGGACAGAGGAGACACGGTAGGAAATCAGAGGCAATTTTATGTCACAGGACACTTCAGTGTGACAGAGAGCAGCCAAAGGCCATCCAAGGACCCTGGTCAGAAGGATATGGAAGTGCCAAAGCCAGTGGCAGCAGCACAGGCTGGTGGTGAAATCAAAGGCTCTCTAGTCTGGCTGTGACATTTGTTAACTACATGATCTTGAACAAATTACTTAACATTCTCTAAGTCTCTGTTTCCTCATCTATAAATGGAGTTTTAAAAATAGTACCTTCCTCTTTGGGAAGAGGCCTTGCTCTTGCCTCTGTCTGATCTTCCCTAATGTCTTCTTGTCTTTCAGATACCAACACCAATACTATCTTCTCAGTTAATAACACTGTAACTCCCCCCTTCTCTACTATAGTGTCCTATTGTGTTCTATTCATTGCACTTATTTAATAAAATTTTCTCATTTATATTTATTAGCTTATTATCTGTCTACCCCAACTAGAATTGAAGTCTATGAAAGCACAGATAATAGTTACCTGAAAAATCTTATTGAGTCCACTTCTGTTCCCCAATACCTAGTACAGAACCTGGCATATGTGGGTGCTCACTAGAGAGTCTGAATATATGAATATTATTGTTCAGTGTGGTATCAAATACGTAAGATTAGTAGAAGGAGTTAAAACCTTATTTGGTCCTTTGATAAGATTATTTTAATTATTATGTTGTTTAAAATACCTTATAAAAGTCATTATAAGGTAATGTCAAAGCTCATCTAATATGGTCTACATTTTCTTGACAGTATAACTAGTGAGATCTCCCTGGATTTAATAGAATACGTGTTCATTATTGATTATAAGTCAGGAATTGTGCTTAGTGAATAAGATATCATGAATCCTAACTTCACAGAGATTATAGGCTAGTGGGGAAGACTATTTTTAAAATTAATTTAAAACCAAGTATGGGTACAATGTATGGGGGAGGGGTTGAATACAAGTTGCTGTAGAAACACCACCATCTAATCTAATATAGGGCAAGCAATGGAAGGTATTAGGAAAGTCTCTCAAAGGTAGTTACAGGAATATACCTGAGAGATGGGTTGCAGTTGGTGAAGTAAAAATGGAATTGTCTTCTGGGCTAAAAAAGGGAAAATACTGAAAGTCTCTGAGAAGAGGCAGAGCACTTTTGACAACCTAAAAGGAGGTCAGAATGTACTTAATCTAGAGGGTAGCAGGAAGGTACAGAAGGATTTCAAGTAGGGGAATGGCCTGAACAGAGGTGGTGGTGGCTGTCCCATGGAGGATAAGTTCAAAGGGATCAAAGCTAAAGGAAGTGAAGCCAGTTAAGAGGTTGTGACAGGAATCCACATGGGAGCCGATTCTGCCCTAAACTAAGAGATTGTTAGTGTATATTGCAAAGAGTTGGATTGTTTCAAAAGTCTTTAAGAGAGAGAATTTATAGATTTTAGTAGTCAATTGGATGCTGAAATGAGGAAGAAGGAAGGATCAACGGTGATCCAGAGATTTCTGATATAACCCTGCTCTGACCTGTTCTTGGGATTTGGGAAATTAAGCAAGCTTAGTCCATTAGCAAAAAGAAGCTAATCTTACTGAGTTAGTTATCTGATTGAAGTCCAGAGCAGGGCGAAAAATATTTCTTTCTTCTGTTTCAAATCAAAGTTAGCCTCAGATAGATGCCCAGTACCTCTTTTCCTTTATCTTCCTATTTGGACAGTTCAGAATCCATTTTGCATTTGCTCCTTGCTGCTAAGGCCAGTGAGATTCCAACCCCCTTTGTCAGAAGCAGATTATAACTTTGGTGTTATTCTGCTAGCTCTCTTCCTCCCCCCAGATACAAGGACTGAAAGTGACAAGAAACCAACAAGGTGAAAACTCTATCCTATAGACATAAGTCTATAAGACATAGTCCTAAGACATAGAGGCATAGGTGACTGGCTAGATAGTAAATACAATTCATAGGGCTAAGGAACTCTGGGAGAGCAGAAATGGGAAGATGGCCATGGTAAGCCACGTGTGAGACATCGAAACAGAGACTCCCAGTGGAATGTTGGACAACTGGGTGTACTAATGATACATATAAGGAGTTGTGGTCATATAGAAGTTAATTTAGCCATGGAAAAAGATGGGCTCATCCAAGGAAAGTATATAGAATTATAAGAGAAAACACCCAGGACACCAACCCAAGTGATCCAAACATTTAAGAGATGGGTAGCAGAAGAGGAACCTGGAAAGGACACAGAGCTAAAGAGGAAAGTATTTTAATGTGGGACCAGGGGTAGGAGGCATTAGGAAAGACAGTCTCAAAAGTAGTTTCAGGAATATACCCAGCACATGATTTGGTTTTAGTGAAGTAAAGATAGAGGGAATTGTCTTATAGGCTATACAAAAAAGTGCTGGAAGTTTCTGAAAAGAGGAAAACTGAGAGTGTGGTATTATAGAAGCCATTGGAAAAGAACATTTCAAAAAGGAGGAAGTGACAGTTGAATGCTGCTGAGACATCAAAAAAAAGGATGGCAATGTGTCCGTTGGTTATAGCAACAAGGTAAGCCTTGTCATAAGCAGTTTGGTAGAATAAAACATTTTTTCTTTCAGTCTGGTATGTAATAAAATTATGAAATTTTGATTAATGAAAGGTGCCTGGTAAAACCTTTCTCAATTTCTTACCCATGTATTTCCTCATACAACTAGAAATACAAAGGGGCTTTAAACAGGTTTTGAGCCCAAGATACCTAAATGTTGTCTTTCTTTGTTATTCACTGGTGAATATGAAATCAGTCCTCTAAATGATAGAGTACTGAACTGCTTTCTTGCAGTTAGAAGGTATCTTCAGCCTGAAAGTTGCAGTGGAAGAGAAGTGTTGGGCCCCTTCCCCTAAGTGCTCATTCTAGAAACCTAGCCATAGAAAGCACTTGAGTGGTCGGATCACATTTATGTCTGAGAGGGAAGAATCAAGCTAACGTTACCAGGGAGAATGGTTTCCTTAACTATAAAGTGATTATATGTGGCGAGGAAGAGAGATGTTATTTGGTTGATTGGGCTTGGTTTATCTTTTGTTTGTGTTTTGGCCCTGGCTTTAAGTATTGTGTGAGGAAAAGAGCAATAACCTCATTGATGGCCTGGGCTAGACTCCAGATAAAGAGTTCTGTGTCTTCAGGTTTCCTGTGCACTTATAACAGCTTCATCTCTCAGTATGTGCTCAGTAATGTACCTCCTATGCCAAAACAACTACTGCCCTATAATAATCCCCAAGCTTCCACCAAAAAGAGTATTCCCCACATCCGCTCCAACCTTTCCTGCACTTGTAGTCTCTTCATTTCCTTCACATCACTCTCTCCACAGTCACCATCCACATATTCTTGAAAATCTCATCTCCATCATCACTAATACCAGAAGTGTTTATTTCCCTCTCAATTCCTCAGTGGAAGGCATGTGACAGTTAATCACTCCCTATCTTATAAATATCTCTTCCAGGGTGCCTGGGTGGCTCAGTGGGTTAAAGCCTCTGACTTTGGCTCAGGTCATGATCTCAGCGTCCTGGGATCAAGGCCCGCATCAGGCTCTCTGCTCGGTGGGGAGCCTGCTTCCTCCTCTCTCTCTCTGCCTGCCTCTCTGCCTACTTGTGATCTGATCTCTCTCTGTGTCAAATAAATGAATAAAATCTTTAAAAAAATTAAAAATATCTCTTCCACTATTATTTCAAACTGCTATGGAATTATTTTTTTGTTGTTTCATTTTCCCTGCATTTTTTCTTGTCCCTAAATAGATTCTATGCCCCTTGATGGGAGAAAAAAAATCACTGATTCATCTCTTAACCCTCCACAATACTACACCCATAAAGTGCGTGGTCAAAAGATATTGATTGAGATGTTTGGAAAAGTATATATTAAATGTAAGACATTATTGTTACTCTCCTTTGCTTTAGTTCTGATGACAATCCCACTTTTTTTAATGTTCAGCTAGCCAACATATAGTACATCATTAGTTTTTGATGTAATGTTCAGTGATTCATTAGTTGTGTATAATACCCAGTGTTCATCACAACATGTGCCTTTCTTAATACCCATCACCCAGCTACCCTATCCCCCCCATCTATAACCCTCAATTTGTTTCCCAGAGTCCAGAGTCTCTCATGGTTTGTCTCCCTCTCTGATTTCTTCCCATTCAGCTTTCCCTCCCTTCCCCTTCTATCAGATACTTGTCAAGTGAGAAAGAATCCTGTAACTCTCAGACTCCAAATACATTTCTCTCATGATGCAAGAGACTTCCAAACTTTGACATTTTTGAAATCATAAAACTACATTAATCCAGAAGATTTGGCCAGATCGATTCACTTTTTTTTAATTTTTTTATTTATTTGAGAGAGCACATAAGAGAGAAAGAGAGAGCACAAGGAGGGGCAAGGGGGAGGGGAGGCAGAGAGAGAAGCAGACTCCCCGCTGGGCGGGGACCCTGATGTAGGACTCAATCCCAGGACTCTGGAATCATGACCTGAGCAGAAGGCAGACACTAAACTGACTGAGCCACCCAGGTGCCCCCAGATCTATTCACTCTTGCTTTTCACCATTCATGTCAATAGTGTGTTGCTCCTCCTTAAGTTTTCCTCCAACTAAATGAGACCATTTACAACAGAACTGGGCTGCTGTGGTGACACTAGAGGGTTAGAAGCTGGAATGCAGTCAAGTTAGTTGTCTATTTTGGTTCAGATTTTGTACAGTAGAAACTGACTGCTAAGATACATGTGACTAGCATTAACCCATTGATAGAGCCAATCTTTCTTGAATAGTCATCTCTTCTTTGTTGGAGACAAGTATGTCTTGCCACAATTTGGCTGTCTAACTTTAACTCCAACTAGGGTTTGCTTAGCCACCAAGCTCCAAATCCGGGCCAGAAATAGGCAGAAGAGTGATGGTCATGTGTTTAACAAGATCCCAGGCATCAGGCCAACACACATTGGAGCTAGGATGGAATTTCTTGCCCTGTGAAAATGCAGTGCTAAATCTTCCTCTCTCTCTCTCTCTCTCTTCTCTCTTTCTCCATGAGTGGAGCTCTCCTGTACAGTAGGCAGAGCTGTCACCTGAAACTAATGAGGAATATGTGTCTTTCAGCAATCTGAGCTACAGTCAAAAGTGCGTGACCTACCAGCCTTGACATGCCAAATTGGACTAAGATTTCTGGAATGGTTGAAAAAAGTATTTTAATATGGTTTACCTTGGTGGGCAATTTCATCAATGACTTCTAAAATTTCACAGGATACATCTTTAAAGTCCTTAGACAGCTTCAGATATAACACATAGTACATTTTTTTACTGTAGGAAATGAACTCCTTATTCTTCCTCTTTCACTTACTCTCACGTGGACTTGTGTGTGTGTGTGTGTGTGTCAAGTATGAACACTCATATTTTCATCTCTCTTTCCTCCTCTTGATTACAAGAGGTATTTGAAGCATATTGACAAAGGAAATTATTTATAAGCTTGTAAACATAACTTGCACTTTAAGGGTATCTAAGTTTGGCTATATGTTCATTTCTGAGGTTTTCATTCTCTTTCATAGAAAATTTCCTGTATGTTAAGTCATCTATGGAGTGAAAGTAGAAATAGCATATTTATAAATTTGGGTGTTTTTCTTTTCTAGGACTGATTCCTTAGAAGATTTAAGAAGGAACATATAAGAACAAAACAGTTTCAAGAATCAGAAAAGACAGATAATGCCTTGACTTCATTCAGCATAAAATTCTTAGTGTATTTCCAGAAGAATTTTTTGGAGTTATTAGTTACCTATAGTTGCTAAAATCAAAGAATTGACACATAATACAACCAGCCACCGTATTTTAAGGTGTAATTAAAGTTCTGAACTCTAATAAAAACATTTTACTCTAAGGAAACTCTTCTGTCCCACCCAAGGGGATATATGACATTCACATTGGATTTAGAAAAACAGGCTTGGGTTCTCCTTTGTAAGCAAAAGGCATGGACTTTAAGAAGTGTTTTTTTCTGTGCTGGTAAAAATGGATTTGCCATGATGCTTCCTTCTTACCTGCTTCCCATTGTGAACTAGACACCTAAGGCGGAGACACCATATCTCACTGCAGACCTGTAATCCTCATCTATGCCATACCCAGAAATGATTCTCTGTGGCACAAGCTAATTAATTTAGTGATCCATACAATTAGACCCAAACATCACTAATTAGCTAGTGAGCTGGTCGATGGGGGAGGATCTAGGGACATATCTAATGATCCAAACTTCAGTGATAAGGAAAAATCTATGTGTTACATTACTTTGTTAAATATTTGACTATCATTATTTTTGACCTAGAGATAAATCCGAAAAGCTTACTTGGAGGCCCTGGAAGGTGAGAACAATAATCTTACAATTCTTAGTCAAAAAACATTCCTTCTGTGGAACCAGGGTGGCTCAGTTGTTTGAGCATCTGCTTTCATCTCAGGTCCTTATCTTAGGGTCCTGAGTAATATTCCGTCATACACACACACACACACACACACACACGCGCGCGCGCGCGCGTGTGTGTGTGTGTGTGTGTGTGTGTGTATATATATATAT
>LNAC01000060.1:434352-449225 GCA_002007465.1 Ailurus styani
TATATATATATATATATATATATATATATATATATATATATATAACATCTTCTTTATCCATTCATTGGTTGATGGACTTTTCGGCTCTCTCCATAGTTTGGCTATTGTCTATAATGCTGCTATAATCATAATGGTGTACATACTCCCTCAAATCTGTATTTTTGTATCCTCTGGGTGAACACCCAGTTCCTAGTAGTGCAATTGCTGGATTGTAGGATAGTTCTACTTTTAACTTTTTGATGAACCCCCATACTGTTCTCCAGAGTGGCTGCACCAGTTTGTTGTGTTCTCACCAATAGTGCAAGAGGGTTCCCCTTTTTCCGAATCCTTGCCAACACTGGTTGTTTCATGTGTTATTAATTTTAGCCACTCTTCCAGGTGTGAAGTGGTATCTCATCATGGCTTTGATTTGTATTTCTCTGACGATGAGTGATATTGAGCACTTTGCATGAGTCTGTTAGCCATCTGGATATTTTTTTTAATTAATTAATTTTTTTGACACAGAGAGAGAGAGAGAGAGATCACAAGTAGGCAGAGAGGCAGGCAGAGGGAGAGGGGGAAGCAGGCTCCCTCCTGAGTGGAGAGCTTGATACGGGGCTCAATCCCAGGACCCTGAGATCATGACCTGAGCTGAAGGCAGAGGCTTAACCCGCTGAGCCACCCAGGCGCCCCTGGATATTTTCTTTGGAAAAGTGTTTATTCATATCTTCTGCCCATTTCTTAACTGGATTGTTTTGGGGGTGTTGAGTTTGATAAATTCTTCATAGATTTTGCATATCAACCCTTTATCAGACATGTCATTTGCAAATATCTTCTATTCTGTAGGCTGCCTTTTAGTTTTGGTGCTTGTTTCCTTTGCTGTGCAGAAGCTTTTTATCTTGATGAAGTCCCAATCATTCAGTTTTGCTTTAGTTTCCCTTGCCTCCAATGATGTGTTTAATAAGAAGTTGCTGAAGCTGAGGTCGAACAGGTTGCTGCCTGTTCTTCTCTAGAATTTTGATGACTTCTGTCTCACATTTAGGACTTTCATCCATTTTGAATTTATTTTTGTGTATGGTGCATGAAATGGTCTGATTTTATTATTCTGCATGTTGCTGTCCTGTCTTCCCAACACCATTTGAAGAGACTGTCTCTTTTCCATTGGATATTCTTTCCTGCCTTGTTGAAGCTCCATTTCTGAATTTTCTATTCTGTTCCATTGATTTGTTGTCTCTTTTTATGCCAATACCCTACTGGCTTTGTAATGTAGCTTGAAGTCCAGAATCATGATACCTCCAGCTTTGCTTTTCTTTTTCAGGGTCTTTTGTGGTTCCATACAAATTTTTGGATTGTTCTAGCTCTGTGAAAAATGCTAGTGGTATTTTGATAGGGATTGCATTAAATATGAAGGTTGCTTTGGGTAGTATAGATATTTTAACAATGTTTGTTCTTCCAACCAAAAAGCATGGAATGTTTTTCCATTTCTTTGTGTCCTCTTCAATTTCCTTCATAAGCGTTCTATAGTTTTCAGAGTACAGATCTTTTATCTCTTTGGTAGGTTTATTCCTAGGGATCTTATGGTTTTGAGCAATTGGTTATGGCAATTGTAAATGGGACCAATTCCTTGATTTCTTTTTCTGCTGCTTCATTATTGGTGCATAGAAATGAGACAGATTTTTGTATTTTGATTTTACATCCTGCGATTTTGCTGAATTCATGTATTAGTTCTAATAATTTTTTGGTGGAGTCTTTCTGCACATAGTGGAAGTTTGACTTCTTCTTTGCTAATTTGGATGATTTTATTTCTTTTTGTTGTGGTTTGCTAAGGCTAGGACTTTCGGTACTATGTTAAATAGTAATGGTGAGAGTGGACATCCCTGTTGTGTTCCTGATCTTAGAGGAAAATCTCTCAGTTTTTCTCCATTGAGGATGATATTAGCTGTAGGTCTTTCATATATGACCTTTATGATGTTGAGGTATGTTCCATCTATCCCTACTTTGTTGAGGAATTTTATTAAGAATAGATGCTCTATTTTGTCAAATGTTTTTTCTGTATCTATTGAGAGGATCATATGGTTTTTATCCTTTCTTTTATTAATGTGGTGTATCATATTGATTGGTTTGTGAATATTGAACCAGCCCTGCAGCCCAGGAATAAATCCCACTTGATCATGGTGAATGATTCTTTTAATGTATTGTTGGATTCAATTTGCCAGTATTTTGGTGAGAATTTTTGCATCTATATTCATCAGGGATTTAGGCCTGTAATTCTCCTTTTTAGTGGAGTCTTTGTCTGGTTTTAGAATCAAGGTAATGCTAGCCTCAATGAAGGAGTTTGGAAGTTTTCCTTCCACTTCTATTTTTTGTAAAAATTTGAGAAGAATGAGTATTAATTATTCTTTAAATGTTTGGTAGATCTCCCCTGGGAAGCCATCTGGCCCTGGACTTTTGTTTGTTTGGGAGATTTTTGATTACTGATTCAATTTCTTTGCTGGTTATTGGTCTATTCAAATTTTCTATTTCTTCCTCTTTCAGTTTTGGTAGTTTATATGTTTCTAGGAATTTGTCCATTTCTTCCAGATGGATAAGTTTGTTAGCATAAGATTTTTGATAATATTCTCTTATGATTGTTTATATTTCTGTGGTGTTGGTTGTGATGTCTCCTCTTTTGTTCATGATTTTATTTGAGTCCTTTCTCTTTTCTTTTTAATAAGTCTGGCTAGGGATTTATCAATTTTCTTAATTCTTTCAAAGAACCAACTCTTAGTTTCATTGATCTGTTATACTGTTTTGTTTTGTTTTGTTTTGTTTTGTTTTGTTTCTAATCACAGGGATGTATGTGGATGAGGAAATCCTTTCCAGCTTCTGGGACTCACCTCGTTCTCTCCTGCTTCTGGGCCTTTGCTCTTGGCATCCCTTCCATTTTTGATGCTGTGCTCTTCTCTCCCCCCATCTCCCCCTTCCCACCCTTACCCCTGTGCTCCTCCTCTTTTGTCTGGCTAACTTCTATTAATCCTGAGATCTTAGATTCTGTGTCACTTCTCCAGGAATAAAGCAATGAAAGGGCAAGGACCCTTGCTGATCAACTGGAAAAAACTCTGATTGATGCCTCAGCTAAATTATCAGCATCTCTTTATCATTCATTTTGTTGACTGATGTTCTCCTCAATACTCTGTTTAAGCATATTCATTAAACATCTAAAATATGAAAAGCACAGTATTAGGTACTAAGAAATGGTATTGCTTAGAGAAGGAGACTCTTTGCCCTCAAGGAGAGCAGAGTCTAGCAAAAGCAAGAAACATACAAACAGCTAATGACAGCACAGAGTAGCAAAGCTACTCAATGTATATGCAATGTACTACAGAAATGTAGCATTTTTATAGGTGGAGCTAAGTATGAGAGGGTGAGTAGAATTTTAATTGGTGAGAGAGCAAGAAGGTCATTCCAGCAGGAAAAATAACATAACCAAAGGAATGGCAAGATGGAAGGACACTGTGGTTCAAATATTGGCTAGAAGTATGCTAGGTGCCTAACAGGAGGTGAGTGGTGGTAGAGGGGATGGGCAGGGCAAGCTATATATTTTGTGGAACCTTGAACAAAATGAAACTATAAGGATCTTGGTTAAAAAAGAGGGGGAAATGTACAGTTAAAGGTATTTAAATACAAAGCTTTTTTTCTTTAAAAAAGAAAGTAATGAAGTAATAGTGATATATGATAGCATACACCTATAAATTGCAAAGAAAATTATATTGCTGGTGTCATAATTTTATGTAATACATTGAATAATAGTTTGATAATGTAATATCTTGGTTTCTGGCCCATTTGTCTACAAATCCCTTTGCAAGGAAAAAAGGATTTGTATTTTTAGGAACTTAATTTTCAATTACATAATTAAAAGCAATGTCCATCACTCCTAGCTAATGCAAGAACACAAGGAATTTTTGATAATTTTTAATTTTCAGAAGGCTCTTTCTGCTGATGCAAATCTACTGGAATTGTTAAGGGCATTTGCTAGGCTATGACAACATTGGGATACATTTCTGATCAACTATTATAAATATAAATTTTAGCACATCTAGAGCTGATGACTCTGGAAGTACAATTTTTTAAAAAATTTATTTATTTGAGAGAGACAGTGAGACAGCATGAGCATGAGGAGGGGCAGAATGAGAGGGCAAGAGAGAATCCTCAAGCTGACTCCTCCCTGAGCATGGAGCTGGGGTCAGGGCTTGATCTCAGGACCCTGAGATAATGACCTGAGCTGAAACCAAGAGTCTGTTGCTTAACAGACTAAGCCAACCAGGTGCCTCATTTTGAGTTTAATTTTAAATGTAAATTTATACAATGGCATTTTAGTGTTTGCTCTGACATTTCCTGAAAGTTGTGTAGGTTGTACAAGAAACTAAAAGTAGCTTCATGATTTGCATGTAATTAAAAATACCTGTTTCTTCTTGGATCACTGAAAAAATAGATTAAAATAAAAGAATTTTAAAAATACCTGTTTCTGCATTCCATCTCTATGACTTTAATTACAAGGAAAAATTGATTCAAAATTTGTCTTCTTTTTAATGGTTCATGTGAAGTGTTATTTGAAAATAGCATTTTTTCTTATCAAATGAGATTGTCTTTAAATCTAACTTCTATTGCTAATCTTGTTGGTATTTGCTTTGCAATGTTGTAAAGGTTTTCAAAACCAGAAAGTCAAATCTCTTTGAAGAATTCTAATGAACTCTTGATATGCTTTAATGCAATATCTGTTTGACTTTGTAATAATTTACTGACAAAGTTTACTGCCCCAATTCCAGAGTTCCTGAGCCTGCACTCAGGCTGGGGAGTTCATATTTGAGCAGATGCACAGGGGTGCACTCAAAGGGTGGACAGAAAGCCCATCTCCCACCAAAGCACAGGCAGTGACCTCATGTAAAGTCCCCCTTTGTCCCAAAACTACCACTGCTGCCACTGCTCTGCCTAGATTTCTACCTCCTTTGCCACTGCAAATCTGGGTCCAGGTTCTAATCCTGAAGGCCCCCTTGGGCCAAGACTCGGAGTATCCCAAACTATTCTAGGTACATGAGTGCCAGAGGCCAGGCCAACTGCTCAGCCTGCAGTGGATCTGAGCCGATGCACCTGCAAGTTGCCACCTCACTGCTCATATCCTCACTCTATTGTGACATGTGACCTCACTTAGAAACCATAAGTTCAAAGATAAAATCATGAAGGATTTCAAGTCCATAGTAGAGCATTAAACCAAGGGTGCTCCCTTTTGAGAGCAGGGCCGAGGGTAACTTCATAGGAGCCGCCTGTCTAGGAAATCTGCCTAGGGGATGAAGACTGCAAAGCAGAAAAGAAAGTCCTTTAAAATAGTGAGTACATGGGATGCCTGGGTGGCTCAGTCAGTTAAGCATCTGCCTTTGGCTCAGGTCATGATCCCAGAGTCCTGGGATCGAGCCCCACATTGGGCTCCCTACTCAGTGGGGGAGCCTGCTTCTCCCTCTCCCTCTCCCTCTGCCTGCTGCTCCACCTGCTTGTGCTCTCCCTCTCTCTCTCTCTCTCTCTCTCTCTCTCTCTCTCTCTCTCTCTGTCAAATAAATAAATAAAATCATTTTTAAAAATTAACATAAAATAAATTAAAAATGTGGGGACAAGTTTTAAAGCTCTTTTAATGCTTTAAGAAAGAGCACTAAAGATTTAAGCACTAAAGATTTTGAAGTGGGAAAAGAACATTAAATTTGTATTTTAGAAAGATCACTCTGGTGTCTAACCAGATAACAAGACCAGCAGATCAACTAAAAAAATTTATATAATCTAGGAAAGCAGTTTTGAGAGACTGGATTTAGGAGTGGTAACAGATTTAAGGAATAACCACAGTGTTTTGAGTAGTAAATATGTGCTAGGCACTTTACAAACATTATTTCTAATTCTCCAATAATGCTCTAAGGTGCGTATTAACCTGATTTTGCACCCGAGGCCGCTGAAACCATTGAGGTCTAGTTACTTAAGGTCACACAGTAAGTAGAACAAAGCCAGCATTAAGCCCTGAGCACACCCTCCCCTCTATGGGCACCACACATTTTCTGAGCTCAGGGAGAATGCCCCAGAATGTGGTGACAGATCTTTGCAAAGCTTCAGGGGCAGGAAAGGGTCAGAGATTCCTTTAAAAGTTTCCCCTCTCCGTCCTACACCCTCCAAAGTTCTCCAACTACCCATGTTTATTTCATGTGTATTTCAAAAGGTCGTGTGAAATAAAGAGGACCAAGGTCTACATAGTGAGACTTTCTCATAGATTCTTTCCAGGTCATGTGTGCATAGTGCCTAATATGTAGCTGGCATTCTATAAATACTCCTTTCCTTATCTTACTACTTCTCTAGTAATGCTCCCACAGTGCTCAAGTTTGATTTGGTTGATTAGGTTTTTCCTTTTCTTTTCCTACCATGCTTGTACCCCACCTAACCCCATCAAGCTCCAATGATTGCAAATTTGCCCAAAAGACCATGGGGAATGTGTATTTTCCAAGCTTTGGAAACATTACTCTCATTCAGTTCAGAAGCAGCCCATGGGAAGGAGGGAACATGGTTGGGAGAAATGAAAGAGATAAGGATGTAAATGAGTGAGGTGATTAGCACCCAGGCATCATCCAATAAATGTCAACAGCCTGTCAGCCACAAGAGAAGGATCTTTAAAGAGCTCTTCTATTACCTATTACAGAGCAGTCGAGAGTTCTTGCATAATGAACATCCCCAGGCTGTACACAGGGAAACAGAGTCACAGCCTCATTCTGAAAGTCACTATGAATTCGTCAGTCAACCAAAAAATGTATTAAGGGGCCCCTGGGCGGCTCAGTCATTAAGCGTCTGCCTTCAGCTCAGGTCAGATCCCAGGGTCCTGGGATGGAGCCCCGCGTCGGGCTCCCTGCTCAGCGGGAGGCCTGCTTCTCCCTCTCCCACTCCCCCTGCTTGTGTTCCCTCTCTCGCTGTCAATGTCAAATAAATAAATAAAACCTTTAAAAAAATGTGTTCAATGTCTACTATGACAAAGACACCGTGCTTGATATTTCCTATCCATTTAACCATTAAGGTCTTGGAAACTGATGATGTTGGACTATATTGTATTTGATCATGTACGTTAATCCCAAAAGAATAAGACCCATTGAATTATTTCATCAGGGCTTGGGCCAGCTCTCCACAACTCATGACATTCAGTTACTATCAGTTTGAGTAAGTCATAAATTGTTTTAGAACAGAAATTATTTTTAAAATTATTCAAATGACCTTTCTATTTCCCATTGTACCATTCCTTGTGGTATTATTCCTTAAGAAATGAATATTGACCAGTTTAGTCATTTTCCAAGATTAAAACAAAGTTCAACTATACATTCAAGTCCATATAATAACAGACATTTATTGGTGGGGGAGGGACATTCACATTTGCTGAGTAATAACCTTGTAGCATACACTGAGAAGCCCCTTTACACATGTCCTCATATAATTATCTCCCTTTTACAGAAGAGGAAATTGAGACTCAGAGAAGTGAAGTAATGGACTACATATCGCAACACTAGTATAAAGTTGAGCCAGAACTTGATTCTAGTTCTATTTATTTTCAAGTGACCTTCATGCATCAGAGGTCAGAAGTTGAACAAGAAGGGGTGCCTGGGTGGTGCAGTTGGTTAAGTGTCTGACCCTTGGTTTTGACTCCAGTCAAAATCTCAGGGTCTTTACATGAGTCCAGGGCCAGGTACCTGGAATCTGGTTGAGATTCTCTCTCCCTCTCCCTCTGCCCCTCCTGATGGCACTCTCTCTCTCTCTCAAATAAATAAATAAATCTTCAAAAAAAAAAGTTGTTGTATAGGCACACACAATTTACTTAAGTCACTTGATTAAGTAGAACAAAAAGCTAGCACATAAGCATAAATGTGTCCCAATCCAAATATGTGGCCTTATTATCTAAGACAGGCTTAATGCCATCTATTTCTATATCTTATAATAGCTTTATTGTGCCATAGTTTACATACTACGAAATTTGCCAATTTAGATTTTATTTATTTATTTGAGAAAGGGGAGGGGAGAGCACAGAGGAGAGTGAGAGGGTGAAGCAGACTCCCAGATGAGCAGAAAGCCTGATGTCAGCTGGATCCCAGGACACTGAGATCATGACCCCAGCCGAAGGCAGACCCCCAACCAACTGAGCCACCTGGGTGCCCACAATTTGCCAATTAAACTGTACAGTTCAATGGATTTTAGTATACTCACAGTTATACATCCATCACACAATCAGTTTTAGAACATTTCCATCACCCCAAAAAGAAACCTGATAACCACTAGCAGTCATTCCCCATTTCTACACAAATCTCCCAAACCTAGCCATTTATTTCTTTTGTGATTTCATTCCCCTGCTGAGTTCATCACTATGCCGCAAATAATATAAACCAAAAAATGGTTGCTCCCTGGGGTTTGAGTAAAAGTAGTCACAGAACATAACTATCATTTTCATAACAGGTCATCAAGGTACTTCTGCTTTTGTAGTAAACTGGGAAATCATTGCTTCCCCCACTGATAATCCAGGCAAACTGAGAAATACCATGAATTAGCTTGAGTTAAACAGTTGGCTACAGTTGTGCCCTGTATATTCTGCTTAGCAACAACCGCCTGGTCTTCCAATGATGAAAGAGCCCTGGGAGCTGAGTACTGCCCTGGAGGAATGTGTGGAGCGCTGGACGTGCAGGGTGCTGGAAGGCAGGAGATTAAGGAGGGCTGGCAAGCGTGGGCTGGAAGGAGAGGACGGCACTGAAAGACATGCGTGTGTCCTGTGCAGGGAGGAGAGTGGACCACACAGAGGGATCAGAAGGACCAAGTACAGGTGGTGCCTGGGTGGCGCAGTCGGTTAAGGGTCCCATTCTTGGTTTCTGCTCAGGCCATGATCTCGGCGTTCTGGATTCGAGCCCTGAGTAGGGCTCCTTGCTCAGTGAGGAGCCTGCTTGAGATTCTGTCTCCCTCTTCCTCTCCCTCTCCAGCTTGTACTGTCTCTCTCTCTCAAGTAAATAAATAAATCTTTAAAAAAATAATATAAAAAGGACCAAGTAGAGCCAAAAATACCTGCTCGATCTTTTGAAAGGCAGACTGGAGTTGTGGGAAGTAGCCAACCCCTAAGCCACATATCCAGCTACATACCCTCTGTTCACTACTCCTAACTCTTCATTTCTCACCAACCCTTGTGGAATGTCTAGAAGATTATTTTCATACATATTGGATCCCACACCTCATTGTGTCATAACTACTGCTTATCTGTCATAGCCCTGAAAACTGTCCCTTGTCACCCTGCCCACTCTGTCTTCCCCTCCATCTCCTCACCTCTCAGGGGCTTCCCTCAGTTACATGGGTGTGGTTGCCACAGCAGGCATCCGAGGTCTGACAGGTGACCTTGGACTGTGGTGCAGGAGCCTCCATTTTGGGCAGATACTCTCTTCAAATGAGAGCCTGCAAAAATGACCTCCTCCCACTGGGGAAGGAGCCCTGAGACAACAGTAAGCATTGCTTGTAAGCCCACCACCTAGAGACAGCCAACGTTAACATTCCAGTGATTTTTTTCCCAGACATTTTTATGGGAATCTCTCTCTCTCTCTCTCTCTCTCTCTATATATATATATATATATATATACACACATACATATGTATATATATATACACACATATGTATATATATATACACACATATATATACGACTCCATACACATATATGTGGATTGTATGTGGCTATAGCTGTATCTAGATATTTATAGCTATAGATAGTTCTGTCTTTTTTCATTTTAGATTATATAATCACCATTTTCTCACATCAGTGAATATTCTTAGGAAAAAGACTTTTAAACAGCTGACTGACATGTCATCTCATAAATACAACATAACTGATTTAAGCCGTTTCCTACTGCCAGACATTTGAGTTGTTTCAGGTTTTTATCAAAATGATACCATAGTAAATATTTTGTATATAAATTTAGCTGTGTATTTGTGTCTATTTTCATAAAATAATAATAGCTAACATTTGCCAGTTTCTTATTCTCTGGGTGACCCTGAGCTAAATGTCTTATATGCATATTATCTCATTTAATCTTCACAAAATTCTCTGAAGTAGGTTCTATTATTACCTCCATTTTCCAGTGATGAGTGGCATACAGAAGTTAAGTAAACTGTCCGAGCTCACATAAGAAGAAAACAGGATTCAGCGTTCAAATGCAAACAGCTGTACTCCAAAGTCTGCCTTAACTTAAAAGACAATGAAATTACATGGAATCAAAGACTTTGGAGATTTTATTTGTGTGTTTGCTATATAAGAATAATTCCTGCAAGTAGGAGATTAAAGTCCAAACTGCACAAAGATTAAATGGAAAATAAAGGTCTTCCACACTCTCCTCCCAAGTCCTACTCCCGAGAAGCGGCAGTCAAACCTTCCTCCTTCCTCCTCCTTCTCCTCCCCCGCCCCCTTCTTTTTGTTGTTATTATTTCGATGATTACCACTATAATTTTCAATAAAGTAGAAGCTTTTGGTCAAGGAGTTGGTCATTTAATTGCAAGGTCAGTTAACATCCAGAATTATAAATGACACGTACAGACCATCGATGCACACCCATGCTCTTGTTTTCTATCAGAGGCAAAGCAGCCAATTTGAATGTTACGTGGCCTGTCATACATCCATCACAACTGGAATGCCTTGTGTATGATTTCTAGTCTTCATTTCTTTAAAGCAGGGTGAAGAGTTAAAGCCACTTACAAAGCAACTGTGTGCAGACTCAGTGTAGATTGCTTTTCATTTTCTTCCAATCTTTTAATATTGCTTTCCCATACCTATTGCAACACCAGTATTTACAGTGGCTTGCCTTTCACAAAGCATCCAACGAAGCATTTTCAATGTACTCACCTGACTTTTCAGATAAAAACACCTCTTATCTCACACGTATTTTAGTAGTTTACTTAAAATTTAATTAAGTTAGTTAGAGACAGTATGTACTTCATAATATGTATTTAAATAGTAATTGTATTAGTCTTTTTTTAAACTCTGTAAGACATTGCACGGCAATAAATAAATAAATAAATAAAAATAAAATAATAAAATGCCAAAAAATAATTATATTTGTCTGCTAGGGCTACCATGACAAAAACCATTAATTAATTATTTAATTAATTAATTAAAATAAATGTAAAAACCACAGAGTTTTTAATTTAAATTTAAATTTAATTTAATTTAAATTTAAAAACCACAGAGAGGGTGGCTTAAACAATAGAAATTTCTCCCACTTCTGGAGGCTAGAAGTCCAAGATAAAAGTGCCATCAGGTTTGGTTTTTGGTGAGACTTCTCGTCCTGGCTTGTAGATAACTGCCTTCTGGCTGTGTCCTCACATGGCCTCTTTTCTGGGTACACGGAAAGATCTCTGTAGATCTTTTGGCGCCCTTTCCTTTTCCTCAAGAACACAGTTCTATTGGCTGAGGGCCCCACCCTTATGGCCTCCTTTAGGCTTAATTACTTTCCTAAAGGCCCTATCTCCAAATACAGTCACATTGGGGGTTAGGGCTTCAACAATATGAATTTGAGGAGGGGAACATAATTCCATCCATAACAATAATATATTTATTCCACACATAGGTTTGGGGTTTTTCTCATCATGTTTTGTCTCACCTCCTTCCCTCCCTGCTTTTTCTGTTATTTTCCTTTATAACTTAACACTTGAAATCCTATTCCTTGTTTCATTAATCTTAGAGAGTACACCAGAATCTGTCAGATGAGCAAATTCATACCCTTATCATTGCCTCTACATTTCCCCCCACCCCCATGTCCCAACCTCTGAAAGTTATATTAGCAGTTTTACAGCGTCCGGATTTCTAATATTTGCTTTCCAATCTGCAACTGTACTTAACTCATAAGTATTTTGTTTGTAAAAAGATTCTAAAAATTGGGAGGAAAATAAGTAGTAAGAGTTTGTAAGTATTAACAGTAAAAACAAGAGTATGGATGGACCCATAAAGAAGGAAATGTCATTTCTTTCTCCATAAATCTGTGTTGTTTAGAGAAGAGTGATACAAATATTATAAGCAAAGGGATTTTCATTTCTTATATCCATCCAGCTTGACAGAAGAAAGCAACGGATTCTGGCCTGATTCACATTCTGCTTTGATAACCTCTTTTTATTTTTAAAGCTCCTATGATCTCTTTCTTTTTAATGTTCTAAAATTGAATGATGAAAAGTCTAAAGGTGAATCTTTTTTTCAATCCATCCAGCTGCATATTCAGTGGAATGTTTTCAATGTAAAGATTTGCATCCTCCAAGGAATTTTTCTTTCCACTTTTTTTTTTATTATTTCCTCTCCTTTTTTCTCTCTTTTTCTTCTAGTGGTGGATGACATGGAGTTCAGGGGCATCTAATTATTTGGCTCATGTGTGCTTTCTAGCCCTGCTCATGACCAGTCCCGGAGGTAGCTCCATTTTACCATGAATTCTGCTAAGCATTCCTCACCTTATAATTTGGTGCAGTTGACAAAATGCAGTTAACGATGGACCATTTGATGGTCAGGCTCTCCATGCTTCTCAGGGCTCAGTAGCAAATCAGAAGTGATTTTTGAAAGATACCAAAATGTTATGTGTCTGCATTGTGATTTTCCTGTTGACATTTGCCATGAACTGTATATGGTATATTTTCTTACTACAGATGCATTTAATAGAGTCTGCCCAGTTGTATGGCGCAAGAGGCAGAGCTGCTTACAATATAGTGTAAACCTACTAAAAGCCCTTTTCTGTTCTGGCCCCCACTTGAATTTGGCAGATTTTGGTGCTAGCAATACGTAATTCAGAGCATTATTCAAGGATGGAACTTGCTCTCTCCAGAACCTAAAAGGCATTCAAGACAATGTCTTTCCTCCCTAGTTGTAGGAGGTACAAAATGCAACATTTTTTCTCTATCTTGGGTAGGTTGCCCCAGAAAGCCCCATACTGGGCTCCTAAAAATTCAATTAGGTAGCATGCCCCTGCATCTTCATAGGGTTTATCACTGCCCAACCTCTGGTGCATGGTTGTTTTGCTGCTTCTTGCTGATCTGGTCTGATTAAACTACTATTATCAATACACCAAACCATGTAATTTTCTAGGGGGTTTCCAGATGGCTCAGATCCCTTCAGACTATATTATAACTGAAAGCAGAGAATTAATATAGCCTGGGGCTAAACTATAAATATGTACTATCGTCCTTCCTTATCCTTTTTTTAATTAACATATAATGTTTCATTTGTTTCAGGGGTACAGGTCTGTGATTTATCAGTCTTACACAATTCACAGCACTCGCCATAGCACATACCCTCCCCAATGTCCATCCCACAGCCACCCCAACCCTCCCACCGCCCTCCACTCCAGCAACCCTCAATTTGTTTCCTGAGACCAAGAGTCTCTTATGGTTGGTCTCCCTCTCTGGTTTCACCTTGTTTTCAGTTTTCCCTCCCTTCCCCTATGATCCTCTGTCTAGTTTCTCAAATTCCTCAAATCAGTGAGATCATGATAATTGTCCCTGTCTGATTGACTTGTTTTGCTTAGCATAATACCCTCTAGTTTCATCCACATCTTTGCAAATGACAAGATTTTGGTTTTTTGATGGCTGCATAATATTCCATTGTATTTTTATACTACATCTTCTTTATCCATTCATCTGTTGATGGACATCTAGGTTCTTTCCATAGTTTGGCTACTGTGGACATTGCTGCTATAAACATTCAGGTGCACATACCCCTTTGGATCACTACCTTTGTATCTTTAGGGTAAATACCCAGTAGTGTGATTGCTGGGTCATAGGGTAGCTCTATTTCTAACTTTTTGAGGAACATCCATATCGTTTTCCAGAGTGGTTGCATCAGCTTGCATTCCCACCAACAGTGTAGGAGGGTTCCCCTTTCTCCACATCCTCACCAACACGTGTTGTTTCGTGACTTGTTAATTTTAGCCATTCTGACTGGTGTGAGGTGGTATCTCACTGTGGTTTTGATTTGTAGTTCCTTGATGCCAAGTGATGTTGAGCACTTTTTCATGTATCTGTTGGCCATTTGGATGTCTTCTTTGAAGAAAGGTCTGTTCATGTCTTCTGCCNAATGAATTCCTATATGAGTTCTAGCAGTTTTGGAGTGGAGTCTTTTGGGTTTTCCACATAAAATATACCATCTGCAAAGAGTGAGAGTTTGACTTTTTCTTTGCAGATTCAAATGCCTTTTATTTCTTTTTGTTGTCTGATTGCTGAGGCTAGGACTTTTAGTACTATGTTGAACAGCAGTGGTGATAGTGGACATCCCTGCCATGTTCCTGATCTTAGGAGAAAGGATCTGTTTTTCCCAGTAGAGAATGATATTCTATGTGGGTTTTTCATAGATGGCTTTTATGATATTGAAGTATGTACTCTCTATCCCTACACTGTGAAAAGTTTTAATCAAGAAAGGATGCTGTACTTTGTCAAATGCTTTTTCTGCATCTACTGAGAGTATCATATGATTCTTGTTCTTTCTTTTATTAATGTAGTGTATCACACTGATTGATTTGCAGATCTTGAACCAACCTTGCAGCCCAGGAATAAATCCCACTTGGTCTTGATGAATAACCTTTCACTGTACTGTTGAACCCTATTGGCAAGTATTTTGGTCAGAATTTTTGCATCTATGTTCATCAGGGATATTGGTCTGTAATTCTCCTTTTTGGTGGTCTTTGTCTGGTTTGGGGAGTTTGGAAGTTTTCCTCCCATTTCTTTATTTTGGAACAGTTTCAGAAGAATAGGTATTAATTCTTCTTTAAATGTTTGGGGGCGCCTGGGTGGCTCAGTGGGTTAAAGCCTCTGCTTTCGGCTCAGGTCATGATCTCAGGGTCCTGGGATCGAG
>LNAC01000060.1:449253-461339 GCA_002007465.1 Ailurus styani
GGGAGCCTGCTCCCCCTTCTCTCTCTGCCTGCCTCTCTGCCTCCTTGTGATCTCTCTCCCTCTGTGAAATAAATAAAATAAAATAAATATTTAAAAATAAATGTTTGGTAGAATTCCCGTGGGAAGCCATCTGACCCTGGGCTCTTGTTTGTTGAGAGATTTTTTTTATTACTGCTTCAATTTCCTTGCTGATTATGGGTCTGTTCAGGTTTTCTATTTC
Organism: Ailurus styani; assembly: GCA_002007465.1. Classification (NCBI taxonomy): domain Eukaryota; kingdom Metazoa; phylum Chordata; class Mammalia; order Carnivora; family Ailuridae; genus Ailurus; species Ailurus styani. The sequence continues at coordinate 449,474 of LNAC01000060.1, forward strand.
TTCCTGGTTCCATTTTGGTAATTTATATGTCTCTAGAAATGCATTCATTTCTTCCAGGTTGTCAAATTTGCTGGTGAATAGCGGCTTATAATATGTTCTTTTTTATAAGATTTTATTTATTTATTTGACACAGAGAGAGATCAGATCACAAGTAGGCAGAGAGGCAGGCAGAGAGAGAGAGGAGGAAGCAGGCACCCTGCTGAGCAGGGAGCCTGGTGTGGGCCTCGATCCCAGGACCCTGAGATCATAACCTGAGCTGAAGTCAGAGGCTTTAACCTACTGAGCCACCCAGGTGCCCTTATAATATGTTCTTATAATTGTTTGTATTTCTTTCATATTGGCTGTGATTTCTCCTCTTTCATTCATGATTTTATTAATTTGGGTCCTTTCTTTTTTCTTTTGGGTAAGTCTGGCCAAGGGTTTATCAATCTTATTAATTCTTTCAAAGAACCAGCTCCTAGTTTCATTGATCTGTTCTACTGTTCTTTTGGTTTCTATCTCATTGATTTCAGCTCTGATCTTTATTATTTCCCTTCTCCTGCTGGGTTTAGGTTTTATTTGCTGTTCTTTCTCCAGCTCCTTTAGGTGTAGGGTTAGGTTCTATATGTGAGACCTTCCTTGTTTCTTGAGAAAGGCTTGTATTGCTATACACTTTATTCTTAGGACTGCCTTTGCTGCATCCCAAAGGTTTTGAACAGTTGTGTTTTCATTTTCATTTGTTTCCATGAATTTTTTAAATTCTTCTCTAATTTCCTGGTTGACCCATTCATTCTTTAGTAGGATGCTTTTTAGCTTCCATGTGTTTGAGTTCTTTCCAACTTTCCTCTTGTGGTTGAGTTCTAGTTTCAAATCATTGTTGTCAGAAAATATGCAGGGAATGATCCCAGTCTTTTGGTACCAGTTGAGACCTGATTTGTGACCCAGGGTGTGATCTTTTCTGGAGAATGTTCCATGTGCCCTAGAGAAGAATGTGTATTCTGTTGCTTTGGGATGGATGTTCTGAATATATCTGTGATATCCATCTGGTCCAGTGTGTCATTTAATGCCTTTATTTCCTTGTTGATCTTTTGCTTAGATGATCTGTCCATTTCACTGAGGGGGAGTGTTAAAGTCCCCTACTATTATTGTATTATTGTCAATGTGTTTCTTTGATTTGTTATTAATTGGTTTATATAATTGGCTGTTGCCATGTTAGGGCCATAAATATTTAAAAATTTTAGATCTTCTTATTGCACAGACCCTTTAAGTATGATATATTGTCCTTCCTCGTCTCTTATTATAGTCTTTGGTTTAAAATCTAATTTGTCTGATATAAGGATAGCCACCCCAGCTTTCTTTTGATGTCCATTAGCATCGTAAATGGTTTTCCATCCCCTCACTTTAAATCTGGTGGTGTCTTTGGGTCTAAAATGAGTCTCTTGCAGACAGTACATTGATGGGTCTTGTTTTTTTATCCATTCTGATGCCCTGTGTCTTTTGATTGGGGCATTTAGCCCATTTATGTCTGGGGTAACTAAAGAAAGATATTAATTTAGTGCCATTGTATTGCCTGTAAGGTCACTGTTACTGTATATTGTCTCTGCTCTTTTCTGATCTGTTACTTTTGGGCTCTCTGCTTAGAGGACTGTTTTCAATATTTCCTGTAGGGCTGGTTTGGTATTTGCAAATTATTTTGGTTTTTGTTTGTCCTGGGAGCTTTTTATCTCTCCTTCTATTTTCAATGACAGCCTAGCTGGATATAGTATTCTTGGCTGCATATTTTTCTCATTTAGTGCTCTGAATATATCATGCCAGTCCTTTCTGGCCTGCCAGGTCTCTATGGATAGGTCTTCTGCCAATCTAATATTTCTACTCTTGTAGGCTACAGCCTTCTTGTCCCAAGCTGCTTTCAGGATTTTCTCTTCATCTCTGAGACTTGTAAGTTTTACTACTACATGATGGGATGTTGACCTATTTTTACTGATTTTAAGGGGGGTTCTCTGTGTCTCCTGAATTCTGATGCCTGTTTTCTTCCCCCAAATTAAGGAAGTTCTCCATTATAATTTGCTCCAATATACCTTCTGCCCCTCTCTCTCTTTCTTCTTCTTCTGGGATCCCAATTATTCTAATATTGCTTCATCTTATGGTATCACTTACCTCTTGAATGCTCCCCTCATAATGCAGTAGTTGTTTATCTCTCTTTTTCTCAGCTTCTTTATTCTCCATCATTTGGTCTTTTGTATCACTAGTTTTCTCTTCTGCCTCATTTATCCTAGCGATAAGAGCCTCCATTTTTTATTGTATCTCATTAATAGTCTTTTTTAATTCAACTTGGTTAGATTTTAGTTCTTTCATTTCTCCAGAAAGGGATTCTCTGGTATCTTCTANGTCTTTTTTATTTCAACTTGGTTAGATTTTAGTTCTTTCATTTCTCCAGAAAGGGATTCTCTGGTATCTTCTATGCTTTTTTCATGCCCAGCTAGTATCTTTATAATCATTATTCTGAACTCTAGTTCCAACATCTTACTTATATTCATACTGGTTAGGTCCCTGGCAGTTGGTACTGCCTCTTGTTCTTTTTTATTGAGGTGAGTTTTTCCATTTTGTCATTTTGTCCAAAGAAGAATAGATGAACAAGAGAAAAAATGCTAAAATGGTAACAACTGCCCAGAAAAATATACACTTAATGAATCAGAAGAGACCTGCAACTGGGGAGAAAAGAAAGAAAGAAAGAAAAAAAGAATATGATCAGGCTGATGAATAAAACAGAGCCACACACCAGATTTTGGGTGTATTTTGGTCTGTTAGAAGAAACTTCCTCCCAGAGTTTTAAAGAAAGAAAAACTTATATATATACAAAACTAAGGGTAAATACAATGAAGGGATGGAATATGACTGTAAAGATGAAAATTTAAAAGATTTTTAAAAAAGAATTGATAAGATAAGTTGGTTGAAAAAATAAAGGAAAAAAATTTTTTAAAAGGGGGGGTGGGAGAGAATGTGATCAGGCAGGAGACGAGAACAAAGCCATACACTAGACTTAGGGTATATTTTGGTCTGTTAGAAGAAACTGTGTCCCAAAATTTTAAAGAAAGGAAAACATATACATACAAAATATAAGGTTAAATACAGTGAAGGGATAGAATATGACTCTAGAAATGAAAATTTAAAAAGACTTTTTAAAAAGGTATTGACAAGATAAGATGTTGCTTAAAATAGGAAAGAGGAAAATTTCAACAAAAAAAAGAAAGAAAGAGAAAGAAAAAAATAAAGAAAATTTTAAAAATTCAACTTTGAAAGACTAAAGAATCATGCGGAAAAAGCCATGAATCTATGTGCTAATTCTGGGGGTTTGCAGTTCTCATTGATCAGTAAACTTGGTCTTGGCTGGATGTTCTTGCTGATCTTCTCGGGGCGGGGCCTGTTACACTGATTCTCAAATGTCTGGCCGACGTAGAATTGCACTGCCCTTGCCAGGGGCCAGACTAAGTAATCTGCTTGGGTTTCCTCTTGGTAGCTTTTGTTCCCTGAACGCTTTCCATACAGCTTTGGAGGATGAGAATGAAAATGGCAGCCTCCCAATCTCTAGCCCCAGAGGAGATGAGAGCTCGGGTCTCAGATCTCGGGCCCACTTCAGTGAGCCCTCAGAGAAAAGCAGTCAATCCCTCCTGTCTCCCTGGCCTCCAGCCACACTCTGAGCTCACCTGGCCTGTGACCAAGCATTTCTATCTCTGACACACCACCCCATTCAGAGTCTCCAAACCCAGCAGATTCCTGCAGTGCAGTACCCCCAGTGGAAGAAGTGGAGGGTCTCCTGAGATCTGCCACTTGTGGGGTCCCTGCTCAAAGAGCAGTGGCCTGACTATACTGGGGATCACAGTTTATGGCAACCCCAAGCTGAGAGCCCACTCCTCAGCTCCGTCTTTGCAGCCAACTTCCCTGCCATGATACCTGGGAACTCTGCCACACTCAGGCTCCCCCGGTCTTTTTGTGACCCCAAGGGTCCTGAGATCACACTGTCCCAGCAAGGGCTACACACACACACACACACACACACACACACACACACACACACACACACCTGCTCAGCCACTGGAAGATGTCCCTCAGCGGATCAGACTTCTAAAAGTTCTGATTTTGTGCTCCATAGCTCTACCACTTGCCAGGAGCCAGGTGACAGAGGCTCCTTCCCCCAGTCTATCTTCCCATATATCGCCTTGGATTCACTTCTCTGCATGTCCTACCTTCCAGAAAGTGGATTTTCTGTTCATAGAACTGCTGCTTTTCTTTTTTCCAGTCTCCTGTTGAGTTTGCAGGTGTTCAGAATGGTTTGATATCTATCTAGCTGAATTCCTGGGACCAGAAGAAATTTAGGTCTCCTACTCCTCTGCCATCTTGCTCCTCTCCCTCCTTATCCTTTCTGATAGGGATAGGAAAGATCACACTCATCAGATCAGTGACCACATACCATGTATCTGAGGCTGTTTATCTGCAGTGGGCACAGATGTTACATCTGATATAGCTGCTGCAATCAAGGCCATTAATTGGTGAAAATCAGTTATCTTCCAGAATCCACCTGATTTTTGTGGAAACCAGACTGGTGAATTAAATGAAGATGTGATGGGAACCACCATTCCTTGATCCATCAGGTCTTTAAGGAGGGCAATAATCTCTGCCATTCCCCCTGGATTGAATATTCGTTTTAATTTATTTCCTTGAACAAAGGTTTATTTTTGTTCTGTTTCACTATGATACTCTTACCCCACATGCCCAGGAGCAATTTCACAATTGTAAATACATTCCAATTGTACACGATGGGACAGGAGTTTATATTCGATCTCCACTCTAACAGAGGATCCATCATGATGTTTCTGGAATCAATGATGTCAATCATTGGTGCCCCTGGAATCAACATCACTTAGGAACCCCTGTGCAACAATTCTTGGGAAATGAGCATATTTCCCTTTCCCTGTTGTCTGATTACATGACTGAATAACCATAGCTTCCTTTAAGGAAGAGTTGAGGAACCATACGCTATAATGTTGTAGTCTTTCCTCCTAGAGACCTGACTGCTTCTTCACCCTAATGGATTCCATGCCTGAAAACTAGCTCATGGCTAGCAACTTGGCAAAGGAGTATAATTTTTAATTAGCCAAGATCCTTCTACTACTTGATCATCTATCCTCGATTTATTTTTGTTGTATAGATTGAGCAGTATCCTTGGTGGCTGCCCAGATATCTTGCTCCTAGGAACACTGTGCTCTGTGAACCATCTTCGTAGTTCTCTATAGGTCAGCCCCCTTTGGCTGCCAGTTTGAACTTGGTGCTCATTGCATGACTAGCACCCACCTTGCATCTGATGGTTAAGTAACACCACCTGACCTCTATTACTTTGTCATCCTATCATTTCCGTCACCATCGGTGAGTAGAGTTCTTATATCACATCTTCCACCATTCATCTTGGCCTACAAAGGACAGCTATAACTGAGCTTCTCTTTGATGCCTGTGACCGGCCCACCAGTGCAGACCTTACAGCTTTAGTGGCAGCCTGCATCCAGATTGGTCAGTAAACAGTGTATAGGACTCAGTTTCCTCCCTCTTGAGCAATTTTGAAGGGCCATCCTAGCTCCAGAGCTCCCTCTAGGATTCACTGAGGTCTTTGTTAACAACTTCATCATTCTACCTTTTCCCTCTGTTCAATCCAGCATTCTTCACGCCATTCCCCTACAGGCACTGACCCTATCAGCACTCCCCAATAATTTCCTGAATGCAGATCTTTGCCTCCAAATTTTCTTCCCAGCGACTGAGAATGCAGGCCCTAAAATGAGACCTTGACAGGGAACCAACAGCTGATTGACTAGCATAGAGGATCCCATTGTGATCTTGGACAACTGACTCTCTTCAGCTGAAGTGAAGTTCAGAGAACTCATCTAAGAGCTATTGGCCATCAATAATATCCTAGAAGCTTGGGGAATAAATGTTTCTGTTCTAGGAGAAGGAATCTGGGCAGCACACCAACAGTATCTACTACCTTTATGTTCTCCATGACTCCTTTTTCACCGTAGACCACTGTTGTTTTCTGTTGCAATATATATTTGACTTTTTCACAGAATGCTATTTAAAATTTTTAAAAATAGTCTTGCTCTTCCTTAAATTAACTGTTTCTTTTAAGTTCAGTGACCCTAATGGTCCATTTTGGTTTTGTCATTTTCCCCCCTTAGGTATCACTGGTTTTCCTCAAAATATAGTGCTTCTTGGATGTTTAAAAATGAAGGACCATGGCGATGCCTGGCTGTGTTTGTCTGTAGAGCTTAAGACTCTTGATCTTGGGAGTTGTGAGTTCCAGCCCCACACAGTGAGTAGAATTTACTTTATATAAAAAAAGAGGGCGCCTGGGCGGCTCAGTGGGTTAAAAAAAGAAAGATTATATTGATTTGCATGGGAGTCTGTTGCTCTTTTATGTCTGTTCCCCAGACAGCTTGCCTTTCTCCTAATTGGGACTGTTGACCACAAACCAGTGGTGATATTAACTGGCAGGTTTTTCTTTAGGTGATTGGGAGGGATCCACATGAGTATTCTAGGTGCCTTCATTACAAATGTCAAAACAAGTGCAGGTTTACTCTGGAGCACTAATTCCCACTTACAACCCTAAATTTTCCCATGTAGAGAAGAACAGTCTTCTGTTTTTATCCTGGGGGTTAATAGCATTGCTACTAGTCACTATTCATGTGTAGGGGAGTCCAGAATACTTTTACAGATTTTGATACTTACTGCTAAGCTATCCTCCATAAAAGTTTGCCAATTTATTCCATTATTCCATAATAATGCCATTATTATGCCATTTTACCAGTCTTGAAAGCACAAGTATTACTGATTTTTAAACGTTTGCCAGTTTTATAAGTAAAATATTATATTATCATTTAATTTGCATCAAACTTTTTTCATATTTATTTTTTTAATATTTATTTACTTATGTGATAGAGAGAGATAGAGAGAGGGAGAGAATATACGAGCAAGAGGAGAGGGAGAGGGGACGCAGACTCCCTGCTCAGTGTGGAACCCACTGCCCCAGAACCAGATCCCAGGACCCTAAGATCAGACCTGAGCTGAAACCAAGGGCTGGATGGTCAACTGACTGAGCCACCTAGGTAACCCCTTTCACATATTTGTGAGGTCCTAGTTGTCAAACCTGTAGGAAGACTAAGAGAAGAAGACAAGCTGCGAAATTCACAGCATTGCATTTTTCTACTCACTTGTGCATTCAGAGAGGTCGTGGCTAAAAAAAAAAAAAAGTTTATTGCTATGCCATTTTTAAAAATATCCACTTCTTAGCAGATTTATAATCCATTGAAGGATAAATTAATCCCATACTCTTTTTACCAGTCAGGTATATTTTGTAATGACTTGTTTCCTGTCTCAAATCCTTAACATTAAGGATATATTTAGGCAGCGTGTGTGAGTCTATGTCATTTTTCCCAAAATAATACCCTGACCCTAAACCATGCAGTCAGATAATAAGACATTACTGTGCAATGGCACACTGTAAACAGACAAAATATTTCTGAACGTGAAAAGGGTTTGACCCATTGAAAGAGCACTGTCATATTCATATGCTCCATCATGACATTGTCGAGTTTCTCTTGCAAGCCTAAGCAATGACTTCTTCATTTGTCAGGCAGCAGTCAGCTTATCCTGCCCACAGGCAGGTCCTGCCTCTTCCTATTGGCCAGGGAGAGAGTGATGGACAACGACAGCTGGGGGCCTCTGGCAGGCCCAGGTTCCACCTTCAGCCTTCGGACATCACTGATTGAAATGCATCAGAGACTGCTCAGCTGTTCATGAAAGAGCCCACAGAGAGGGCCAGCATCTTGTGCACTTACATGTAAACTGATTCTAGGAGGTCTGGTTCATAGAAAAAAATGGTGCCCAGCCCTACCCCCATTTCCCCCCACAACAAACATTTGTGTGCAAACTGGCAATTAGTAGGCCAGCCTTAGTTCCTGAGAGAAAAGTAGGCAAAACCGAAAGGGTTTGACCAAGCATTCTGGAGCTGGGCTGGCACTAACCTGTAGATAGTGTTTCACAAACAGGTGTTTGTAACACTTGCCAGGTGTGTCTTAGGAACTCACAGTCACTAAGTCTGGAAGTAGAGTAACATGATCAGGAGGAAGTGGGACGAGAAACAGGCAATATCCATGGAGCTAGGACCTCTCGGGGACCCTAGAACGAAGAGCTCAGTGAATTTTACCCAGCTGCTTTTCTGAGAGTGCAGATTTTGGGGTGTATACTTCACCTCTAGTTTTGAGGTGATGACTGTCTGGATACTAATATTCTGTGCCTAGGGCTAAGGAGCTACTCCCTTCTAGAGCACCAATATTCTGAATTTGAGACCCATATTGACCCCAGGGCCCTTCCACTGAACAGCTGACTGGCCTCTATTGAGTATCAGTAATCTTCACAGGCCGAGTGACAGAGCTAGGCTGACAGCAGCATCTGCTGCTCGTCCATCATCCCTTCTGGCCAATAGAAACAGGGCATGGTCCCTAAGGCCTGGGAAGGCCATCATTCTCCCTCTCCAGTGGTTGTGCCAGATGAAGAAGTCATTACTACTCAGGGCTGGAAAAGAAACCAAGGATGCCTGGAGGGAATAAAAGAATGAGAGAACAGGATACAGTCAGCCAGTTGGTCACTGGGGCACATTACAGCCTCTGGGCACTCTTTCCAGATGCCTTGCATTTTCCAGCATGCAGCCGCTTTCCCCATCCCTTCGCTGGGGGAGTTCAAGGTTTCAGCATGCTTGTACACTGTAGCATTTCGGAGAGTGATAGGGAGATCTTCAGAAAGAGAAAGCAATGTGGCAGCCCCAGAAGAGATTCGACGTTTCCTCCTTGTTTTGAGACTAGTTCAGGAAGTTCAGTGAGGAGCCATGGGTCAATGTGTGACTCGTGGTTGCCTTTCATCACTATTTTCATGTCCTGTTTCTCAAAAGCCTTACGGTTATTATTAGTGATAATACCTCCCTTCTGAGCCATGCACAGCACTTACAAGGATTTTTCACATTGATGACTTCACCTGAAACTCTAAGAAATAAGGAAAGTGTGTCGTATTGTGCCCACTTTAGAGATGAAAACCAAAAAGATCGAAAAAGGTGTGAGCAGTCCCAGGTAATGGAGCTGAGAAGAGGCCAAGATGGAACTTGACCTCAGATGTTATGCTTCCAAGTCCAGGGCCCTTTCCACACTCATGGCTCACATTACTTCAGCCCTGTCTGCAACTCAAGTAACACCAGTCAGCTGTGATCCAGAAGCAGAGGCAAAGTGAACTACATAGCACCTAGAACTTCGTCTGGGATGTGTTTCTGTCATGATGTCATTTCCATAGAGGAAGCCACATCCAGGCCACCAGTGTGCATGGGTGTGTGGGTGTGTGCTCATGCCCACATAGTAATTTTGTAATGTTCTTATCTCCAGATCAATGACTCCTGAAATGGAGTCATTAAGTAGTTTCAGTGCTTTGATGAAGAACATTACTTCTTATTTGAGATACAGCATCATTTTCTCAGATCCTTAGGAAAAGGGACAAAGTGACAAAGTAATTCAGTTGATTTATATTGAAATCTGCATGCTCGTGTGTGTGTACATATATTTTTACATGTATTTTAGAAACAATATGATTCACTTTACTAGCCCATAGAACATAACCCCTAACATTTAAGAGTAGAATTCATGCAGAAAAACATTTAGATATGGCAGAGCATACACAGAGCAGAAAGTTAGCTGTCCTCAAACTATTGCCAACTTCCAATAAATGATGTTTCCATTTCTTTTCCTCAGGATACCTACTTTTAAATGTTCTTTTCTTTGTCTTTTACCTCTTTTCATTGAAACAGAATATATGGCAATAAAATCTTTTCCCTGATCCCTCGAGAAATATGTAAGAAAAAAATTCTGTTGCTAGCTTAAACTAAATAAAGTGAAACAGCATAGCCAACCAGTGTCTCATTATTTTGAGGACAATCTTTTTGCTGTTTTGACTTTCCACACTAATTAAGAGATTTGGATTAGATACTGAAGCTTGGACAGACTTTCACAAGCCCTCAGAGTAACGTTTAACAAACTTTGATTCATAAACCCTAGAGTGCATGACACCCCACAAAAATGATCCACAAAGAATATCAGTTAACAAAGAATAAAAATGCTTGATCTTTTTTAGATAGCTGTCATAAAGAGTAGGAATATGGGATGAGATCATTAAGAGTGCATAAAAATAGAAATTCCACTAAGATCCTAATTACTCTCTACTAGAAAAGCAATGAAAGCTCTGATCTTTCTTCTAACTTGCTCCCAGGACAGACTTTCTCCCATCCTCAAACCCATTTTCCTCTCAAGTCATAGGGACTGAAATTAAAAAGGGAGGAATAGGAAAAAGTAGGAAAAATTAAAAACCACAATCCTGAAGCAGACCATCACCTCCTACAAACACAGATAAACTATAAAATGTATTGAACCAATTATATAATTTTCTCTCTTATCAAGGAGCGTGCAGAAGCTATAATTTCAATCTATTCTTTGAAGTATAATAAAAGATTGTCTTCATGTTTGATTTTTGAATAAATTAAGTAGGGGTTCTAGAGTAATGTATGAGCAATGTCACCCAAATTGCTCACACTAAAAAAAGGAGAAAAAACATTCTAACATTCAATGTGCCTTTAATGCAAATCATAGTGGGACTGTAACATTTAAAAAGTATTTCACAACACCAACTCTTATATTACATACAGCACTGGTTCTCAAACTTCACCACGCACCTGAATCACCTAGAGGGTTTATGAAACAGATCACTGGGTCCCACCCCCAGAGCTTTTGATTCAGTAGGTCTGAGAATTTGCATTTCCAACAAATTACCAGATGCTGCTGATGCTGCTGGTCTGGGGACCATTCTTTGAATATCATTGCTATAGAGGAATTAGGAAAACAAGAAATAGTGAAGGGCCTTTACAAGAAATTTACTAAAGAAATTTATTGATGAACTAGAGGAAAAAGTTTCAGAATAGATAGTACATTCATTCAACAAATATTTTAATTTCCCACTATAGGCCAGTCACTGTTCTACATACTAGAGATAGTGGTGAACAAAACAGGCAGGATCCCTGTCCTCATGGGGCTTATGTTCTAATGGGGAAGATGCATGATAAGCAAGTAGTCAAGAGTGCTATAAAGAAAAACGAAGGGTGCTTGGGTGGCTCAGTTGGTTGAGTGTCCAACTCTTGCTTTTGGCTCAGATCCTGATCTCATGGGTCCTGGGATAGGGCTCTACCTCAAGCCCTGCGTGGGGCTCTGCACTCAGCAGGGAGTCCACTTGAGTTTTTCTCCCTCTGCCCCTCCCTCTAGGAGCTCACGTTCATGCTCGCTCTCTCTCTCTCTCTCAAATAAAAAAATAAATCTTTCTTAAAACTGAACAATGAAGTGGAATAAACAGGCAAAAATAATGGAGGTGGAGTACTATTAGATCTGGTGTTTGGGAAGAGCCTCTTTGTGGAAGGGCTTGAATTAAGTGAGGAAGGAAGCTATGACCAGGAAGACTGCCCGCTTATTCCAGGCAGAGGAATAACAAAGTCCAAATACAATGCATTTTGCTATTGCTGCTATGTGTTTCACAACCAACCTCCATTCAACAAAGAAATTAAATGTCAATGTAAAATACAGTGTAATGTTATTAAAATAAAAATATCATGTGAACATTATTTAGCCAAATGCTAGAGCTATCAATTTGGTATATACAGAAATCAGAGGAAATTTTCTAGACTGAACAGAAAAGATTTCAACATTTGGTGCTAGAATGGCTAAACATTTAAGATAGGTGAAAGTAATAAAGTAATAAATAATAA
>LNAC01000060.1:461859-491655 GCA_002007465.1 Ailurus styani
CAGGCCGAGTGACAGAGCTAGGCTGACAGCAGCATCTGCTGCTCGTCCATCATCCCTTCTGGCCAATAGAAACAGGGCATGGTCCCTAAGGCCTGGGAAGGCCATCATTCTCCCTCTCCAGTGGTTGTGCCAGATGAAGAAGTCATTACTACTCAGGGCTGGAAAAGAAACCAAGGATGCCTGGAGGGAATAAAAGAATGAGAGAACAGGATACAGTCAGCCAGTTGGTCACTGGGGCACATTACAGCCTCTGGGCACTCTTTCCAGATGCCTTGCATTTTCCAGCATGCAGCCGCTTTCCCCATCCCTTCGCTGGGGGAGTTCAAGGTTTCAGCATGCTTGTACACTGTAGCATTTCGGAGAGTGATAGGGAGATCTTCAGAAAGAGAAAGCAATGTGGCAGCCCCAGAAGAGATTCGACGTTTCCTCCTTGTTTTGAGACTAGTTCAGGAAGTTCAGTGAGGAGCCATGGGTCAATGTGTGACTCGTGGTTGCCTTTCATCACTATTTTCATGTCCTGTTTCTCAAAAGCCTTACGGTTATTATTAGTGATAATACCTCCCTTCTGAGCCATGCACAGCACTTACAAGGATTTTTCACATTGATGACTTCACCTGAAACTCTATGAAATAAGGAAAGTGTGTCGTATTGTGCCCACTTTAGAGATGAAAACCAAAAAGATCGAAAAAGGTGTGAGCAGTCCCAGGTAATGGAGCTGAGAAGAGGCCAAGATGGAACTTGACCTCAGATGTTATGCTTCCAAGTCCAGGGCCCTTTCCACACTCATGGCTCACATTACTTCAGCCCTGTCTGCAACTCAAGTAACACCAGTCAGCTGTGATCCAGAAGCAGAGGCAAAGTGAACTACATAGCACCTAGAACTTCGTCTGGGATGTGTTTCTGTCATGATGTCATTTCCATAGAGGAAGCCACATCCAGGCCACCAGTGTGCGTGGGTGTGTGGGTGTGTGCTCATGCCCACATAGTAATTTTGTAATGTTCTTATCTCCAGATCAATGACTCCTGAAATGGAGTCATTAAGTAGTTTCAGTGCTTTGATGAAGAACATTACTTCTTATTTGAGATACAGCATCATTTTCTCAGATCCTTAGGAAAAGGGACAAAGTGACAAAGTAATTCAGTTGATTTATATTGAAATCTGCATGCTCGTGTGTGTGTACATATATTTTTACATGTATTTTAGAAACAATATGATTCACTTTACTAGCCCATAGAACATAACCCCTAACATTTAAGAGTAGAATTCATGCAGAAAAACATTTAGATATGGCAGAGCATACACAGAGCAGAAAGTTAGCTGTCCTCAAACTATTGCCAACTTCCAATAAATGATGTTTCCATTTCTTTTCCTCAGGATCCCTACCTTTAAATGTTCTTTTCTTTGTCTTTTACCTCTTTTCATTGAAACAGAATATATGGCAATAAAATCTTTTCCTTGATCCCTCGAGAAATATGTAAGAAAAAAAATTCTGTTGCTAGCTTAAACTAAATAAAGTGAAACAGCATAGCCAACCAGTGTCTCATTATTTTGAGGACAATCTTTTTGCTGTTTTGACTTTCCACACTAATTAAGAGATTTGGATTAGATACTGAAGCTTGGACAGACTTTCACAAGCCCTCAGAGTAACGTTTAACAAACTTTGATTCATAAACCCTAGAGTGCATGACACCCCACAAAAATGATCCACAAAGAATATCAGTTAACAAAGAATAAAAATGCTTGATCTTTTTTAGATAGCTGTCATAAAGAGTAGGAATATGGGATGAGATCATTAAGAGTGCATAAAAATAGAAATTCCACTAAGATCCTAATTACTCTCTACTAGAAAAGCAATGAAAGCTCTGATCTTTCTTCTAACTTGCTCCCAGGACAGACTTTCTCCCATCCTCAAACCCATTTTCCTCTCAAGTCATAGGGACTGAAATTAAAAAGGGAGGAATAGGAAAAAGTAGGAAAAATTAAAAACCACAATCCTGAAGCAGACCATCACCTCCTACAAACACAGATAAACTATAAAATGTATTGAACCAATTATATAATTTTCTCTCTTATCAAGGAGCGTGCAGAAGCTATAATTTCAATCTATTCTTTGAAGTATAATAAAAGATTGTCTTCATGTTTGATTTTTGAATAAATTAAGTAGGGGTTCTAGAGTAATGTATGAGCAATGTCACCCAAATTGCTCACACTAAAAAAAGGAGAAAAAACATTCTAACATCCAATGTGCCTTTAATGCAAATCATAGTGAGACTATAACATTTAAAAAGTATTTCACAACACCAACTCTTATATTACATACAGCACTGGTTCTCAAACTTCACCACGCACCTGAATCACCTAGAGGGTTTATGAAACAGATCACTGGGTCCCACCCCCAGAGCTTTTGATTCAGTAGGTCTGAGAATTTGCATTTCCAACAAATTACCAGATGCTGCTGATGCTGCTGGTCTGGGGACCATTCTTTGAATATCATTGCTGTAGAGGAATTAGGAAAACAAGAAATAGTGAAGGGCCTTTACTAGAAATTTACTAAAGAAATTTATTGATGATCTAGAGGAAAAAGTTTCAGAATAGATAGTACATTCATTCAACAAATATTTTAATTTCCCGCTATAGGCCAGTCACTGTTCTACATACTAGAGATACAGTGGTGAACAAAACAGGCAGGATCCCTCTCCTCATGGGGCTTATGTTCTAATGGGGAAGATGCATGATAAGCAAGTAGTCAAGAGTGCTATAAAGAAAAACGAAGGGTGCTTGGGTGGCTCAGTTGGTTGAGTGTCCAACTCTTGCTTTTGGCTCAGATCCTGATCTCATGGGTCCTGGGATAGGGCTCTACCTCAAGCCCTGCGTGGGGCTCTGCACTCAGCAGGGAGTCCACTTGAGTTTTTCTCCCTCTGCCCCTCCCTCTAGGAGCTCACGTTCATGCTCGCTCTCTCTCTCTCTCTCAAATAAAAAAATAAATCTTTCTTAAAACTGAACAATGAAGTGGAATAAACAGGCAAAAATAATGGAGGTGGAGTACTATTAGATCTGGTGTTTGGGAAGAGCCTCTTTGTGGAAGGGCTTGAATTAAGTGAGGAAGGAAGCTATGACCAGGAAGACTGCCCGCTTATTCCAGGCAGAGGAATAACAAAGTCCAAATACAATGCATTTTGCTATTGCTGCTATGTGTTTCACAACCAACCTCCATTCAACAAAGAAATTAAATGTCAATGTAAAATACAGTGTAATGTTATTAAAATAAAAATATCATGTGAACATTATTTAGCCAAATGCTAGAGCTATCAATTTGGTATATACAGAAATCAGAGGAAATTTTCTAGACTGAACAGAAAAGATTTCAACATTTGGTGCTAGAATGGCTAAACATTTAAGATAGGTGAAAGTAATAAAGTAATAAATAATAAAATAAAAAATAAATTTTATATATTTATATTTTTTATTTATATATATTCAAATAATAAATAAAAATAAAGAATCACTGCCTAGTGTGAAGATTTCAAAGTGGGATTAATTTAATGAGTAATAAAATGGAAAAAGGTTATGATAAAATCTGAAAAAGGAAGTCTTACTCATTTTATCTACATTGCACCAAAAACAAAGCCAAATGGAAAAATTAACATTGATTTTATGTATTGTTGAGCTACTAGAGAAGAAAGCAAGAGTACCACAATTAATCAGTGTTTCCTTGGTTTTATACCTAACATAAATAATAAAGGTTTCCTTTTTTGTAAAGGTTTTGACTAGGGGAAGAATGAAACAATAACTTCAAATTTTAGACATTAATTTTAAAAGTTGGAGAAGAGAAGCCTAAGATAATGATACTAATGTTAGTGAAGAAAAAGGTGTACAAGTCACAGTTTTAGCTGAAAACCAGGGAGATTCTTTCTGCCAAGTTATAATGCATACTTTGAATTTGTTCCTAAGAGACATGGCCTCAACTATGCAGATAGAAATGACTTTTGCGGAACAATTTAACAATTATAAACAACATACTCTGGATCCACTCAAAATAGAACATCTTGATGAAACATACCAAATGTGACTTTAAAACTACTCATGGACACACGACAGGAATCCTGACTAAATGTTGTCAAAGCAATTAAATTTAATTTAGCCAAGATATAAGATGCAGACTGAGAGTTAAGCCAAACCACAGAAGATTCTCAAAGAGTGAATCATGGACACTGGCAGGAAATGAAATTAATTTTGAACTTGCAGTAGCCACAGTGATTGGTATGAACTGTTGCTTGCTATTAATAATGTTAGCAATACTTTCCCCAAAAAAACTCACACAAAAACCCAAAGAAATAATTTTAACAGTTTCACTTTGTAAAGGATTTTTTAACTTTTTAAAATTTTAAAGATAATTAGGGGCGCCTGGGTGGCTCAGTCAGTTAAGCTGAGTTCAGCTCAGGTAGTGATCCCAGGGTCCTGGGATCGAGTCCCACATCAGGCTCCCTGCTCAGTGGGGAGCCTGCTTCTCCCTCTCCCACTGCCTGCCACTCTGCCTACTTGTGCTCTCTCTCTGTCTCAAATAAATAAATAAAATCTTTTTTAAAAATTTAAGGATAATTAAATATATATGTAATATGCTACAAAAGTAATGTTCCAATAAATTATATGGAAATTAAAACATGAACAAAAAGTTCACATGACTGTGAAGCTGATGATTCACATACAAATAATTTTGAAAAGAATTTCCATTTATACTACTTTCTGGCCATTGTAGGTCAGGTTATAGTTGATCGATATACTGCTTTTTTTCCTTTGGAATATATTGATATTAACATTTCTGAAAGAAAGGAACTTAATAAATACTGTGTTTGACCTAGATATTGCTTTTAAGGGTAATGGACAGTTGTGATATAAATGATAGCAATTTACATGAAATTAAAATCTTTAAATATTTTTTGTAAACAATAATTTCTCATATGCTTAACCCATAACTACATCTGAAGCTGATTTACAAAATTCATGATTCATTTTCAAATCTAATTATTCTTTTAAGAATCTTATTGGCAATTCCAGTAGATACTGCCTTGGTAGAGCAATTTTTCTCCAAATCAAAATTAATAAAAACCATCAGAGAACTATAATAACGTAGGAAATCTGTATAGTTTGACATGATTGTTAACAGAAAATAAATTATGTTAAAACCTTCATGATAACAACCTGATTAGTAATTTTGCTGAACGAAAGCAAGAAAAATATGTGTTTTGTCATATTTTGCTATGTTGTTACTCATCCAAACATCACCAACCCATCCACAGAACACCAGAATAAAGACAGGAGACTAAACATGTACAATACTAATTATATCCAGTGGTCATTTATATTTTGCCAAATTTAAGTCATATAAATATATGACTTCCCACACTTTTTATCTGTCATAAAGTATATTTTCAAGGTCACATGAGAGATTATTTGTTAGCTTGATTTTTAACTCTTAAGTATTTAGACAAATGGTATGTGGGCTTCCATTCATGCTCTAGCCCCGGCCCCCACAAATGTTAAGAACAGACACAATTTTACTCAAAGAAGTGCTGAGACCTAGGTTTCACTCTTCCCATTCTTGCTGCTGCTTTAGACTCTGAGGGATCACATCAATAATCTCCCCAGATTTTTTTCTCCTATTTGTCCTTCAGATACCGCTTCTCAGATCACCCAATGTCATGCCCCTCTTGCACCTCTGTACCTATGTTCCCACCCACACTCCTGCTTATCTCAAGGTTCTGGGTCTCATTCCTCACTACTTGAGAGTGCAAGGAGGATGGATCGTAGTGGGAGTGACGATTCCTGGTTGATGTGACACTGTACACTTCCAGGGCGAAGGCAAGCCATAATTGGTGGTGGGGGAGATAAAAGAGAAAACTGAGATGATTTTTAAAAATAGTTACTAAAGAACCGAGGAACAGTGGTGAGAATGGTAAAGGAGCAAGTGAGAGAAGAGATTAGTTACAGAGGGAATGACAGGCATTTCTTCCTCTGAGAAAAAGATGATAGATTGATGATCGATAGATGATAAATAGATAGAGGATAGATAGATAGATAGACAGATAATAGATGATAGACAGATAGGTAGATAGATAGATAAATGAGTAATTTTGAAATGTGGAAGAGACAAATTCAATTTTCTCAGAAATTCATAAAGGGAAATCATCTACTTAGAGTAACAGTGCAAGTATTAACAGATTCCAATAATACATATTGACAGCCTACCATGGGCTCCATATTGTCCAGTCCTGGGGTTATAGTGGTCGCCAAAGGAGACATGATCCCCCTCTTATGGAGTCTAAAAGCAAGAAGGAAGCATAGAAATTGATCAAATATTCATACCACAGAATATATTATTTGAACTCGAGTTCTGAGATAAAGTCATGCTTCCATGAAAAGAAGATTAGTGAATTTGAGAACATATGGAAGGGTTTGAAAAGGCAGTCTCGAGTGCAGCACAATATGGAAACTATTAAACTAAGTAAAGAACCAAAGAAAAGCACTGGAGAGTGAGGCTCAGCATCAAATCTGAGGACGGCTCACAACTCAGGCCTAAAGGAGACCCACTGTGTGCCTGGGAAATCACTTGTCAGGAAGGAACTCTTAACTCATATAATAACTTGTATGTATGAAGCTAAGTCAAAGAAGCTACATAAAGAAAGACTACAGACTGCATGATTCCATTTATGTGCTATTTTGGAAAGAGCAAAACTACGGGGACAGAAAATATATCACTGGTTGCCAGAGTCCGGGAGTAGGAGGGGTCAGGAAGTGACTACAAAGAAGTTTGAGAAGATTTTTTTTTATGCGATAAAACCGTTCTTTATTTTGACTGCAGTGGGGTTTATATTCTTGTCTGGATTCATCAAAATGCATATAACTATACACTGCAAAGGTAAACTTTTCTGTGTGTAAATTATACCTTAATTCAAAAATTTTGTTTTAATATGCCCAAAGAAATAGGGAAAGAAAGGAAATATAAATCAATCTTGTGATACTGCAGCTTGGTTGGTAATTTTTCTCCAACTTACAGATTCTTCAATTTTGGAGACACCACTCACCACCTGTGAAATTCAGTTAGATCATAACTGCAAGTTGGAAGTTAAGAGTAAGTGTAAATAGTTATTTTCAGACTTTCTTGACAAACCTCAACAGATAGAAGAGAAATGCAAATGCAAGTTAAGTCACTCTTGGACAGTTCACTTGTTTATTCCACTCCATTTAAATTTTTTTTAAGATTTTATTTATTTATTTGTAAGAGAGAGAGGAGAACACAAGCAGGGGGAGCGGTGGGCAGAGGGAGAAGCAGACTCTCCGCTGAGCAGGGAGCCCCATGTGGGACTCGATCCCAGGACCCCAGGATCATGACCTGAGTCAAAAGCAGACACCTTACTGACTAAGCCACTCAGGTGTCCCTCCATTTAAATTCTGAAGTGCACTTATGTCTCAGAGATAACCCAGACTAGAAAGGTGTCTCACATGAAGACTATTTTGTTGGTGTAGAAATGGAATGTGTTAAGTAAAATGTTTTGAAAGTCCTTGTTACAAGACTGAAGAACATAAATGAGCAGTTACGACCAACAGTAAACTAATCTGGCAGTTGTAAAGGAGCTGAACTTTTATAATAAAAGTTTTATGGGAAATGTGTCCGGAATTTGTCGCCATAATAATCCATTGGAATAAATTGGTATGGTGACCCAGTTTAACAACTGTGGGCCCCAACCATGCAATAGTTAAACAAAGAACACTTGTTCCTGAAGAAGACAATTATTTTCAGAGAAAACTTCAGACTTTCAGAGGAAAATGTATTTGATTACCTATGGTAAAGTAGATTTCCTTCCTTTTCCAGCAGCTGAGGATCATAAGAGTTGAGGGGCAATTATTTCCGCAAGCCTCTTTCCCAAAGAACTTGCAAGTCTACCCACCCTCCCAGGAAGGAAATCCCTGAATTTTAATAAGCAGGCTTTTTTTTCTCAAATTGCTGGATAGTTTCCAAGATGACTGACCAGTTAAGGGATGGTGAATTAGTATCTCCCCTTTCCCCCGTATCTAACTTTTACTAGACACCATATGCAATTAATATCTTCCTATTTTCCCTATATTTGACTTTGGTTAGATTCTTTATACAAATGTGAATTGCCCTATAGCACGTATATGAATTAGTTCCATCTTCAATAAGAATCCAGGTAACGAAAAAAAGGAAAAGATAAGCAATACTAGATCCAACCTATGCATATACTTTCCTTACTGCTATAATTGCCCCAAACTTAAATCTTTTTGAAGATGAAAAGATTTCAGATTTCTTTAAACAGACATATGCAATGTCTTTCTTTTTTTTTTTTTAAAGATTTTATTTATTTATTTGACACAGAGAGAGAGATCAGATCACAAGTAGGCAGAGAGGCAGACAGAGAGAGAGGAGGAAGCAGGCTCCCTGCTGAGCAGAGAGCCCGATGCGGGCCTCGATCCCAGGACCCTGAGATCATGACCTGAGCTGAAGGCAGAGGCTTTAACCCACTGAGCCACCCAGGTGCCCCGCAATGTCTTTCTAAATGACTTTAGGAGTAGGTTCGACTGCTTTGGTATTGACATCTCAAAGCAATATTTGCTAGAATATAAGAGAAAGAACATACTGATTTCTTTATATGGGGCTAGCATAGTCCTGGTAACAAAATCAGCTAAATATAATACAAGACAGAAAAACAATACAATTTTACTCATGAACGTAAATGAAAAATCCTAAACAAGATATTAGCAACCAAATCCAAAGAAGTATGAGAAAGTTGAGACATCACAACCCTTGTGGATTAATATTAGGAAATCAATTAATGTAACCATCACATTCACAGATTAAGAAGAAAATTTGGTCATCTTAATGACCTCAGTGTGAGAAGAAAAGCTGGCAGAGTTTACAGCTGATTTTACTGTTCACATAGAATATACAAAAAAAAATCTATAAATAAATTATTGGTATTGATAAGCAAATTTAAATATAAAAACAATCAACATAAAATTGTATCTCTTCACTAGCACAAATAATCAGAAAATGTAATTTTAAAAATACCATTAACAAGAGCAATAGAAAATGTAAAGTGCCTAGGAATATATCTTGAAAGACCTTTTCAAAGACCTAAATGAATACAGAGCTGTTTCATGTTCTTTCACAGAAAGACCCAGTAGCAAAAGGCTACCCCCAAATAGATCTAGAAGATTTTTCAAGGAATCTAGCAAGCTAATTACAAAATTTAAATGGTAATTCAAAAACCAAAAATAGCTAGCTACTCTAAAGAAAATCACGTGAAGACACGCCCTGCCATATATAGAGAATTACTATAAAGCATACTTGTTAAGATACTATGGTATTTTCAAAGGAAGAAATAATTTAACAAGAGAAAAATACCAGAAATAAAATCACACATATGTAAAAACTTCATTCTTGTCAGATATCAGGTAGGTAAGGAAAGAGTAGACTATTCAAATATAGAAAAATATTAATATAGAAAAATAGGAATTAGAATCCTTACCTCACAGGGGTGCCCGGGTGGCCCAGTCAGTTAAGCGTCTGCCTTTGGCTCAGGTCATGATCCAGGGTCCTGGTTTTGAACCCCACATCTGACTCTCTGCTCAGTGGGGAATCTGCTTCTCCCTCCTTCTCTGCCCCCCTCCCCCTGCAGCTTATGTTCACTCTCTCTCTGTGTCAAATAAATAAATAAAATCTTTGAAAAAAAGAAAGGATCCTTACCTCACATTCTAGTAAAAACTATTAAAAATCAATTTCTGGTGAATTAGACAATAAATGTGAAAAGAAAATTTCAAAATATTAAGTAGATAACATAGAACAATATTGTTATGATCTTGAGGAAGAAAAGAATTTATTAAGCAAAACACAACAAAACCATAAAGGAAAAAATAACAATTTTTCAACATTAAAATTAAGAGCTTCTATTCATTAAAAGAAACTATAAAGGAACAGAAATACAAGTCACAAATGGGAAAAGATACTTACGTCATCTATAACAAAGGATTAGTATCCAATATGCATGTGAAACTTCTGTGAATCTGTAAGAAGATAAGCAACGAAATAGAAAAAATGTGAAAAATTCATAACAGACATTTCACAGAAGAGTAAACATTAATAGCTCATTATCAACAGTAATCAGGAAAATGAAAATGAATATAAATTTCCGATACATAACACATTGGCCAATCTCAGAATAGCAAGACCATCTGCTGGCAAGAACGTTTAGATGTGGGAACTGTCTCAGCCCCTGTTAGTGGGAGCATAAATGATACAATCAATTAGAAAAACATCGTGGCATTCCTTGGTAAGGTTGAACATGCATAAACCCCATGACTAGCAACTTCATTCCCGAGTGTATACTGTAGAGAAATCCTTGTCCATTTAATGTACCAAAAGACATGTTCATAACTGCATTTTTCAACATCAAAAAAATTATAAGCAACTCAAATATCCCTTCACAACAGAATGAATAAACTATCATGTTATTCCCTGCCCCACACTATTACACAGCAATGTAGACAGCAGAAAACGAATGGACTACAGCTTTATGTATCAATATGGATGAAGAGCAAAATCATAAATTTGAGTAAAAAAGCAGGTCTCAGAAGAATACGTGCTATGAACCAATGTACATGAAGTTTATAGACAGACGAAGCTAAACAATATATTGTTTAAGAATACCAATCACAGATGGTAAAACGGAGGGAAATGGGTAAAGAAATGCTTTAAAATCAGATACTTTCCTTACTCTATTAAAGCTCTAAATTTTATAAGCAGTTCTTCATTTCAGTGTCTCAGGATTTAGGTTATGAATTGTACACTTATCCCATGGGACTCTGACCCATAGTATTGTTTACAAAATAAAGATATCAGGTTCAAAATAAACCTAGGAGAAGTGGCCAGTAGCCTCTAACTTCCTGTAGTTGAAGCAATTTCTAAATTTCAAGTTTCTTATTGTCAGACTCTAATGAGGGCGTACTTGTTACACATAAGAAAGAAATGCAAAGAATGCTGCTGTGATAAACCTATTAGCACTGGGTGTTATATGCAACTAGTGAATCATTGAACACTACACCAAAAACTAATGATGTACTATATGTGGGTTAATTGAATTTGAATTAAAAAAAGATAATAAAAAAATCTAGTAGTACAGTCAAGTTATTTGTACAGGCCCGTGTTTATCAAGATATAAAATATTAGTAGATGTTTAAGTCCCAGGCCCTGCTAAGTAAATATGGGAAAATTATATAACCATTAAGGTCTTAACTGAGCATCTATATAGTAATTCCCTAGACAAAACCTAAATCTACAGTAAATCCTTCTTCTGACTCTGAGAAACTCTGCTTACCCGCTTTTATAGAAGAGGTCACGGAACCAGTAACATGTGTGAGTACAGGCTCTCCCACTTTTTGGCTCTGTGACCTCAGAAGGGTTACTGAACTCCTAAACATCAGCTCCCTAATACATAAAATGAAGATAATAACAGGGCTGTTAGAAAGACTGAGTAAAATATATGTAAAGTGCCAATAAAGTATGAAAAAATGGTATCTATTATTAATGCAATTATTAAAATGCTATATCAGTAATATCTAAATTAATCTGGAGCCCTTACCATTTAGGATGGCCAAAAGACATTTTGCTGTTGTTTGAGTTATGAAAGTTTTTCTTACTTGAGCTCATTGGCCTAAAAGTTCTTTATGCAAAGAATATAGAGGTCCAAATTAATTTATTGATTAACTGGAAAATTCAGCTATTTCTTTTGCTTCCTAATGTGTTTGTACAGGTATAGTTTGAAGTGGTAGAGTGTAAGTTTTCAGAAACTCCAGGGGACACATACCTTCCATTCATCTCTCAGAAAGATGCATTTCAAATCGTAATTAATACTTAGAGAAAAAATTTACCTCATCTTAAGGAAGCACCCAAAACCTGCCTCTAAAGATATGCAATAATTTTTGCATATACTTTTTGTTGTAAAATATTTCAAAAGACAGAGGAAGAGAAAAACCGTAATAAAACACTCTTGTACTCACTCCCCAGCCCTAACAAATTTTCCTATATTTGCCTCAGATTCCTTTAAACATAGAAATCCCCTGTGTACTCTCTCCATTCCCATGTCCCAGTGGTACTAAAATTGACACATATTTCTTTTGCGGTTTTCATGTTATTAAGCACCTATATATGAACCCCTAAAAATAGAGAACACTCTTTCACAGGTCTTTAAGTTCTATAGAAACAATATTATACTATTTTGGCAAAAGTTTGTTGACAATACTGTTAGATTTAACCATGTTGATACCTGTAGGTATAAGTCATCGATTCCATCTGCTGTCGTGTATTTCATTGTGTTAATATATCACAATTCATTTATTCTTTTCACCTCTGTAAGTTTCTCTGGTTTTTATTTTACTTCGCTTTGTTTGGGGTTTTTTTGTTGTTGTTACGTTTTGTTTTGTTTTTGCTATTTCAAAATACAGTCATACCTCGTTTTACTGAGCTTCATTTTATTGTGCTTCACAGATACTGCATTTTTTGCGAATTGAAGATCTATGGCAACCCTGCATCAGGCAAGTCTATCAGTGCCATTTTTCTGGCAGCATTTGCTCACTTCAAGTCTTGTGTTATATTTGGGTAATTCTCACAATATTTCAGATTTTTTTATTATTATATTTGTTGTGGTGATCTGCGATCCATGACCTTTGGCGTGACTATTGTAAATTGTTTTGGGGACATCATAAGCCATGTCTATATAAGATGGTGAACTTAATAAGTGTTGTATGCATTCTGACTACTCTGCCAACTAGTTGTTCCTGTCTCTCTCCCTCTTCCTGGGCCTCCCTATACTCTGGGACACAAAAATACTGAAATTAGGCCAATTAAAAGCCTTACAATGGCCCCTGAATGTTCAAATTAAAGGAAGAGTCACACATCTCTCAAAATCAATCAAAAGCTAGAAATGATAACATTTAGTGAGGAAGGAATGTCAACAGCCAAGACAGGCCAAAAGCTAGGCCTCTTGTCCCAAACTGTTAGGACACTGCAAGTCCAAAGGTGAAGTTCTTGAAGGAAATGAAGAGTGCCACCCCAGAGAACACATGGATGACAAGAAAGCCACACAACCTTATTGCTGATGTGAAGAAAATTTTAGTGACCTGGATGAAAGATCAAACAGCCGCAATATTCCCTTAAGCCACAGCCTAATCCAGAGCAAGGCCTTAACTCTCTTCAATTCTATGAAGGCTGAGAGAGGTGAGGAATCTGCAGAAGAGAAATTTGAAGTTAGCAGAGCTTGGTTCCTGAGATTTAAGGCAAGAAGCCATGTCTGTAACAGTACAGTACAAGATGAAGCAGAAAGTGTTGCTGTAGGAGCTGCAGCAAGTTCTCCAGAAGATCTAACCAAGATCATTAATGAAGCTGGCTGCACGAAACAACAGATGTTTAATGTAGACAAAACAGCTCTCTACTGAAAGAAGATGTCATCTGGAACTTTTCATAGCTGGAGAAGAGAAGTCAATGCCTGGCTTCAAAGGACAGGCTGACTCTCTTGTTAAGGGTTAATACAGCTGAACGCTTGAAGTTGAAGCCAGTGCTCACTTACACATCTGAAAATCTTAGGGCCCTTAAGAATTATACTAAATCTACTCTGCCTGTGCTCTATAAATGGAATAACAAAGCCTGGATAACTGCACATCTGTTTACAACAAAGTTTACTGAATATTTTAAGCCAACTGTTGAGACCTACTTCCCCAAACAAAAAGATTCCTTTCAAAATATTACTGCTCATGACAATGCTTCTGGTAGCCCAAGAGCTCTGATGAAGATGTATGGCAAGATTAGGTTGTTTATGTGCCTGCTAATACAACATCCATTTTGCAGTCCATGGATCAAAGAGTCATTGCAAATTTCAAGTCTTATTATTTAAGAAATGCATTTCACAAGGCTACAGCTCCCATTGATAGTGATTCCTCTGGTGGATCTGGGCAAAATAAGTTGAAAACGCTCTGGAAAGGATTCATTACTCTTAGATGCCATTAAGAAATGTTGTGATTCATGGGAAGAGGTCAAACTATCAACATTCCCTGGAGTTTGGAAGAAATTGATTCCAATCCTCATGGATGACATTGAGGGTTTCAAGACTATAGTGGAGGAAGGAACTGCAGATGTGGTGCAAATGGCAACAGGACCAGAATTAGAAGCAGAACCCAAAGACGGGACGAATTGTTGCAATTGCATGATGAAACTTGAATGGATGAGCAAAGAAAGAGATTTCTTGAGATGAAATCTACTCCTGGTGAGAGTGTTGTGAAGACTGTTGAAATGACAATAAAGGATTTAGAATATTACCTAAACTTAGTAGAAAAAGAAGCAGCAGAATTTGAGAGGATTGGCTTCAATTTTGAAAGAAGTTCTACTGTGGATAAAAAGCTATCAAACATCTCAAGCTGCAGAGAAACGATTTGTGAGAGAGTCAATCAAGGTGGCAAACTTCTTTCTCATTACAAGAAATTGCCAGAGCCACCCCAACCTTCCGCAACCATTGCGCTCATCAGTAGGCAGCCTAATCACCACTGAGGCAAGACCCTCCACCAGCAAAAAGATTACAATTCGCTGAAAGCTCAGATGATGGTTAGCATTCCTTAACAACAAAGGATTTTTAATTCAGGCATGTACATGTTAAAGACATAATGCTACCACACATTTAATAGACTATAGTGTAGTGTATACATAACTTTTATATGCACTGGGAAACCAAAAAATTCATTTCACTCACTTTTTTTTTTAAAGATTTTATTTATTCATTTGACAGAGAAAGAGATAGCGAGAGCAGGAACACAAGCAGGCAGAGCAGGAGAGGGAGAAGCAGGCTCCCTGCTGAGCAGGGAGCCCAGTGCGGGACTCAATCCCAGGGCCCTGAGATCATGATCTGAGCCGAAGGCAGACACTTAACGACTGAGCCAGGCAGGCACCCTCATTTCACTCACTTTATTGCAAAATTCACTTTATTGTGGTGACATGAACTGAGCCCACAATATTACCAAAATATGTCTATAAATGTTTCAGAGAAACTTCCTTTAGTACTTCTATGTCCTCACATGAATGAAAGTCCCTGGAGTATATACCTAGAAATGAAAGTAGTGGATTGAAGGACATATGAATCTTCAAGGCATACTACATATTGCCAAAGTTCTTTAAAAATTGACCATTTCAATATACTTTCCAACAAAAGAGTTAGAAAATTTCCTTTGTTCCAGACCTTTGCCAAGATTTGGTATTGTCAGGTTTTGTAATTTTTTTTTTTCCAAAACAGGTGGTTGAAAAAGGTATCAAATTGGTGACTTTCATTACTTTGGTTACCATTTTTAATAAGACTAAATATCTCAAAGTGTCTAAGTATACAATCGTATTATTTATAAATAAGGATATTTGGTCTCTTTCTTTCCAATTCTCATGCTGTTTTTCCCCCTTGTCTTGTTAGATTGGCTAGCATGACCAACCCATAATGACTAGAAGCAACGATAGCACTATTCCTTATAATGTTCTAATCGTTAGTGGAGAAGCTTCTAAAATTTACCCATGATGCATAATTTCTGCAGTGTATTTTTGATGATTACTCTTAATCAAATTAAGGAAGTTCCTATCTACTTTAATTTTTTTTATTTGCCCCAGGGGTACAGGTCTGTGAATCATCAGGCTTACACCTTTCACAGCACTCACCATAGCACAAACCCTCCCCAAGTCCATAACCCAGCCACCCTATCCCTACCCTCCCACCCCCCAGTAACCCTCAGTATTTTAATTTTTATAATGAATGAGGGTTAAATCTCACTGAGTGCATTTTGCTATATGCATTGAGATAATTGTGTGGGTTCTCCTTCTTCTCCTCCTTTTCCTCCCCTTCCTCCTTCATCTTCATCTTTTTATCTGCTGATGTGATATGTTCCAATTAACAGATTTTCTGCACTTGAATTCTTAGGATAAGACCCTCCTACCTGGTCCCCATGTATCTTTCTAAGTGCTACTGGAACCAAAATGCTAACATTCTCTTTAGAATTTTTGCATCAGTGTTTCCAAATGATACCAGTCAATGACTTTATTCTTTTATTGTTCCTTAGTCCAACTTCATTATCAAGACCTTTACTATTCTCTCAAACACTCTGTGAAACAGAAAATTAGGTAAAGTCTTCAGAATCTGTAGAACAATAGTATGTGTTGTCTTTTGAATGAAACAGTACAATTTTTAAATATCTTTTTATTTCATACGAGATATTTTTAGTTGTCTACCCAATATCATGCTCCCTTTTTTTCTTGCTGAGAGAGCCCTAATTTGTTGGAGGTTGATATATATATATATATATATATATATATATATACACACACACACATACATACATACATATATGAGTATATAATGTATATATACACACATACACACATTCACACACACATATATATACATACACTGTATACATACACATGTGCACATATACTATATTATATACATATATATATACTATGTATACACACATATGCTTACATATGCCATATATATGTATATGTATTTGTTTTATCACGTAAGTTTTGACTAAATAATAATAACGTATTTTAGTATATAAGCATTTACACCCTCACCCTGCCTAACACTTTCCAGTTGCCTCCCCCTACCCTTCCCACCATCACTGTACACATCTTAGTCCACATCCTGTTCTTATGTGTATATTTCAGAGCTCTTGCTCCTCTGGCATAGCAAACATGATGCAAATCCAGGCACAGAGTCAGAAGACCATCTAGCCTAGTTTGGGGTCATGAAACTGTTTACCTGCCAAGCCAGAATGAGAGCTTTAATAAAGATATAGCCAGAGCACCAAGTCAAAGCCATTTTTTGCAGCTTCCTTTGTGGGCATGAGAGTCCCAGAACAAGCCTTGGTTTTAGGATATGGGTCCAGCTCAGAACTTTTCGTCCCATTTCCCTGCAGGAGTCTAGAACTTGATTGCCAGCTTCCAGTCCAGAGCCCAATAAGCCCATGGCAATTAACACTGCTTATGGCTTTGAGTTTCTGTTTTATTTTTTGCCTTAGAATATATATCCCAATTTGGAGTCCAGTCATGTTTTCTAGCTATCTCTTTCTACATTGTCTTAATTATTTCCATGGGTGTGAAACAAAAGGGCTGAGTCTAATGGTAAACTTACTGTCATCTCTACAGGAAGTGATTTTCAGACACTCCTAAGAATAAACACAGCATCAGAATTCTTATCAATGCTAAGATTCCTAACATAGTGTGGGAAATTGCTCATTTTCTTCTAGAAATCTATTTAAGCATTCACCTGTCCTGGGCAGGAGAATTTGCAGTATTCATCATCATACAAGATGTTATGACTAATAATTCTAGTAAGCTTATTTCCTCTAATAAATAAGCTACATATTACTGCACATTGAAATATTCAGTAATTATGCAATGTGAAATAAAAGGAAAAAATTCTAGTTTCAAAGCCCCAAACTTACAAGTTAAAAAAAATGGTTATTTTTCTGTTCTCGGTCTCATGAAAGTTCAGAGAAGTTGAACTTTCATTTCCCGAGGAGCAGACATTGGATGTACACACACAGAGAATGCACGCACCAGGGTGGCTGTGCTTCCAGCCCTGCAGACAAGACATCTCAACGTCATGCCCTCACTGCTCGAAAGACACAGCTCCCTTTTACATTACATTTCCCTGAAATTCTAAGGATCTCTGGCTAATTCTGTCCAACCATTAAGATTAGGCCTCTGTTTGGCGAGAGTTCGGGAACACAAAATTATTCATTTTCAAGTCAAGTAAATGATGTGCAACTTTTCAAGAAGGATCTTAGGTTGGAAATAACACTCATTTTGGAAATGCTTATAAATACTGGGCACTATTAATGTGAATCTGTTCTGATTACAGAGTTTCGAGCCATAAGCATGTTTAGATAGAGATTGTCTCGTCCAGTTTCTTTCCTGTATAAGTGAATACACTGCGGGCTTGAGGGAGTGACAGCATTTCACTCTATGGGTCAGAATGCTGTGTCCTGATATCCAGCCTATCACTCCTTCCATGCTACTCATCAGCCTTCTCCATTCTTAAGAAAGTAACTAAGATACTGTCATCAGGATGAGGCTGTATTGCTTTCACAGAGAAGGCAGGGCAATGCACCAGGAAATGTGGTCAGTAGGCTGAGTTCCCAAAGTATGTGACCTTTAGAGCTCAAGGCACCCAGGAATTAAGTATGCCACCTCATGTGTTACAAAGGTGGCAATCAGCAGCCTGGCCTTCCACCTTTCCCCTCCTCTTTGAAGAGCTGATGGTTCCCTCCAGTTTCTCTAGCTACTTACCAAGATTACTATTTGACAGCATGTACTTTGAAATATCTTCTTTTAGACACCTACTCTTGGGATTTTCCTTCTGATGAAATAACTCTGCCTAGCCTTCAGGCCTACTACCCGAGGTAAAAAAAAGGATCTTTTTTTCTCTTCAGCTTGTTGGTTGTATGGTTGCCTTAATTTAATGCTTTATTTTAAATGTACAGATACAACCTGTTTTCTTAGCTACAATAACTTTAGTAATGGAGTCATTACACTGCTTTACTGAAAGGCTGTTTTAACACATCCATTACTAAAAATAATTACAGGCAGTGCCTTGCAATAGCCACTGCCTCAAACACCCAGGGGCAAAGTTATATACATTGATGCACGTTAGGAGTTCAAATTTATTTTGCCACTCAGCACCCACAGAGAAAAAGAAAGCCACAGGGTAAAAATATGTGCTCATTTTTAACCATTTCAGAGTCACTGTCTTAAAATATTTACAAAATCAACAGATATTATAAAGGTCACAGTCAGATTCTGAGCACACATACATTTGGAGAAAGAATTAGCTATGCTAAGGGGTATGGGCATTAGTTTACTAATATGGGAAGAAGTTTCCTTGGTGAAAGCCCACTTTGAGAACTGAATTTTTCACTTTGATTTATTACATGGTCATATTTAGCTGGTTTTCATTCCAAATTGTCTGGACAACTGCCAAATTTCTACTTTGATTCACTGTGTGGCAATATTCTGCGTGAGATGTATAAGATGATGTACTGTTCTTTAAATTCAACATTTCAACTTCTAAAAACTTTAAAAAAATCTTAGGTAATGTTACAGGTTAGATTATTTTTAAAATTGATTCATGCATCTTGTAAAGAAATATGAAAAAAATAATATCAGCCACTGAAATTTAAATTTCATAGTCAACAACTGGACTTCTACTTTAAAATACAATGTAGAGTATTTATAGTATAAAGTTAAGAACAAAAATAAAAAATATAGTCAGTTTCAGGGGCTGCTAAGTGTCCTGATGCACCAGCAAACTTCATACTACATATTATATTTGAGGCATAGCTAAAGCTAATTTATTTATGTCATCATGAAATCTGCTTAAAAATCAGTCACAGCAACCAATGAAATTAAGAAAGTTAATGCCAGTCTAGCAGTCTGTGTTAAAAATTCTTCCACACATGCCAAGAGAAACTCCCTATGAGGGAATATCTAAGAAGCTGTTTCAAGACCTCTTGAAGCATGTGACAGGACGACACATTCAGATGGACACCCTCACCTTCTGTCTGCCATTGCTGTGGTGCCCTTTTAATCCCCTTAGCATCCTGCTGAAATGAAGTTTATAAACAGAAGTTTGGGAATGGATCAACACCAAAACTGTCAAATATCTAAGTCACCAGTTTAAATCCTTCAGTCTACTTCCACCTTCTGAATCTGCAAATTCCTCTATGTCCCTGTATCTCACAAAAGAAGTTTCACAGTTATGTTAGCTTCTAGGATATCACCAGGCTATGTATCTATAAAAAAGAATTTTTTCACTATAATCAGAAATTAAAGACAATTAGAGTGACTCTTCCAGCCAAGTAAAGATGAAAACTTCTCCCCATTAAGAAATAATTGATACATGCTCTCTGACTTAACTCTTTGTGTCCAAGTCAATAACAGAGAATGTAAATTTCCTTCTTTTACTCTCTTGGAAAAACATAGCAAGCCAAATATTTCATACATGCCTATTCCAAATCTCTCATCTTGCCATTTGTACACTATCATTTTGAAAGGTTGGAATCATATGAATTTGTGTAATGATATCTTTATAGTAAGCATTTTGTAGAGATTCATTAAAATAAACTTACTTCTAAAAGATGAATGTGGTATTAAATATATTTCTCAATCTTAGAACTGGCCATTGACATCAATAAGACCTTAAGAAAAAATTAAATTCAGAAGGTTGTGATAATTTCACCTAAGCTGAAGCTGATTTGTATGTAACATGAAAATAGTCTTTAAAATATGAAAGAGGAAAAGGTTAATATTATAGTAATTAAATATATGTCAATAGTTACAAAGTAGAGTCTCCTCTATTCATTAGGATAGACCATGGAGGGTTTTCACTTGAAAACATCAAGAGCTATTCTAAGTTTGTATGAAAATAATTGAATTGGGGGCACCTGGGTGGCTCACTAGGTTAAGTGTCTGCCTTCCACTCAGGTCATGATTCCAGGGTTCTGGGATGGAGTCCCGCATCAGGCTCTTTAAAAAAAAAAAATAGGAAAGAATTGAATTCTCTTTGTCTTGGTTTTTCACTAAGTCCAACTAGAATTCCTCTACTTAGCTTTTTAGTGAACTTTCAGAGTACAGAAATTTCTTTTTTCTTTCTTTTTTTTTAAATAAAATCACCATTCAGATTCCCCATTAGTTACCAGAGTTACATTTTTAAATAACACACTGTGTTCCGAAAACCTGACTTTAGCAGACATGTTTTCAACTAATATTATTAATGTTTGGAATCCACAAAATCATATCAGCTACTCTCAAATTCCAAACACATCTCTGCTCTGTAAAACAGGCCATGATGGGTTTAGGGGTTAAAAAAAAAAAGTCCATGATATTACCACTGTGTTCATCTCCTTTGGTTGGCAGCATAAGGCAACATAAAATGCCAACAGTCAATAATCCAAATAAATCATGGGCGAGGGAGGGCCCGGGCTGGCTGCAGGTCAGTTCTCCAAATGCATTCTATTCCTACCTTCTTCCTTTATAGTTGCTTCTTTGCAGTTTTCAGAATAAGATGACACAGGTGGATGGGAAAATTCTGAAGGCATTGAAGTCAGTTAGCTTAGGAAAATGATAACCCTCCTGAAGACAAAATAAAGTATTTCATTTCATTTCATAATTTCAAAAGCAATTAATTTCACTTATTAACTTCAGGAATAAAGGCACCTTTTATTTTCACAGTTCTAGATATTGTTAGAATTGCACACTAAGGGAAAAAAAGAATTGAACCCTAAAATGGGATACTAAAAGGATATTTTGGTGGAATTAACTACTTTCATTTGGCAAACTCCCTCCTCCACAGCTCAATAAATTGCCATGAAGCTATCATAAAGTGGAAGTCGTTTCTAAAAGAATATCCATTTCTAAATGATATTCCCTCTGCCCCTTTAGGAGGTTCAAGGGCAGTTAGATTAGCTGTCATGGTAATAGTTGACCTTTCTGAGGATGTTGCTACATTTGTCACAGGAGCCAAATTCAGGGACATCCAACTGTATGTAGTCTTTTCTAAAATAACTGGGGGGAGGGGAAAGAGAAGAAAGAAGAGACCCCCCCCCCCAGTTTTCTATAGTTCATTCCCAAGGCTCTGAATCAAAATCTCACTTTTTTGATGAGTTCAAGTCCTGGGGGTTTGTCACTTCTTTGATGAGTTCAAGTCATGGTGGTTTGAATGTCTGCGAGAGTAGAGGAGGTAGAGGGGATTAAATTTAGTTGTTTTACTTCCTACTTCAGCATATAATCAAGACACAATCCCACCTGATTGAGAAATACCACCTTTGTGTAAATGACAGCTTTCCAGATACACGGAAAAAACTGACCTTGCTCCAATCAGTGGGCATATTGTAAAATTTCGGACTCTTCATTTTTCTTCCGTACCTTGGATATGGGGGGAGGCAACTGTTTTTCTGCCTAAATTCAAATCGATGTTTACTGGCCCCAATTCCCTGTGTTCCTTTAAATTCCTGGGCAGCCAGTACCCTTGCTTAGTTTGGCCAAGGTTTTCAAAAACTGGTTCAAGTAGGGGAGATTGAGAAATGTGAAAAGAAAGCTGCCTTAGGCAACTGGCATCACATTCTCTTCATCGTCTTTGTTGGAAATGTGGGATGTCACCGCTCCTGGAATCCTTTTCAAACATAACTACCATTTTGCTGGGCCTCGCTGGATACGGAGAAGTTGTCGGTTTCTCCTGAATTTGTGGGAAAACCAAAGTTCCTCTGATCCCATGGTCAAAGTCAAGTAAAAATATCAAAGTGAGTGGGTACGGGGGATAGGAGGTGGCTACTGGAAGGTGAGCCAGGGCAAAAATCGAGCTGCCCGGCCCTCGCTAGGCGCGCGATGCGGCGCTCACGTCCCAGCGCGGTACCCACGCAGTACTGCGGGCCGCCCGCCACCCCGCGGAGCCTCGGCAGCGCGGGAAGGAGTGCGCCGCGGCGAAGGACGCTCGGTCCCCCCGGAGATGCCCTAGCTGGAGGAAGTCGAAGTAGAACCTCTGCGTCCACAGATAGAGGACCTGCGCAGAGCGGAGAGTGTGGTCCTCCATGGTCGCGCCTACTGGCGCGATCGGTCCTGGACGCGGCGGCTGCGTGGGCACCTCGGCTCCCGCTCAGATTTGACTCCGGGAGCGCGGGCCGAGGGAGCCAGAATTTGGCTCCCGGTGCCGCAGATCGCGCGCGCCTGGGCGGCGAGGAAGACTGGGACCTACCGCCCACCTCCAGCCGCAGAGCACAATGTGGCTCTTTGCACGAAGGTTCGCTCTTTAGGCTCTAGAGAAAACAAAGGCGATTGCACTCGTTCCGAAACACCTTGGGCGGGAGGGTTGGGGTGGGGGCGGGAAGGATGTTCTGCTCCACCCGTGCGCCTAGATCGCCAAAGGGTCTAGGAGCTTCCAGAGCTCAGCCACCAGGCAACCTGGCCCCTAAAAACCTTGCGTAAAACTGGACTGAGTGTCTTCTTTATTTTTTTTTATTTTAATTTTATTTAAAGTCGGCATCGTACTTAAGCTCTTGGATGGCTCGGGACACCGCACCATTTATAAACCGAACTGGAGATCTGGAGCCATTACGCATTTATTACTCGGGCAAAGCCAAAACCTCAACCCGGAAACAATTTGGCTTAAATATTCACGTTTTGAAGACCAATATATTTTAAGGGTGCATTTGTTCTCAGTTTTATAGCCTGGGAATCGATGTCAGACTTTTTGTTGTTTTTAAAGTGGGTAATAACTAGAGTTGCGTGATGCACGCTGCCTCTTCCTTGGTTCTGGGCTCTCAAGTCAGGCCCACCACTATTCCTGTAACGCCCTTCCCACCACCTGACCCGGCCACACCGACCGTGTGGTCTCGACTCATCCCCAAACTTGCGGGTCGGGAGGACTCCCCTGGGAAACCCTCCTCCCCAGGGGGCTGTGTTGGGAGGGGAGTGAGTGGCTGGGGAAAGATGAAGCGCTTCGCAGGAAGCCCATCCGGACCAGGAGGGCTCTCGGGGCAGGAAAGAGAACAGCGATGCATGTTTCACAATGGAAACGCAACCTTTCAACCCTCTGAAATAAAACATAAAATCGTAGCTGCCGTGTTTCTGGTTGAAGAGCAGCAAAAGCCCTCTCTGACTTCCTGCATTCCCTGGGATGACTCCTCTTTCAGTCAACAAGTCCTCGTCCCCCAAAGTTACCGCAACTGAAAAGGACTGGAGGCCGAGGAGAGCCGGGGCTGCTGGGGGCTGGGTAGGGCCTCCCGGACTCCTCGAAAGCAGCTCGCCCCGGGAGCAGCCAGAGGCCAGGGGCGGACAGCGCGGACGGCGCGGGTTTGGTGGGGGGGGGGGACTTCCAGGAGAAAGTGTGGGGCTCGAACTCTACAGAGGCCGCAGGGAGCGACCCCAGAGCGCGGAACTGAGGTGTGGGAGCTGGCGGCGGCGGGCTGGGTCAGAGGAGGCGCCCCGGGGCAGTCCTCGCCGGCTGCAGCCCCTGCCGTGTCCCCCGCAGAGGGAGCTCCTCCGCGCGCGGCAGGAGTCTGCGGACTCCCTCGACTTCCTGCCTGAGGTGACGCGGATCCCCTAGGGGATTCCCGGGGCGCACGCTCTCCCTGCGGACCCTCAGCAGAAGCCGAGAGCGGAGCATCTGGCCCACCTGGCCACCCCCGGACTCACACACCCTCCAGTCTCCTGTCTGAGGCCGGGGCTCTCCCACGCGACCTTGGCCGCCGCGCATCAAACTTCTTTCTCTCCCCAAGTGCGAGAACCCCCGCTTTCGCCCGGCTGCACTCCTCCCTCCCTCTCTGCCTGTTCTGCCTCTCTCTCTCGGTTTGCTTCTCTCTCCCGCCTGAGCCTGTTGGTGCGAAGCCTCAGGTCTCAGGCTCGGAGCCGAGCAGTTCGCCGCACCCTTGGCTCCCAGCTCGCGGCGGGGGAGCCCGGGGAAACACGCCGGCAGCCCCTCGGGCCCAGTCCCTGGCTCCCCATTGGCCCCCCGGTCCCCGCCCCCTCGGCGACCCGGAGTGGCGTCAGCACGCCAGTGCGGCGTGGGGTTTAAATGCCCCCTAGCTGGAGCCCGGGCGCTTCTATCCCCGAGCGCGCTCTGGGCTGAAATTGCCGGGGTGGGAGGGGAGCCTGCGAGCGGGATCCCGAGCCGCCGAGCGCGCTGCCCACCGCTCCGCCGCCGATGACTAGCGAGCTCGGGTCCGAGCGCCGCCCATGCAGCATCCGTGCGCTCCCCCGACCCAGAGTTGATGAAAAAACACCTAGCCGTCTCCGCCGCGGGGAGCCATGAGCTGTCTGGATGTTATGTACCAAGTCTACGGTCCTCCCCAGCCTTACTTTGCAGCCGCCTACACCCCCTACCACCAGGTACGTGTTTCCCTCGGGCCGGGACCTTGGAGACGGGTGGCGCGCCCCTGCTTCCTGGAGCACCGCCTGTGCCCCGGGGTGCGGGGCACCTCCGCACTGGTCCGGGGCGTCCTACCAGCGGCGGGAGCCCGGGCGATGCGGGGACTGCCGGCGCTGCCACACGATAGGTTGAGCTAACCCCTTTAGCTTGTGCACTTGCTCTCTCGGGAAGGCAGCTAAGCCCTGCTAATGCGTGCCCGGTCCTTCCGGGGAACGATCACACGAGGATCGCGCGAGCGGTCAGTCGGACTCCAGATTCCTCGGTGCGGGTGAGGGCAGATGCGAGCAAAGCTCACGCAGGGAAAACCAAACTTTGGTCTCAAAGGTGAGAGTGACGAGAGAACAGAAGCAAAGACCGGAGTCTGTCTTTCCGTCTAAAATTCAAAGACCTGCGTTCTCAACCCTGCAAGCTTATCTAAGGAGTAACTTTCTTTCCGTTTCAATTCTCAAGGGATCGGGCCAATTAATTCTGGAACCAGAGAATTCGTTACAAAGAGAACTGCGTGAAAGCGTGGGTTTTATAAGCTTTGCTCTGCAAAGTTCTGGGGATGATTATTGGGGTGCAATTAACCTAGCGGATGCTAGCTTCAGAGATAGTATTTCGCCCTTCTAGAGCCTGAGTGGCTGCATCCGGCTACCCTGTTGGCCACAAACCCACCTGTAAGAAGACCACTTAACCCCGTTTAGGCAAACTCTTGAAGTTTCGTTTAATTATTCCATTTTCTCTCTTCTCCGGGCTGAGTCTGGTCAACCAGTTTTTCTTTCTACGTCTCAGCCGATATTGTAGAAGCTGAAGACCGTAGTCCAGTAAGAGAATAAGATCACACACCCAGGGGGACTCAGGAGTCGGGAGCATGTTCCAAAGTGAGGGCCTGGACTCCTGTTCAAGACAAATACATCCGACCCCCCGCCCCCGTCCAAGTTTTTGCCAATTTTGGTTGCAAATTCAGAATGTCCATTCGAAAATTTCCTGATGAATTAATGATGGCAGGAGTAGGTTTTGCTTTTTGCTTTCTACTCCCCCCACCTTTTAAACTTTCCGTCTAGGAGTTTGTTTAGTCTCGCAATGTTAATTTGGGGAATCACCAGAGTCCCTCATTAGAAGCCAATCGGGAATGTGGTGGAAGTGGTAATACTTACTACTAAGTAACTCCAGTCTTTTGGCTTCAGCATCTGAGATGGCTTCTTCCCAGGCTGGCACTATTGCAAAGAGGAGAGATGGGTTGGTTTTCTGTCTGTTTGATCCTTTCTCCTCCCTGACCCTGGACCAACCCAACCTATTCCATTCAGTTCTCTGCTCATTTTTGTATGATCAGCTTGCTTCAAGACCATCTTCACCTGCATAAATGCGTTAACACTGCATTCAGTCTATCGCTCATTTCTAAGAAAATATTTCAGCAGTTACATTTGGTTTTTAAAATCACTACCAGACAGCTACAATTTACCCATCCTCACAGCCAAGATCTTTGTTCCTTATTCTTGTTTCTTCAATGTGCACAGAGATGGTGAGGGTTGAAATGCTCATAGCCCACTGGTTTTTTCTTACTCAAAAGAAGAGCTCTTTAAAAACTGAGATAGACTTTTAAGTGGACGGTTCATGGGCCACCAAACAAATATCAGCTTGCATTTATTCACATAATCCATGTCAGGAAGTTATACCACATTTTTACACCACTCGATTCTTCCTAAATGGAACTATCTCTGACCTCTGTGGCAGTTCTTCCTTAACATTCCTGGCTGCATGGAGTGGATTTTGGCATTTCCATGCTCTATCAGGATGGCGCTTAAATCTTACATCATGTGCATCTGCCCTGGATTCTTAGGCAGGGGACAGTCAGGCCCTAACTGGACTTGGGTGCCCTTTATCTTTGGAGCCTGATTTTAAAAATATACCTGCTCTGATCCTGGCTCTGTGGTCAAACTCAGCTCATAGCCTGGCATCTTCCAGGACTTTTCCCCTGACACCTTCACAGAGCTTTCCCTGTGGTCTGGCAGCAAGTCTGGGGAGACCGAGACACTAAGAAGGGCAGTCGGCCTCTCCAGGAGCACAGGCCTTAGGGTCTAGATGCCAGTTTCCCCCCTGGATGCCTTAGGGATCTGAGGAAGTGAAGTGGGAACCCAGTTTGCCATCTCTTTTGAAATTGACCTCTCTGTTCTTTCTCTCTTGGGGTAGAAACTAGCCTATTACTCCAAAATGCAGGAAGCCCAAGAGTGCAACGCCAGCCCCAGCAACAGCACGGGCAGCGGCAGCTCCTCCTTTTCCAGCCAAACTCCAGCCAGTATCAAAGAGGAAGAAGGCAGCCCAGAGAAAGAGCGCCCACCAGAGGCAGAGTACATCAACTCGCGCTGCGTCCTCTTCACCTACTTCCAGGGGGACATCAGCTCTGTGGTGGACGAGCACTTCAGTAGAGCCCTGAGCCAGCCTAGCAGCTATTCCCCCAGCTGTACGAGCAGCAAAGCACCCAGGAGCTCCGGGCCCTGGCGGGGTGAGTGAAGGGCCCGCTTCTCTGGGCAGATAGAGAGCCCTCTAGGCCTGGGGCTTACCTAGCAAAGGCAGCCAAAAGAATACTAACTGTCAGAGAGGAGGTGAGGACCGGGCTTGTGGGGAGGGTAAGCAAAAGGAAGGGGGGGGGGAATCTCTCCTTGAAGAGGCAGAACAGAGCAGTGACCTACAAAAAACACCAGCCTTGGAATTGGGAGAGCTGGGTTCGCCCGCTGGCCCTACCCTATCCTAGCAATATGACCTTGGGCAAGTCTCTTAACCCTTTCGAGGTCACTCTATTTACTGGTCTCTAAAATTAGACTAATACTCGCCCTCTTAACTATCCCTGGAGATGGCTGTCCGACAAATAGAAAAATGTGTGTAAAAGTGCCTTGGGAATGTGAGGCTTCCAGCACTGCCTCAAGCCAGGAGGAAGATCTTCACTGACTACAACCGCGGGGCACTTAGTAGTTCCTGAAAATTTGCCCAGAGGAAAAAGTCCCAGACCCCACTGGAAGCAAAACCTGCTGATGAATGTCTCTTAAGACGTATGTATGCTTTTTGTCAGGCTTCGATTACTTAGGAAATCTTGAAGCAGAAAATGCCTTTCAGTAAGCAAGCAAAGTACCAGAAATAAAAATTTAGGTACAGCCAAAACATCTCTAAGGGTTTTCCCCAAACACACCCCCTCTTTATTGTTCTACCCTTCTCACAAAGCACTGCGTTATCTAGCCCGAGACAATGATTTATTGGTCAAGTCAACTAAATCTCCCTTCTATTCTGAAATCTCAATCTCCTTTTATTCCCAGGGCAAGGGTGGGGGTAACTATTTTGGTAAGCTTTCTCACTAAACTTAGTTTTTGATATGTTGTACTAAGATGAGAAATCAGGATTTTGTTGTAAAAGGAAAACAAATATTACATTTGTGGGGGAAATGACAACCCTCTCCCTCCCTTTTTCTCTTAAGAGCGTCTGACAGTTTGTGCCTAAACAAGATCCCAAATCATTCGTTTGGATCACAGAGCATTCTTTTTATTCTCCGGTTGCCTAAATATTTTAACAGGAAGACTGTTTTCTACTTAGAATGCATTTTCAACACATTTTTAATTCTCTAGTGTGTGGGACAGATGCCTTCCTTAGAAGAGGTGCTCCATCAAGTCCCCCCGAATTATATATCTTTCTTTCCCTCCCTTCCCACTAAAGAAAACAAATTTGATCGAAATGCTGTTGTTCTCTTAAAATGCTTCTTGGCACTAGGAGTCAACAGTGATAACTGGCCATAGGTATTATTATTATTCCTGGCGTCCACACTTTAAGGAACAAATATTACTAATTAAAACTTAAAAGATCTGCCCTTTTGTGTCCCTCTGCAAATAATACAACTGCCCTTTTAATGTGTCCAGCTTGCTCTTTCGCTCGAGTTCTTGGGAAAAAAATATTTGAAAGAAGGTTTCTAGAAAGGAGGCTAATAATAGCAAGACTTTGAAATATGTCGATGGACTTCCAGTCTATCAGAGGCCTTGGAGGGGCACATTTTCTGGAGCTGGGGAGGCTGAAACGCGAGAGGGGGTAGTGAAATCGCTAGGCGGCCGACCAAGAGTGGGAAGAGGTATCTTTAGCTTGGGGAGAGGCTGCGGGCTGGGACAGGGGGGCCGCGTCTACCCCGAAGGCCGCCGAGGCAGCGCAGCCTCGAGTCGGAGGAAGCTCCCTGCGCCCCAAAACTGGAACCGAAGGGAGTGCCTCTCCTCTCTTCCTCTCCCAGTCTGTCCTGGGGTTTCCCCACTGGAGACGCGTCTGCGAATTCCGAGGAAGCGGCCCTCCTCCCGAAGGGTTTCCCCGACTTTGCGGGGCCTCAACCTCGAATTCGCAGGCTGCGGCCCCCTGGAAAGGCGCCGCCCCCGAGGCCGGGCTGCAGGTCCGCTCCCCGCCGCGGCTTGCGCGCCCTTCGCCCGTGCGGCGCGTTCAGCTTCCCCGGGGCTTCCATCTCCCGCGCCGTGACGCGCTCCTCTCTTCCTTTCCTCCCCCGCGCCTCGCCGGCCCGCAGACGGCTCCTTCCCGATGAGCCAGCGCAGCTTCCCCGCCTCCTTCTGGAACAGCGCGTACCAGGCACCGGTGCCCGCGCCGCTGGGCAGCCCGCTGGCCGCCGCGCACTCGGAGCTGCCCTTCGCCGCCGCC
This sequence comes from Ailurus styani, assembly GCA_002007465.1. Taxonomy (NCBI): domain Eukaryota; kingdom Metazoa; phylum Chordata; class Mammalia; order Carnivora; family Ailuridae; genus Ailurus; species Ailurus styani. The sequence continues at coordinate 491,536 of LNAC01000060.1, forward strand.
GACCCCTACTCGCCGGCCGCGCTGCACAGCCACCTGCACCAGGGCGCGGCCGAGCCCTGGCACCACGCGCACCCGCACCACGCGCACCCGCACCACCCCTACGCGCTGGGCAGCGCCCTC
>LNAC01000060.1:492537-615814 GCA_002007465.1 Ailurus styani
AGCCCGGCCTGCGAGCTCTCCGCCAAGGGCGAGCCGACCGGCGCCGCGTGGGCCGCGCCCGGAGGACCCTTCGCCAGCCCCGCGGGGGACGTGGCCCAGGGTCTGGGACTCAGCGTGGACTCAGGTAAGCGGGAGAGGGAGCGTGGCCTCCCCGGACCCCTCCTGCCCTGTGTCCGACCCTGGACTGAGCCCCGGGTCCCCCTTAGTTCTCCTTGGAGACCCCAGTGACCTTGGGGCCCCAAAGGTCTGCATGGCAGGGTTGCGCTTCAGCAGACAGATGACCCAGTGTCATCGGTGTGGGCAGAGTGAGAAAGAAGGGCACTGTCCTAAGCTGACTTGGTAGATATAATAGAGGATTTTTCCCCTCTTTAAATAGATAGATAGATAGATAGATAGATAGATAGATAGATAGATAGATAGATAGATAGATAGATAAAGTGTTGAACCGGTTCTAGCTCTGCGCTGTTCAATTCTGTAAGCGCTAGCCACACGTACCTGTTGAGCACTTGAAAAGTGGCTAGGAAGAATTGGGATGTGCTGTAAGCGCATACTATACACTGGATTTCAAAAACTGTGTACAAGGAAAAAATGTAGAATTCACCTCACTAATATTCTTATGTTGATTGCATGTTGGAATACTTTCAACACATTGCATATTGAACATATTGGGTTAAATAAATGATATTACTAAGATTAATTCTCACCTGGTTCTTTTTACTTTTTTTCCAATGTGGCTGCTAGAAAATTTAGAATTAGGCCTGTGGCTCCCATTGTGTTTTTATTGGACAGCGCTGAACTAGAGTACCTAGAGCTAAGAGTGTAGTTCAAAATCTACGGCTTGGGGGGGAGGGTATTGTCTCCCAGTGACAATTGTAAGGAAAGAAAAATGTGCTTCAGATATCAACCTAATTGCCAAATTAAATAGATCTCTTAAAATGTAAAACTTAAAGAGAATGTGGTTTCAATGACTATATTGAGTTTCTGGCTTAACGAGTTGAATTTGAAAGGTGCATTCTTCTGCTTCCTTTATTTTTAGGGCATAACCAAAAAATGGTTAGATTATAAACGCAATCATTGGCTTGTAGTCTTGCCCACCCGCCCTTCCTTCAGGTGAAGATTGGACATAGCTGTTGGCTTTGCTTTTACTTTCATTCATGCCCTTTAAATGAATTCTGTGACATTCACAATAAAACAGTGGTATTTGTCTTTCTCTTTCCTTAAATTCCTGTGCCTTCCCGCCCCCAACCCCTTCTCTGTCCCTCTCCATTTCTCTTCTCCCTCTTTCTCTCTCTCTCTTTTGTTGTCTCTCTGTTTTCAGGTTTCCAGCGTCAGGACAAAAGCAAGGATCTGCACTGGTTTTAGACTGCCCAGCTTGTTCCCTGTAGGTCTCTGCCTAGCTCAACTGCTGACGCTCAGAGCGGAAATCGAGTGGGTTTGTAATGGCTTCTGATCTTGGTTTGCAGCTCGTCGTTATTCCCTCTGTGGCGCATCCCTCCTGAGCTGATCTGATGGCCCCGGGTTTCCCCTTCCCTTTCCCTTCTGACCAGCCACGGAGGTTCAGCATCTGGGCCTCTCACTTCATGGATGAGGACGTAGGAGAAGGCAGAGACTTCAAACATCTCCACGGGTTGGGAAAACCAAAACGTACATCTACAGAAATTTTGTCTAACAATAATTCCTTCTGCGGAAAGAGCAGATCCAAAGACTCTGAATAGTGTTTAATGACTTTTGGGCAAATCACTGGAAATACCTGCAGTGAACTCGCTTAGGTGATTTGATGTCGTAAGTTTTCTTGGAAAGAGGAGGAAAAAAAAGAGACTTTCTGGTGTGAATATTTTTTATGCTGATGTGAATGATGTCGTTAAGTAGTGTGACCCTAGCACTACTCATGTCAGTCTCCTCACATTTAAAATGTATTTGTATTTGCATCGAAGACTGTGGTAGAGAAGTAAAAGAGGCCAGTTCCTTCTTCCTCACCTCATGGCCCCAGCTCCCTTCGTGCCCACTCCCTCTCTGCAACACCCACTCCAGACACAAAGACACACTCTTTTCCTTTGGACTGTGAACATGGAAGCCTCAGCCTAAATGTGAGTGGCAAGTGGCTTATCTGGAACCACCTGCCCAAGTCTTACTGAAATGCAGCTGTTGTAGGACAACTGTTGAAAACTCCAGAAATACATCGACCAAGGTGGCACTTCCCAGTGTTTGGCACAACAATTGCAATTGCACTGGATCTATTTTATATATGTGTGTGTGTGTGTGTGTGTGTGGATATATATCATATTTTTTACGGGGAACATTTTACGATGAAAGAAGAAACCCTTCTCTGCCTTCTCTCCCACAAATTCCATCTCTCCTTCCATCCTCCTCCAGATTGGGGGGAAAAAAAGCTGCAAGAAACCCCAACTGTCTCCACGAAGAAGAACCAGGAATCACCACAAGGGGAAGAAATGTCCACAGAGTCTCTAATACCTCGAATATTCCTCTTGGTCTCTGTGGTTGTGATTTGGTCACTTTCATTTTGGCACGGGGGAGGGGGTCCATGCGTGGGCAAAGCTGAAGGTGATGAGGAAGAAGAAACGAACAGTAAAGATGTCTCTTTACTACAGGGTCGCTGTGTTATTTCATAAAAAGAAAATAAATGTCTTAGTCTTTCTCGAGTAGAATAAAATAATTTATAGTAGTACAATCTGATGTCAGTAACTAATACTGCTTTATGTATATAGTGCTTTTTGTTTTTCCAAAGTGTTTGCCATTCCATGAAACCCCCGTTAATCCTTTTCCACTTGATCTCAACCCCGTGAGAAGTTAGATATCCTACCTCTGTTTCACAAATAAGAAAATTGTGGTCCGCAGAAGCCCTGGGCTTACCTGTCCACATTCACTGGGTTGAAAGTAGAGACAGTATTGAAAGCACCACCTGGACACCGTTCCATCAGACACACATTTATTATTCTCCAGAAGAGGGTAATGTTACTTCTTTGATTCTAGACTCTTAAGACAGTAGTCAGTTAAAAAGTGTTTTTGAAATACTGGTTATATTACAGTTTTATAAGCTAGGCTAAGAAAACAAACCTACCATGAGGCAAGAAAAAGAAAGAGGAAAGAGAGAGAGAAATTATTAGGAAATAAGCGGTCTTTTCTCTTAATTTTCTCTTAATGCCAAAGTTGCGTTCATTCACTGAAATGCCTGAAAGAAATATTTTGTGTTATGTTCAAATTGCCCTTTTAGATTGTGAAAGCATAAAAATATTAGTTCAAATCTTGACCTTCATTATAACATGAGACACAAATACAGTTTGTCTTGGATAATAGTCCCAAGCATCGGGGACAGTACGGGATCTTACTCAGAGTACAGCTTAGCGGACATACCCTCCCCTCGTTCTATCTTGGCAGCTGTGAAGTACATTACGATCATGACAAGAACCTATTACTGGTTTTGCTTCTGTGGAAGTACTCAATTGTGCTGCATCAGATGTGATAGCTCTCATAATAACGGATGTTAATTGTTCATCAGGCACTGGTCTGGGGGCTTCCTATGCAGGTCAACTCATGTAAGTCTCACGGCAATTCTATATGTATTTATTACGATGATCCCCTTCTTACCCATGAGATAACCGAGGTGCACAGAGGAGAAATAACTTGCCCAGTCCACAGCCAGTAAGTGGCAGAGCCAGGATGCCAACCCAGGCCACCTGGGTGCAGAGACTGCACTGTTACCCACCACACAGGCTGCTTGTCCTCTTCTGATTTGTCTGGGGCGGCTCAACTTGGGGTTTACTTTCTCCTCCACAGTAGATGAAGAAGGATGGGGAAAGAGGCAGGGCAGCAAAGGCTGACATACCACAGACCTTACGGAATCCCTGGTCCCCAAGGAACTATCATAGGACATTCTCACACCTCTTCATCAAATGATACTATCTATAGACCATTCAGTCAGATGCACATTTCCATTCTTCTCCAGGAGGGAATTATTCTTGCTTCTCTTATTAATTCATTTCAGTATTTAGCAGACTTCACTGCCCTGAAGCTCTTCACACCCAACCCGACCAAGTCGTGTAAGAGTTAGCCTGAGGTTTGGACACTGAAGCAATAACTAAAATTAACTCTGGACTTCTCTGTGGATTTTTTTAATCCGTGTTCCATTGGCACAGATCACTAGTTTATACAAGCATAAATAAAATGCATTACGTCCCAGCTTGCTTTTGAGAATTTGCCGCTGAGTATGCCATTGAAGAAGGAAGCACGCAGTGCGTTCTTTGCCGGACATTGTCTCCAAACAGATCGCACTGGGAGAGTCTCTGTCTGTGCTCCACTGCATTGGCACCCAGAGGATCTCTGCTCTGCACCCACAGTGAGCGTTTGCCCAGCCACAAGGGTCTGACTCCCAAAGCCTCTCCCCTGAGCTGCATCTGACCTGAATATCAGGTTGCTGGTGAGGAGACTCATTCACTGGAACTGGCCTTTGGAGCAGTCCTGACCAGACCATCCAGACTGCTGAGCCGGGCTCCAGCGATCTGGCACACGAGACACTCAGATGACAGCATTTTCCCTCTGTGTTAGACGTTCCCCAAGTAGAAACACAAGATGACCTAGAACTATAATCATTCTGTCTGTGTCATAAGAGCATCAGAGAGAACTTGGGTGAATTAAAAATCCTAACGGACAGGCTTTAGGCCCCCGAATTCATGCAAACTATGAATTCCCATGCTTGTCTTGTTAATACTCACGAAATGGTGCAAATTAGAGAAGGCCCTGTTCATTGATGAAAGGACATTCAAGGGAATGAAGGATGACACGGGAAAAGGCCAACATGACGTTTGCGCATGTGTTCTACCTGATTGGGGGCCTCAGAGAAAGATAAGGCTCTCCCCTACTCATCCTCTACTCCTCATGCAGTGTTCCCTGTATGCTTGGCCCCGGCCGAGGGAGAGGTGATGAAAAGGGGAGAGACAGCTCTCCGCCACCAAGTAATCCTTCTGCCGATTGCCCTCTGGCTGAGAACTCAGTCACCCAACTTCAGGGAACTCTATCTGTTCTTCTCCTTCAGTTTAAAAGGAGTTGCCATCCTGTCTCATTTCCCCTTTGAAGTTCTGTTTCAATGTGTGGCAAATTCTAGCAATGATTTAAGACCGATTTGGGCCTGGATGGGAAGGAGGGCAGAGGTGGTGGAGGTTAGGACTTCGATCCCCTGAAGGGAAGCTTCTCTTGTCACTCTTTCTGTGTAAGTACTACTCTCTCTGTGTCCTTTTTATCAGAAGAAACAACTCTTAAGATCAATTTAACCTCCAGTTTGCTCAGAATCATAGACCTGGGTATAGGTGCGGTCACCCATACACTTTCTATCAAAATAAACAGGATTTTTTTTTAACAGTGATTAATCACTTTGGGATTGGAGGAGATTAAAAAAGTAAGACTTAGACAAACTGCTTTTCATATAAATGCTATTTCTATATATTGCCTTTTAAATGTAATTCCTGCGGTGTCAAAGCATGAAAGGAAAATTGAAAGGTATCTGAAAAGGCTTTAAAATTAAATGAAACAAAAAAATAAGATTCCTTTATAAAATTGCCTTAACACTCTCTTGACAAGAGGCCTGCAAATAACTTACATTTTGATCATACTTATTAAAATCTGTATTCTATATATTCTATTTCCCTGGCAAGATCTTTAGGATTTATTATTATTCATTAACTATTACATAACCCTAAAATCTGGAGTAAAGGAATAAAGGTCCTAAAGGCAGTATCATTATTAGATTTGCTGTTTGTGTATAACTGAAGTTTTGACATTTACACAAGCAATGGGGTTAAGCAAACGTAAATTTCACATTTCTCAACACCAGCTTTCCTTCATTTCTCATGAATAAATGAAACTCTAATAATATAAATATGGCACCCTCACAACAGAATCCATCTACAGACCTCTCTCTCTCTCTCTCTTTCTCTTCCTCTGATGCAGGCCTACAGGGAAATCAGAGACACAGTGCCCTCAGACAGGCACAGACACAAATGATTATTCTCACTTGACAGACCAACTGTACCTCTCTTTCCTTGTATTTCACTCCAGCCCCAGAGGGCTGGATCAGGACAGAGACACTTGATAGCTGCTGGTTCCGTGGTTGAAATATTTGTGAAGTTAACGCATAATCTGAAAGCAGAAGCTAATAAATTGTAGGGTGCTAATTGGAGCTGGAGTGGAGCTGTCAATCATGTTATCCTAAACACAGAGAGACCCTCATACCCTAAAAAGGTAAAGCGGCCTTCAGGAACAGCTCCCAGTTGTTTCCAGCTTTGACCCGCACTCCGGCAGAAACATGGAGCCCGGGCAGCGTGGCCTCTGGCGGAGTCCGCAGAGGTGGTTCTGCTAATCCAAGCTCACTTCAAGAAGAGAGACAGATTCTCTTTTGGGGGAAAGAGCAGAATACTTTTACTAAAGAATTACTGTTTTGAGAAACATATTGTTTACAGAAATACACATATCGAATTACTAAAATAGTTGTTACTTTGGTAAAACGTTACCCTTTATTTGGAATTTTTCACTTTAAAAAATAAGTTTAACTCAATGAAAGGAAAATCTAAAGGTCTCCGCAATATTGTCACGTCTACCTCGAGTTACAGTATCTCTGAGTTTTCCGACGTACTCTCATGGAGCCAAGCTCCTCTCGGACAAAAATAAGATGTCCAAATTTCCACTGCCTTACTGGAATTCATTTATTTCCCCCTAGAAAAGCAACAGCAGCATATTTCTTATTCCTTTGTTCTGTTCTTATAAACTCTTAGTAATCTCTGATTCTGCTTATCTCCCACTGTGTCAAATGGCTGGCGTGATTTTGCTCAAACTATCCTCTTCTGTGACATTTCTTATCAACACTGTAATTATTACATATGTAATATGTAATTATTATATATGAGAAAATTTAGGTTAGAGGTAAACCCGATTTTTGGAAAACAAAACTAAAGCATTAAAATTTTTTGATTACTAATCAATATTTGCATGACTCTCATAATTGAGTTACTAGGCAGAAATTTTTACCATCATTTATTTATGGAGTATACGCTTTGGTCTCTATGTGTATTTACCACTAGTAAAATACTCCTATAATTTGGAAATTTATTTAGCATACTTCAAATAAAAATAGTTCTCACTCAGGAAAAGCAAATCATGTATCTTAAAATTCTACACACACACAATGGCTCAAAGCAACAATTATAATTGATGGAAATGTCATAAGTTTGTTTCCCGTCTGACTAATTCTCACTGCTACAGCCTTGCCCTTATTTTGGGCAACTCTATAATTGGTCCAGTGCCAATAAAGCTCTATCAAGAAATGGGATGGAAAACAAAAATACATATTTTGTTGTTGTTGCTGTTTATTTTCACTAGGCACAATCTTATTTCTTTTTTCTTCATCTGCCACATTTTACCCAATGTGTAATGCATCCCAGAAAATAATTGGATATTTTTTCATCTAGTACCATATGACTTTTTTTATATTGTACCTGCTTTTTTTTTAATGGAAGTTTCTGATATCTTTGGAAGCATTGCTGAAAAGTTCTGTATTATTAGTGTTATCCTACCTTGCTTGGTGGAGCGTGAAATCCTGTTTTTACATCCGACAATTTCTCCTCCATATGCAGAAACTGACAGAAAGGCACTGACAGACTTTTGGTAAGAAACACAGAGAACATAGCTTATGATATTTGTTCTTCCTTGTTCAAAGATTCCTAAAAATATTTTTTTTTTTGCTAGCATTTTTTTAAAGGAATAAGAAAAGAGTCTAGGGAAATGTCAGATTTACATCCTGAGGGAAAACCACAATGAAGGTATATTCATCAGAATTGGGGAGAAGGAAAATTACTCACAATTTTATATTTCACCATTCCAAACTATGTAGTTAATAAAAAAAAACTTGATAATACGGACAGCTTTATCTCGCATTGATGTTTGAGATGTCTGGTTCTTTGAAGGAACGGTCTTATTATAAATAAGACTGAAAAACTTATTTAATTTATTTTTTTATTTTTATTTTTTTTTAAAGATTTTATTTATTCATTTGACACAGAGAGAGAGATTACAAGTAGGCAGAGAGGCAGGCAGAGAGAGAGGAGAGAGGAGGAAGCAGGCTCCCTGCTGAGCAGAGAGCCCGATGTGGGCCTCGATCCCAGGACCCTGGGATCATGACCTGAGCCGAAAGCAGCGGCTTTAACCCACTGAGCCACCCAGGCGCCCAAGACTGAAAAACTTTTAAAAACACCTTTGGAATACCGCCATCTCCCTTTTTTTGCTTGAGATACAAAATGTATTGAAACTGAAAAGGAAACATAAACAGTGTTTCCCAGTCACGTCTCAGGCTGCGGGTTAATATGGGCTTTAGGTCTTGGGAGAAAGAGAAAGTACAGGTACCGCTGAATCTCCCCGTGTTACCGAACAGCAATAGTGTTAAAATAAAACAAAATTATACAGTTTAATAGTATATAATTCTTCACGTCCTAAAAACCTATGACTACGTTTTTTACTGCTATTTTAGAACGCATATTTCACCCTTGTCACCTCCTTTATTAGAGGAATTCCTAATCTGAACTCAGTTACACATCCTTTATTCTTTTTCTCCTTAATATAAACAGAAAAGTTCTAAAAGTGACCGAATAGAAAATGCTTTGTATGCTGTCCTTTCATTTTCTGATCTAGTTCTTGCGCTTTCTTGTCCTGTATATCCATATCAGTGCTCAGAATGAAGCTAGAGCTGTCTAGTCTTGGTTTTCAGGACATCAAACTCACCATCAGATGATTGCAACTCAACAGCACACAATCAGGACATTAACAGAGCGCCTAAACACAATTCCAGTTGGCTGTACTTCCAGCTTAGAGCAGTCTGCAGTGATTTTCTCATGTTCTGCAGAGGGTTCCTTGTAAATTCCTACCTCCCGCTGTATTAGAAAGCCTTCCCTCTAACTACCCTGTTATCCAAATGCTATGTATTCTCCAAAGTCTAGCTTAAGTTCACCTCTTTCACGAAGCCCTGTCTCCACCCCAGACCCAGGGCGTCATCTCACCTTTATCGGCATGCCTACCACCTGATGTCTGTGCCCCTTACTTGGCATTTACTTATAAAGACAAAAGCTCAGCATTTAAGAGGTTGTAGTCACGCTAAAGACCACACCATTCACCCTTGATATATAATATTCTTTATTCCCTTAACTGGATACTAAATACATTGAGAAAGCACCACCAATTGTGAAAAGCACACACAAAATATTGCATTAGTGTTTTTATATTTTATTATGTGCAAACCAATTTAAAAATATAAGTTGAGGTGAGGTTTGGGTTAAAAGTTAAAAAAAAGAAAAACTGGGGGCGCCTGGGTGGTTCAGTTGGTTAACCATCTGCCTTCGGCTCAGCCCATGATCCCAGGGTCCTGGGATCGAGCCCCACATCAGGCTCCCTGCTCAATGGGGAGTCTGCTTTTCCCTCTGCCTCTGCCCCTCTCCCTGCTCGTGTTCTCTCTCCCTATCTCCCACTCTCAAATAAGTAAATAAAAATCTTTAAGAAAGAAATAGAAGAAGAAGGAGAAGGAGAAGAAAAACTGTCTGGAGGGCTGCTTCGGTAAAGAAAATCCTCTTATTAAAAGGAGTAGGGAGAGGTTCTCCACTTTTAGTAGGAACCAATGAGTGTCAAATATCATTTTCCTGCACTTGTATCCCACTCCTTGTGCTCAAGACATCACTTCAACAATTGGCCTCTCTTCTTCCTGCATCATCAGTTTGCCTGCTCACTAATATAAAACAGCCTGCAATATTCCTGCTTTTAAAAACAAAAAACAAAAACAAACTCCCTTGACCCCTCTCCTTCCAGTTGCTTCTCTGTTCCTTTTAAATGACAAAATGCCTTACAGGAGTCATCTTCTTGCTCTCTCCATTTATGTCTTCATTTTCCTTTTATCCTCCCTAATTTAGCTTCCACTACACATACACTTGTCAAGGCCATCAGTTAGCTCCGTATGTCTAAACCTGAGGATCAGTTCTCAGTGTTCCTTGTATCTGTCTCATCAACAGAGGGACACCTCAGTTAAGATCCTCGGATAAGCAGGGCACCTGGGTGACTCAGTGGGTTAAAGTCTCTGCCTTTGGCTCAGGTCATGATCTCAGGGTCCTGGGATCAAGCCCCACATCAAGCATCTGGCTCCCTGCTCAGCGGGGAGCCTGCTTCCTCCTCTCTCTCTGCCTCCCTCTCTGCCTACTTGTGATCTCTCTTTATCTGTCAAATAAATAAATAAAATCTTAAAAAAAAAAAAAGATCCTCTGATAAGCAGATGCCAAGACCCATACCGTGTACTGGCAGACTTATCAATACGTTCTAGTGAAGATAATACATCTGGCGGAGCAACTGAATTACAGTTCTATTTGGTTTAACTGGTGGTATGCAAGTCATTCCCCGGGATCCATGCAGTTTCTGCAGGAGCTCTGGTGAATTAAATGGAGATATGATTGAAGCCTTGAACCCTACAACCTTTAGATCTTTAGTGATGGTGTTGACCATTGTCATCCCCTGGGTTTTAATTTTATGGTTGACTTTCTTTTGACGTGGCCAGGGGAGGGAAAGGAGGAGGGCAGCAAATTCAGAGGTTTCCTCTTGGCCTGACACCTGTTAAGGACAGAAGGGACGATTAGATGGGAAGAGCCTTAGATTACCATGTAATTCTGGGAAAGTCTCAGCTAGACCAAAAGGGAGCCCCTAAGTCAAAATGGCCTGTTAGTAGCCAATAACATCCACACCAGGTAGGAATGGCCCATTTCTAGTACTTCTGTGCATTCAGCCATTGGAAGGGAATGGCTCAAGGGAAGCACAACCTAGTATAAATGTGACAGTAGATCTGAAAATACAGCAGCTGGAGATGTCAATTAGCCATGCTCTCCAGAGCAGATTCTCTAGAAAGATGATCTAAACAACACACCTCCGTGTCCACCGCAGGGGACCATATAATTTATAGTCTGAACAAGATCACTTTTAAGCGTGAAAGGGGCACTGGTGGTAATTAATCCAGGACAAAGGCATAAACTGGGATGGTCCTGGGTAAGCTGGTGCATATGGCTACCTTGCCTATCGATCATATTTGACACAGATCATAATTCCATCCTTCTTCAAACATTTTGTTCACTTGGTTTCCAGGACTCTACTCTCTTGATCTTCATACTGCTTTTCTGAGCCCTCCTTCTCAGTCTTTGCTAGTCTTTCCTTAGCTCCCTAATATCTAAACAAGGAGTGACTCTGGCTGCATGCTTCGATGTTCTCCCTTATTTATAGGCAGCCCTGGCTGAGCTGAGCCCATCTCATGGCTAGTCTCAGCCTTCTGTACATATGGAAAACCCTTCAGCCTGAATCCCTGTCTTTCATTCCTCTTCAACTGCACGCTTAGCATTTCCCCCAAAGATATCTAACAACCGTCTCAAAACTAATATCCCAAACTCAATCTTTTCATTGCCGTCACCCTGCCTCTCAATATGAATCCTCTTGCCTGTCTTCTGCAACTGGGCAAGTGATAACTTCCATTCTTCCCATTGCTCAGGTTAAAATCTTAATCTTTCTTCTCTCATACCCCGTACTTAATTTGTCAGCAAAATCTCCCCAAAAAACCTCAGAATCAACCACTTTCATTAAGTCCACCACTGTTTCACCACCTTCACTGCCAAGCCACCATCATCTCTTGCCTGGTTGATCGTAACAACTTCTAGCTGATTTTCTTGCTTCTACCTCAGCCCCACCTTACTCTCAGGCTCCTCTCCACACATTTGGAATGATCCTTTCAAAACCTAAGTCACATCATATCTCTTGTTTGTTCAAAACTCTGGTGTTTTCCCATCACACACAAGGAATAGGCCAAAGTCTTCCTAATAGCCTACAATGGCCCATATGATGTAACCACCACTACCATGCTCCCCACTCCCTTCAATCTACTCCTGACCTTGGTGCTCTTCCTTTCACAAGCCAGGCATGCTTCCATCTCAGAGAAGACTTCTGAATCTGCTTTTCCCTCTACCGCAAATACATATGACTACTTTTTTTCAATTCATTTCAGGTCTTCACTAAGTATCTCTTCATCAGCGTTGCCTTCCCTGACTATTGTACATAAAATAACAATGGTCCTCACTCTCTCTCTCTCTCTCCCTCTCTAGCTCTGCCTCATCCCCTGATTCACATTTCTATTAGCACTCAGCATCCTCTGACACATCATATATATATATATATATATATATCACCCAGCTGTATTGATTAGATATTTTTTAAGCTCTTATTTACAGGAGGAATATTCTAGATTTGGGGACTATGCTCAAAGATGGACCAAATATGTAACTCTCTGCATAACAACAAAAAAATGTTTTAACTTTTCAAAGATGAATGCAGAGAAGTTAAAATGAAGTCCATTGCAGCTATGGAGGTTTGGCTCAGAATATCTATTCTGATTTTCTCCAATCTTGACTTCCCTCTCCTGTGGAAAGCAGAAAGCTAAAACAAACGTTTCCCCAATTCATGTTCAGCTGGTGACCCAAGTTTGACTCAGGTTCTATATCTGATGCAATCACATGAGACTTGAAATTTGAACTGAGGTAAATGGGATGCTGGGCATGTTATTTTATCAATGGGTATTATAGCAAAGATGGCGTAGTTCTGCCGCCAAACTCTGTCTCTGAGGCTTATTAATTTGGCAGAAACGGCTTCTTGCTACTAGAAAAGGTGGCATCATGTGGGACCCAAAGCTTCCTAATTTTGCATGTGGGGTTTCCTGATTGGGGCATAGTGGTGCTGTTCCAGCACCAATAAGGGTAGCTAATTTCAGCTCCAACTGAAGCAGCCCTATATTTATACAAATAATAAGGGAAGCCTCCTGATTCGACAAGCAGCTTCCTGATCAAGGCAGTAGAAGCAGCTCCTTTGGCAGCCTGGTTCTGCAGTACAGATTTGAAAACAGATTCTGGAATTTCAACCTACAGATTTCTATTCAACCATCTCAATAATTCTGTAAAGCCATCTGACAGGCTGTAATAAATCTTTTTATTCAAATTGTCTAGAGTGGAATCTGTTGTCTGCATCAGAATACTGACAAATATGAAACCCCAAAAAGAATATACTGAATACATAAAAAGATATTTTAAAGGATATTTTTAAGTACATCAAGTAATGGATTGAATAATAATAACTGACCCTGAGAGTAGGTCTCCTGCTGTGTCTTCTCTCTTTTTCACTCCCAGTTATTTTCTGCTTCTTCACTCTATTCCTCTCTGTTGCTTTGCCATTCAGAGGAAGGGTAAAAGTAGACTGACTATACAGTCAGCTATAATATCTGCAAGGAAATGTTTTTTGAAATGCAATGTTATATTTTTAATTTGCATTTTTGACTCTCCACAATATGGTGCAAGATCTCAATTCAAATCAAACTTATTTCCCATTTTATCATCAAGTATACATCCTCTTAGATTTTTCTTTGACTTGAAAAAAATCCTTACTGCTAACTTGTTTCCTTTTGATCCTCATTCCTTTTTTCTTTTGAAAAATTATGCTTTTATTAAAAAAAATTTATTCGATTTCTTTAAACCTCTCCCATAAAAAAGAATAGTTCACTATCTCTCCTGCTACCCCAACCCCACCTCTTGCACACAGCAAACACTAATCTATTCTCCATGTCTATGAGCCTGGGTTTCTTTCTCTCTCAATCCCTCTCTCTCTATTATTCTTTTTTTAAAAGTTCACATATAAAAGAGGCCATACAATATTTGTCTTTTTCTTTTTTTTTAAGATTTTATTTATTTGACACAGAGATAGAGATCACAAGTTGTTGTCTTTTGATAATGGCCATTCTAACTGGCATGAAATGATATCTTATTGTGGTTTTGAGTTTTATTACCCTGATGAGTAACGATTTCCCATCTTTTCATGTACCTATTGGCCATCTGTATATGTCTTCTTTGGGAAAATGTCTATTCAGATCTTCTGCCTTTTTTTTAAGTTTTTATTTTAATTCCAGTGATTTAACATACAGTGTTATATTAGTTTCAGGTGTGCAATATAGTGATTCAACAATTCCATACATCACCAGGCTCGCATCACAACAAATGCACTCCTTAATTCCCATCACCTATTTCACCCATCCCCCTACCCTCCTCCCCTCTGGTAACCATCAGTTAGCTTGTTCTCTATAATTAAGAGTCTGTTTCTTGATTTCTCTCTCTTTCTCTCTTTTTTCCCCTTTGCTCACTTATTTTGTTTCTTAAATTCCATGTATGAGTGAAATCATATGGTATTTGTCTTTCTCTGACTGACTTATTTTGCTTAGCATTATTCCCTCTACTACAACCATGTCTTTGTAAATTCTTCTGCCCTATTTTTAAAGATTTATTTATGTATTTGAGAGAGAGAGAGAGAATGAGCAGGGGGAGGGAGAGAGAATCCCAAGCAGACTGCCCACAGAGCAGAGCCTGAGGCAGGGCTTGATCTCACAACCCTGAGATCATGACCTGAGCTGAAATCAAGAGCTGGGTGCTTCACTGACTGAGCCACCTAGGCGACCCTCTTCTGCCCCCCCCCTTTTTTTTTAATCTGATCGTTTCTAGCTATTGAATTGTATGAGTTCTTTGTATATTTTAAACATTAGCCCCTTAACAGATATGTGATTTGTAATTATTTTCTCCCACTCAGTAGGTTGTCTTTTCATTTTGTTGATGGTTTCCTTTGTTGTACAGAAGTTTTATAGTTTCATGTCGTTCCATTTGCTCATTTTTGCTTTTGTTGCTTTTGCTTTGGTGTCATATTTTTTAAAAAGTCATCAATGAGACTTACATCAAGGAGCTTACTGCCTATGTTTTCTTCCAGGAATTTTATGGTTTCAGGTCTTATACTCAAGTCTCTACTCCACCTTAGCTCATTTTTATGTATGGTTTAAGATACACGTCCAGTTCCATTCTTTTGCATGTTGTTGTCTGATTGTCTACGTGTCTGTTTTTATGCCAATACCATACTGTTTTAATTACTGTAGCTTGGTAATATAGTTTGAAATCAAGAAGCATGATGCCTCCAGATTTGTTCTTTTTCAATATTTCTTTGGCTATTTGGGGTTCTGTGGTTTCATGAAAATTTTAGAATTGTTTATTCATTATTCCATTTCTGTGAAAAATACCATTAAAATTTTGATAAGGATTGCATTGAATCTATATATTATTTTGGATAGTATGGATATTTTAACAATATTAATTCTTCCAATCCATGAGTACAGAATATCTTTGCATTTATTTGTGCCTTCTTCAATTTGTTTCATTAATGCCTTGTAGTTTTAAATATATAGGTCTTTCACCTCCTTGGCTGATTTTACACCTAGTTATCTTACTCTTCTTGATGCAATTATAAATGGGATTTACTTAATTTCTCTTTCTAATAGTTTGTTATTAACGTAAAAAAACACAACAGATTTTTGTGTATTGATTTTGTATCCTGCAACACTGTTGAATTTGTTTATTAGTTCTAACAGTATTTTGATGGAGTGTTTAGTGTTTTCTACATATAATATCATGACAGTTTTACTCACTCCTTTTCAACTTAGGTGTCTTTTTTTCCTTTTTCTTGCCTAATTGCTCTGGCTAAGACATCCAACACTATGTTGAACAGAAGCGGTAAGAATGGACGTCCTTGTCTTGTTCCTGATCTTCGAGGAAAAGCTTTTGGCTTTTCACCACTGAGTATGATGTTAACTGTGGGCTGGTTATAAATGACTTTTATTATGTTGAGGTACATTCCCTCTACTCACTTTGTTGTGAGTTTTTATCATAAACGGATGTCGAATTTTGTCAAATACTTTTTCTGCATCAATTGAAATGCTTATGTGATTTTTATCCTCTGTTTTGTTAATGTTGTATATCACATTGACTGATATGTGGATATTGAAATATCCTTGTATCTCTATAATAAGTTTCACTTGGTCATGGTGTAAGATACTTTTAGTGAATTATCATATATATTTTTGCTTCTTTATTATGTCTTTTCCCCCACTTGGAATGCTAGACTGTACCCTCCACCAAGACAGAGACTTTGTTTATTACTCCATCCCTAGTGCCTATAATAATGCTTACTATATGGCAAGCACTCAAAAAATATTTAATGAATGAGTGAATGAATGAATAGATGGATCTACAAGGGAGCAGTAAACCATAGCGTATCCATCCTAAGAAATTTTATGTAGCCATTAGATACATTCCCAAAGGCATTCTGAGGATAAAATGTGGGTGAGACACAGGAAAGAAACCGATAATGGTAAAATAAATTATTGCCTCCTCTAGAAAATGCTCTCTATCATTTCAGGAGCTTCCAGAATTTAAGGCCTGTCCTAAGTCTGGCCTAAACCTCAAAGCAATCTCCTAAATTCTTTTTTTTTTTAATCTCCTAATTTCTATAATCTATCTAGGTCTTAGGAGATGACTCAGGATCAAAAAATCCTCTTGAGCCCCCTTGGCATTAGACCAATTTTCTGGTATCCTTTCTAAGAGGTACAAGTGAAGTCTTGTTATGAAATGTGTTATAAAAAGATGGTGAGAAAATCAGCCAATTAATCCATCAAACATTATTTTAGCTGAGAGAAGATGCAAAGGGTTAAAAGATGTCTTCTTGTCTTCAGAGAGCTTGCTATTTATTCAAGTGGGTAAGATACCTAAAAATTGGATAGAGATATATGTGGTTACTGCTAAATAAGCTGTAAGGACAAGAAGGGCAACAGTAATTCTGAGAAGGGAGAGGAGAGGGAGTTAGGGACAAGCCTTCCCAAACAGTTGGAATATGAACTGATCCTAAAGGATGAGTATAATTCAGACAAGCAAGAGAATAGATAAGGAGTCCCACAAGGCCAGGCAAAACCAGAATGGACAAGCAACAGAGCGTATCTAGGCCCAGGGACAGGCTTTTTTCTCAACAGCATTTTAAGTAAAGCATTTTCATCAGAATTATATCAACAGGGCACCTGGGGCTCAGTGGGTTAAAGCCTCTGTCTTTGGCTCAGGTCATGATCTCAGCATCCTGAGATCAAGCCCTGCATCGGTGCTCTCTTCCTCCTCTCTCTCTGCCTGCCTCTCTGCCTACTTGTGATCTTTCTCTGTCAAATAAATAAATAAAATCTTTAAAAAATATATTTAAAAAAAGAAATAGGTGAAAGAGATTAAGAGATACAAATTGCTAATTATAAAATAAATAAGTCACGGGGATGTAATGTATCTAGGGAATATAAGCATAGAGAATATAGTCAATAATATTATAATAATCTTGTATGGCAACAGATGGTAACTATACTTATTGTGGGAATAGTTTATAATATATAAAAATATCAAATCACCATGACATGTGCCCGAATCTAACAGGATATTTTATGCCAATCATGCTTCAGTGAGAAAAAAATTAAGTAAAATGAAGATTAGATTTATTGATTGGCATTTGTATTATTGTGTTTTGTTCTTACCAATTGTGACTTTTGCTTTTGGAAGTCATTTTTTTTTCCAAGTCATACTTTGCAGATAAAAAGTCTATCGCTAAGATTTTATTCTTCGATTAATTTTTAGTAAAAAACATATTTTTAATAAGATGTTATTTTTTTATTTATCTATTTATTTTGAGAGAGAGTGAGAGAGCACAAGTAGGGGGAGTGGCAGAGGAAGCTGCAGAGGGAGAGGCAGAAGCAGAAGCTCAGCCCTCCACTGAGCAGAGAGCCCAGTGGGGGTTCCCAGGACCCTGGGATCATGACCTGAGCTGAAGACAGATGCTTGACCGACTGAGCCACCCAGGTGCCCCTTTAGTGAAAAACATTTTAACAAGTAATATTTCTAGCCATTGCCAATTTTTCCCTCTTGATTACAGGTCTAATTTTTCCAGAATTAACTTACATAGTTTTCAATATTATCAGTCACTTGTATTTTGACACTTTTACCTATAATAACTTTTACCCATGAGATTTCAGCCACTATTTTATTTTGCATTAAATATTTCTATCAATATTATTCATTATGCATTATTAAAAAGACAATTAATTCACATTTATAGGCTAGCTGAAACATGACATTTTATGGGCTCTTCCCCTCAGATATTCTGTAAATTTCTCTATTGTCCAA
Organism: Ailurus styani; assembly: GCA_002007465.1. NCBI lineage: Eukaryota > Metazoa > Chordata > Mammalia > Carnivora > Ailuridae > Ailurus > Ailurus styani. The sequence continues at coordinate 510,672 of LNAC01000060.1, forward strand.
ATCGTAATGCACATGTACTGAAAATCCAGTTCTTCTATATACTTTTCATTTCTTTGTCTATTCCAAAATAAAGGTCGATGCCACTGGCAGAGCAAAAGTCCTGGTTGCAAGCAACAGAAACTGACTCCGGTTGATTTAAAAGAAAAGCATTTATTAAAAATTTATGAGGGTAATTCAAAAAATCCCTGGGAGGGCTTGAGAGCCAGACCAGAGCCAGAGCACTGGCTAAAATCAGACGGCAGAACCAGTCCAATCCAGCTACCCCAACTGCTAGAGGCCCCAGACTCCTGATCTCCTCTGCAGACTCTCTTGACCCTGGACACCGGACGCCAGGAGTCAGACCAGCTCTAGTTGCCGCCACCACCTGGGAAGGCTCACTTTGGGCCCTGTTTCTTTGCTTCCTTACCTCTCAATTAGAAGCCTGTGGTAGGTGTGTCTGAGCGGTGGGGGTCACATGCCTGCCTTCTCGCTTCAAAGAGATCTTGGGGGAAGCAACTGGAATGTAACTCCCCACCCAGAAGATAAAGACGGAGGAATTCCCCACCATGGCAAGGGGCGTCATATGCTGGGCTAGCGAAAAAAATGATAAATGCCCATTAGAACCTCAGAAGATCATAGAGAAAATAGCCCGCCTCGTTCCATGGAATCACAGATGTAGCAGAGACCACAGGTTCTGGACCCTTCCTTGAGGGCTGTCCCCCACGGAACTCACACATGGACTTGCCTGTGTCCCTCACCAGGCAGACAACCACTGGGGCAGCCTCTCAGGCAATAAGCAAGTTTAAAAATGAACCAAATTATTCCCAGTGCGAATGGATATGTGAGCCTTTTCCAGGAGTAGTTTTTAGCAAATTGTATAATCAAAGTATTTTCTGTATCTAGCAGACATCCTGTATACTGCAACTGATAACATACAGAATGCTTTCATTAGCATTGCCCTTAGAGCAATTGAGGCATTCAGATTTAAATGAGTGACTGCAAAAACATCATTGGCTTTAAATCAGAGCGTGTCTCCGAAGAAATTTTTTAATAGTTCTCGTTTAGATATCTATTATTTCGTGTAGTGGCTAAAAAAATCACAGAGCTTAAATTAGCATCACATAATCATTTATATTTAGTTTTAAGGAGAATTGATACTAAATGTAATCTTAAGTATTTTATGTATAAGACAGATATGGCAAATGAAAAAGACCTTTATATTAGCTAATTTCCACTGCAGCACACAAGTCACAGATTTTTATATAACCCAAAGTTCATGAAATGCTAAACTTTAGGACTTAGAGCTCTCTTCATGGTCCTATTTTCAATATGACTGAAGCTGCCGTTCCAAGCCCCCAAAATACAAAGTACTTTAGAGTAGTCATTATAGACAGTATTTTATTGTAGTAATAGCAGTCCAAATGATTTCTCATCTCCTGAGTGCTGGTTCCTTCTGTACATGGGTATTTTGTCTCTCACCATCTAACCAAGATGCTTCTGGTGCAGCCCAGACTGAAGGGTGGGCAACGGACTAAGGGGCCTGGGGCGAGGGTAGTTTCCCTTCCAGGTTCTTAAGTCTTCCTAAGCTTTGCAAATGCTTAGTGCTTCACTGGGGAATTCTGCTGAAGGTTAGGTAGTTATGGGGACTGTCCCAAGTGAAATCAAATGGCTCTTGGAACCGAGAATTCAGGAATTTAGAAACTTTTCAGTGTTACTTTAGAGTCACAGATTACCACCACATCTATCATTCTACTAGGGTTTTCTTTCAGTAACTACTTAATGGGAGTGTTTATCTCAACTCTGCATTTCCCAAACAGAGCTATTAATGAGACCCATCTCTATATCCACTGTGAGTGAGACGGGCATAGTTCAGGCCTTTGGGCTTGCCAGGAGGGCAGTAAGCCACTTGTTTTTCTTGGCAGAGATCTTTGTCCGCATGTGGTTCCTTCTCTTCTTTCCTCAGACCACAAGATTCAGATTCCTTGGAGCCTAGAGGACCCTCAGAATTTTCTTCACCTTGGCTACATCCTGTAGCAAGTACCATATAGTTTAACCCTTCTTGGTTCTTGGTTTCCATTAAGGCTATTGACATAACATCACCTGAATTCAAACAGATCACACTGCCATCCTCATCTGTGAAAAAAAGATAAAAGTTATACTGGAATCTCTTTGACTTTCTGTATCTCTAATATACAGGCTGTATGAGAATTATAACAATACCAACTGTATACACTGGTTCAGCAAACATTTATGAGGACCACCAGGGCACACAAAGATAAGCAAGATATGTTCCTTGTCTTTGAGGCTACTGTGGTCTAGTAGGGGAGCAGAAACATTACTATAGAAGACAATGTGTGTTGTATATAATAAAGGAATATGTAAAATTTGGAGAGTCAGCAGGGACGATAACTCTGCCATAACCGAACAGGTCACAGCCTCTGGGATAGGAATGAAGTGGCCTTACAATGACCCTTTTTGTCTAAAGTGCTTACCTTGTAGTCCCACCAGCTAAAATATCCACCTTGAAAGATATATTCTTTTTGATTAATTTAATCATCTATTAAGATATTTATTGGATGCTTAACACATACCAGGCTGGGTTCCAAGTATTGATGAGACAACAATGAACAAAGCAAAGTTGTTCCTCTTTGCAGTTTACATTCGAATGAGGGGAGACAGACAATAAACTAGCAGCTAACTAAGTCTGTGTTGTGTGGTGACGAGTGCAGCAAAAGGGGGCAAGAAAATAATGCTGTGGGGGGAGGGGTTTGCTACTTTAGAGGTAATGTCAGCAAAGTCCCCTCTAATGAGGTAAAGTGCAGGGGCACCTGGGTGGCTCAGTCGTTAAGCATCTGCCTTTGGCTCAGGTCATGATCCCGGGGTCCTGGGATCGAGCCCTGCGTCGGGCTCCCTGCTCAGCCAGAAGCCTGCTTCTCCCTCTCCCACTCCCCCTGCTTGTGTTCCCTTTCTCGCTGTGTTTCTCTCTGTGAAGTAAATAAATAAAATCTTAAAAAAAAAAATGAGGTAAAGTGCAAGGAGAGACCAGAACTAAGTGAGGGAATTCAACACGTGGATATCTGAGGAAGAACATTCAAGGAAAAGAGAACAGTGAGAACAAGGACCCCAAGGCAGGAGCATACTGAGTGTGAATTGGTGTGGCTGGTCCCCCTCAGCGGTCTATGTCTGTGGGACACGTTGCATTAGAACTACTTAACAAATAAGTAAACCAGCGTGCTTATGACCTCATAAGGCTGATAGGGAATAGAAAGACCTGGGAAGTTTTGACGACAGAGGGAGTTGAGTTGAGGGAGAAAGAAAATGACATGAAATATAATAACAGTGATTATTATTGTTGTTAACACAAAGAACGTACTATGTGTCAGGTACTGTTCTAAGCTATATACGTATACAATCTCATTCCTCTATTAAGTAGATGCTAGTATTCTCCCCATTTAATAGTTGGGGAAACTGAGGCACAAAGGGGTTAAAAAATTTTCCCAAGGTCACACAGCTGTAATTTGAACCCAGACTGTGTCCCCATATTCAGCCTCCCCTGTGGGGCTGCTGTGCTCTGTGAGGAGCCTAGCCGGTGAGCAGTGTGCCCTAAAGAAGTCCTTGAAAGACACAGACTCTGGACACTCGTGTGTAGGGTCAGGGTGGCAGCAGAAAAATGGGCAGCCAAGGGTAACCAGCCTTCTTCACAATTATGCTCATATTATTTTGTCTTCCTCTACTTAAAGACTGACCTTTTTACATAGAAAAGTAGAAGAATTCTTGTTGAAACCTAATAGCTAGCTTCTGAAACATTTCACAAAATTCTAGGTAATCAAAAGGGACAAATGCACAATATAAACATAAATATATAAATGTGTATTACAGGGATTGTTTCTCGATGATCAGTGCTTTGATGCTCTTGATGATCAGTTGCTGAGTGTTATTACCTGGATGAAAAATTTATGATTAGAAATATTACTGCTCTTCCAAAATGGATATTTTACAAATCAGAAAGATTTCAGTCAACAGAGGGTGGTCCTTCCTGTGTCTCCATCATTCTTCCAGCAAGAAGCATCCAAATGTGTGTCACTAAGGTGGGGTGAGGCTGACTGTGCCGCCAACCTTCTTGCCCTTAGCCCTGATGTACACCCAGGTTGGGTTTTTTTGGAACAAATTTCAATGTAAATATGGGGAAAAGAAACAACTTCAAAGGACTGAGGGAGACACACTGTAGCTATTTTTTGCCAATGGAATTTAACAATCTGCCTGAACTACAAAGGCTATTTTATTGTAAGAGCACATGAACCACCGGCCCTGTTGTGTCTTACAAGTTGCGCACTTATTTGCCGACCTTCCAACACTGCCGAAGGACAAGATGGTGGAGTGACAGACTCACAGTCTCCTGGCCATCATTTCGTGTTCCTCTTCATCGTTCAAACATCATGAAAGTCCGTTACAAACCACATGGATAGTCACGTAGTGTTATAAAATAACTGCCCCATAGAAGTCAGATGCCAAGCTTGGTTAATGCCTAAGTGCTAAATATCTTTGGAAGCGTCCTGCTGTTAGGATTATAGCCAACATGCATGAAGAGCCATTGAGACACTCATAAAAACAGTTTTCTGTACATGATGTTAGCAATCAACAATATCAAAAAGTGATAGGAAGAAATAAGATATTTAACTTTAAGTAGTCCAGGGGCCCAGATTATTGAGGAAATTAGGATGTTCCTGAAAAGGCTTAAAGAAATTAGGCAAAAGGAAAATTGAGAAAATTTCAAAACTTAAATCTACAATAAAAGTCTAGCTACTCATATTATCAGCGGCTTCATTTTCATACCTTTAACCCTTTAAATAACATATTTGGAAAAGTTCTATCTATATGTGATTTAAATTTTTTTTTCCTCTTGTTGAGTTACTTGGAAAAAACCTTTTATACAACGCAGATAAATTCTTTCCACAAATTCTGGCACCGTACGTCAAAGAAAAATCATTAGCTAACTACTTCATTGGTTTAGAGTACTTAGAGCAATATTTAGTAACTTGACCCTGGCAAGCTTTCAGCAATTAGTACATCTCCTTATTGCATAAGGAACTTATGAGAGACGGTGGGGAGGAGGGTGTTTTGTTTGTTTATTTTTGTTTAAAACTGACTAGAAAGCCTGCAGGTCAGACCATAAGGCAGAGATCCTGAACGAAGATAGCATGTGCTCAGCAACCCTTTCTTTAAGAGGGAAATATTAAAATAAAGCCTTCCAAGCAAGACAGGGTATTTACAGACGAGACATATGCCGGCTGACTGGCTATGTTTAGAACAGCAGAGGAGCATTTAGATCTGTTTCCTGTAGAACTCTCTGGGACTGATGAGGTGATGTTTACAAAAATGTTGGGATGAAGTCACTGGGATATTTTTACTAGATGCCCAGATATGTTACTAATCTCTCTCTATCCCCTCTCTACCCCATTAGGTCAGTAGGACCATAGGATAGGCACGGTATTATTGCTCCCTGTAATCCTAAAGCCCACCATCTCCTGGCTTTTGTTTTTCTTTTTTTTCTTTCAAAAAAAGTCCTTCCAATGACTTTCTTACCTCCTTATGTATCTCCAGTAATAACAGCCAAGACAGACATCTCCCTGCTTTGCTAAATATGCCCACCAGTCTGCAGCGCAGTAAACTATTATTAAACACATTCTCTCTTATTAAAAAGGTAATTAAGTTTAGGCTTCCCTTGAAGGGACTGTTTCATGATTTCTATCCTTTGCAAATATGCCAACTCTGCCTGACCTGTCCGTTTCTTCTCTCTGTCCCTTTTGTTCAGTCACATCTAAACAATCAAAACTTTTAGTGACTCCTTTATCTCTTTCCATTCCTTACCTTCAGGATTTACGTTCATTGTAAATAACAGAATGAGAATTTCCCTTTTACTAAAATTGAATTTCTGTCATGGCACAGAATTGCTTGTTGCTGTTTAAATTATCAAAGTTTGATTATATTCCCTGTTAAACTCTTCCTGCATCTTACTCTGCACGTTCGTCTCCTTCACTATTTTTTGAATACCATTTAGAATTTTAATTCAGTCTGCCAGCAACTTGGCACCTAAATGACCAGGACAAAGCGCAGTATCTTTTCTAGCAAGCCAGAAGTAATAAATTCTTTCACTATCCCTAGCTGCGCAGCACACTATTGATAACAAATTGGAGAAAGTGTGTGTGTATTTTCCTTACAGCAGACATGTTTCTGTGAAGACTGAGAGCAGAAGCCATGCTCCAGACATACTAGGACAGAAGCCATACTCCAGCCCCACCTCACCAGGGTGGCCGCTGGCAAATTACTAAATCTCAGTCTTCTCATCTGTAAAATGGTGATATAATAATACCCATGTCATAGCGCTATTGTCAATATTTAATGAGTTAACCCACATAGCACAGTGAATGACACATAAAAAGGGGCTACAATAAGATTAGTTGAACTGGAGGGCATCATGCTGAGTGAAATAAGTCAGAGAGAGACAATTATCATATGATTTCTCTCATGTGTGGAATATAAGAAACAGTGCAGAGAATCATAGGGGAAGGGAGGGAAAGTTGAATGGGAAGCTATCAGAGAGGGAGACAAACCAGGAGACCCTTAACTATGGGAAACAAACTGGGGGTTGCTGGACGGGAGGTGGGTGGGGGGATGAGTAACTGGGTGACGGGCATTAAGGAGGGCACGTGATGTGATGAGCACTGGGCATCGGACACTAATGATGTACTATTTGTTGGTTAATTGAATTTAAGTTAAAAAAAGATAAGAAAAATAAATAAAAGCCATTCACAAAAAGGGTTTTGTTCTCTACATTTCATGTGAGCATTTGTTTGTTACTTATCTCAGTGAGATTTTCTTAAGGGTTCATAGAGACTTCTGGTAGAGGCTAAGGTAAAGCTCAGCTCTCAGGCCCTCTTAAACCCCTTATGACAGCCTCTGTGATTTTTAAAAAGTGTCTGAACACATTAGAACTAAAGGACTCCATGAGCAAAGAGATGGATTTTAAAATGCAATACACGTCAACTGTAAGATCCTTGCATCTCCCAGAACACTTGACCTCTGCAGCATCTGACCACTCCCTCCTTCCTCCTTCACAAGTGTCTCTCCGTTGGATTTGACAGTAGTCTCTTATGACCTTCCTGTCCCTTTCTGGCTTCTCCTCTCTGTGGCACCATCTTTCTTTGCCACTCCCTAACATCTTGGCTGTTCTCTCGGTCCCCGCCACCATTCACTCCTCTTCTTATTCTACGCACTCTAATTGAATGACCTCATCTACACCCTTACTTCAACTACCTATATTTAGAGGACAGACCTTTCAACTGAATATAAGGCTTCTCCACTTAGCACACAGCCTGCTCAAACCAAACCTGTGCAAAGCTATTCTTCCTCCTACACCCCCCATCTCTAAGAAGAGCACGACTTTTCACCTAGTTTCACAAATCACTAGGATTCACCATTGTCTCCTCTTTCTGTCACTCAGATGCCAAATCCTACAACATCTACCTCTGGGCTTCATTCCCTCCCCTCTATGCCTGTTACCATTCATTAACTCAACTTTCATCAATTTTCATTTTTGAACCTGAATTTTTCTGTACGACTACCCTCCCTCTAATTCCCTCCCTTGACTTCTCCTACCCTCATGTGTGAAAAAATATATGCAGGTCCATGTACACCCCATTCTCTATTATTCCTTGCCTTTCTACATACTGTGCCTGTGTCCTGAAATACTGTTTTTCTCACCTCCCTGCAAAACTCAGCTTGGAAGTAACCTCTTCCCAGTGGCTTTTATTGACTCTCTGACACATAATATGGATTTGGCATCCTTCCTCTGGACTCCCACAGAACATGGCAAGAGAAAATGCCTCCCGCTCCCCACAGAAGATGTAGCATGAAATCATCTGCTCCCCAAATCCTTACACATCAGCTCGCTTATCAGAAAAAAAATAGTATAGAACTGACCAGAGAATCTACATCCCACTCAGTCCTCTAGATTACATCAATTTTATCTCCAACAATATGTATATAAACCTACATAAATGAATATTTCCATAAGTGGTTTTATATGCATGTAAAATATCTAAAAGCATATAACCAAGTTGCTAACTATGGCTAGCACTGGAGTGTAAGGGTAGAGAGGAAGTAGAAGACTTTTGCTTTTTACTCTGTTTCGGTAATTTTATGTTTTTTAACCATAAACATAGATTACTTTCATAACGAAGAAGATATAGAAGATATCTATATCTTAAAGAAGATATAGATACAGTTATAAAACAGCAAGAGTGGTTCCTGAGATTAATTATTGGGAAAGTTTGAAAGAAAACTGGAAAGGAATCAGGAGTCATTTTTGTGATTGATGTCAAATAACAAAGAAACTCTTTTTTAAGGCTTTAAGAAGATAATAATTGAGCTTAATTATATAAGGTCTACAAAAGGGATAGTCACAAATTCGAATCAGGGTCTTCTCAGTTAAATGCTGCTTACAGAGATAGGAGTAATGATTTAGTAAGAAAAACACGCTTTCAATGCCAGGCAAGCAAAGCCACACTCTGCTTGCTATTCATGTGTCTACAAAGTGCTGAAATAATTTTTTAAAAATTTTATCAAAATAAATAAATTTCATAGAAAATGAGAAGGACTCGATTGTATCTAGAACAGCTTCCAGTCTGTTTTTCCTTATCTTGTGTGATCTTCACACAGGCGTGAATATGAACAGAACCCTCCAAAAGGATGGGGCTGCTGCCCCAGTTGACACTCCTCAGGGCTCGGCCACTGGCACTCGGAACCAGCGGAGTCCCCCGACGGGCGGGCAGGTGGAGCCAGTGTGGACTATTACCAAGGCTTATCTGATGAGGGTTCTGACAAGCACAATCCTCTCTAGTCTGTCACTTACTGCTCATTTCAAGAAGCCAAATGATCTGTGTTATTTCCATGTATGTCATGGAGTCTAAGTTACCCCCTACTACATATTCAGAAATACAGCATGCAAGACAAGCAGGCATTCGGCCTGTGCTCCGTGTTCTTCCCTGCTATTAGTCAAGAGCATCGCTCCAGGCAATGGTCTCACTCCGCACTCTGCGACGGCCAGCAGCCTCACCATCAGTCCCTGCAAAGACTAAGGGGCCTGGTTTCAGAGAGATTCTGACTTGTGGTCCATCTTGCCAGCTTCCCTTCTAAGCAAAAGTGTCTGCATTCATAAAGGGCTCTGGGAACTTTTAATAGCCAGAAGGAGCTCTAGAGCAACTAGAACTGGATCATGTTAGAATTCATTTTTCTACAGCCAAGTAGGCGAATGTATTATAAATGTGCGTTTGGAAATGAATTAAGTGACTACTGGGTTTTGATTTCATTTTGTACTTTTCATTGAACTAAAAACCATTAGTCTGTCCATCACAGCAGAATGGTTCCAGAATATTATTGCCTTGTTTACCAAATTACTGAAGTTGTGGACTCAGACTAGACCTTAACAAGGTCTGAGCCATTCCAATAATCATGGAAAAATTACTCAGCAGCTAGATGCAGTGATTAGATATATACAAAGCAGCACGGGTGGCTCTTAAAAACAGTGTTCAATGAAAAAGGAAAGAAGCTTAACAAACGCAGCAGCATCTGTGTGTACAAAACAATACATATTTTGCAGCAAAACATACAAATAAAAAGATACACATTAAAGGCATTAGAATGGTTGCCTGGCCAGAGGAGCAAGAAAATAGAACAGGAGAAGAATATGGAGATAAAGGGACTAAACAAACAAGGGAGAAGCCCTTTATAGACCAAAGATCATAATGTACCACCAACTAACTGTCTATAATTAACTCAGCTTTGCACTTGAAGTTGACGCTGGTATGAGGGGCGGAGGGGAAGGAGAAGAGGTCCCATGAAAACAGAGTCTAACGTGTTAATTCTCCTCCTTACTATCTTAGATGATAGATCCAGGGGCCATATCACTACTCTTCTTTTTTAATTTAGTGTACAACTCTAAATAATTTCCAAAGAGGAGTACAAGGAACACTCCATTATTATGAGGATAGTGCCAGTATATTATCCTTCTGACTTACCATAAAATGTCTTCTACGTATATCCCATTTTAACCTCTTCAATTCACACTGGAGGAAAAAACCAGAAAATTCTGAAAAAGAATCAAACTTACCTTCGAAGCCTTCATTTATGACTCCACTGGGGTCTGCTTCTTCTCTGCACTGAGAAATACTATTTAAGGAAACATTTCTGAATAACTGAAGCCGGTCTTGAATTTTGCGGAAAGTAGGTCTTTGGTCAGGTTCTTGAGCCCAGCACTGAGACAATAGATTCCACCTGGATACACAGGTAAAGATAAAAAATTGTACAGTAAAGATAAAATAAGATAAATGGTGATTGGAGATCATTAGGCAACCAGTACTGATAGTCCATGGAAGGTCATTTTAGAAGGCAACACTTATTGCCAGTTTTCCATAATTAATAGAAATAAAACAGAACGAAATCTTTGGTTTCTAATTTAATAGTGCCTTGCAATATTACTACCTTTGTTACATAACACCTTTCTTTTGAAAAGCTATTTCTTTGGAAAAGCTATTATTTTTAACAGTTATTAATCTAAATAATAGATAAATAGAATGCTTAGGAAATGGTTACTCAGCACATAAGGGAACTGAGAGCTATAAAAATTACTGAAGACTAAGAAGACTTTACATTCATACACGTAAAGCAAAACCTAAGATTACTCCGAGCCACATAGATTTTTTTTTAATTTTTTTAAAGATTTTATTTATTTATTTGACAGAGAGATAGAGAGCACACATAGGTAGAGCAACAGGCAGAAGGAAAGGGAGATGAAGGCTCTCTGCTGAGCAGGGAGCCCAATGTGGGACTCGATCCCAGGACCCTGGGATCACGACCTAAGCTGAAGGCAGCCGCTTAACCGACAGAGCCACCCTGGCGCCCCCTGAGCCACATAGATCATAAGGGTCAGAACCTGGGGTAGAAACCTCCATTTCTAATGCTTTTTGTACTGTCAGGTTAAGTATGAGACTCAGTTTCCTCAGACAGTAGTAGCTGGTTTGTTAAACATTATTTTTTCCTTAACAGTTGACTAAGAAATGTCTGTAGCATTCTTAACTGTGTTCATTCATTCAGCAAAGATTCATCGGACACTTATTATGTACCAGCTGTCTGTCAAGAGCTCGGGATGTGGTAGTGTGGCTCCTGTCCTCATAGGGATATAGTATAGTAAATGTAAGAGGGCAACAAAAATGTATCTCACTACAACTCCTATGAACAGGAAAAAATATAGCTCTTTTACATTGTCTGCTACTAATTAGGTCTATCTTAGAGCCCCCACCTAAAAGAAAAAGAAGTAACTTCACTAAGTACAATGCAGTTTAAACCCTGGTGCAGTTCAATATTTTAAACAATGTTTTTAAGTAACGCTCAGTCTTTTCTGCTTAATAACTCAATCTCTATTTGTAGGTTATTCCTACTCTCTCTGTCCTCTTCCACAAGATGCTGGGACCATATGTGTTGGGTGAAAGTCTCGTGTGACTTACAATGGCACGGTGCAGAACACTTTGGACCCCACTGTGCCTCCGGCTCTTTGCTTGTGTCAGAGTAGGATGATGAGGAACTCGGTNAAAAAAAAAAATAAAAAAAAAATAAACAATGTTTTTAAGTAACGCTCAGTCTTTTCTGCTTAATAACTCAATCTCTATTTGTAGGTTATTCCTACTCTCTCTGTCCTCTTCCACAAGATGCTGGGACCATATGTGTTGGGTGAAAGTCTCGTGTGACTTACAATGGCACGGTGCAGAACACTTTGGACCCCACTGTGCCTCCGGCTCTTTGCTTGTGTCAGAGTAGGATGATGAGGAACTCGGTGAGGAGTGCCTGGTCTGGCCCATTCCGAGGCAAGCAGCCTACAGTTTCTTTACCTTTTCTTTGCCCCCAGCTCCCACTGAACGGCTCCTCCCTTTCCTCTCTCTAGCCGTAACCTTCTCTGAGACTGCATCATGTCCTGTATATGCTCGCAAGGCCCTGGGGACCCATTCCTGTTTCTGTTGTGTGCCTACAGAATGTTCCTTGGCCGAATATCTAGCTTTCAACAAAATGTTCACACTGCATGGGAAGCAAAGGAGGCTTGGGAGTGCAAGCTTGACCTTCTCTGTCTGGGCAGGCCCTTCTACCTTATTCCTCATGCTGGGTCTCCATGGCAAGACGGGGAAGGGGTCCCCTGCTCAAAGATCAACTCGCCGTCCTCCCAAATTGGGAGAGGTGGGCGATTGCCCACACTTGGTCTAACTGAAGCCTACAGAAGGTTTTTCAGAACCTAGATATTCAACATCATCACCCTCCTACCTCTATCTGTCAAGGTCTCTTCTTCCTACACTTCCTGAGGGCTGAGAAGGAATGGGGTTTCTACTGCTCCCTCTTTTTAATTAGATTATCCTTACACAGGATTATAGGTTTTAGTCACCCAAACGTGGCATTTAAATACTAACAAGGAGCTAAAGGATTCTAGATAACCTCTCCCTCCTCCAAACCTGGCTTTTGAGTCTACTGACTTACTAAAAAGGTCAAGTACCTGCTCTTTTTTTTTTTTTTCCACCTCCTGGAGCTAGAGGGCAGACTGGGAACAGGGAGAGAAAAACTGATGAAGAAACATAAGTCGGGGAATCTGTTAAGCTTCCGCCTCTTGGTTTTGGCATAGGTGGTGAGCTCAGGGTCATGGGGTGGAGCTCCGTGTTGGGTTTTGGGCTCCCTGTGGAGTCTGCTGAAGTCTCTCTTTCCCTTTGCCTTGCCCCTTCTCCTTCCCCATCCCCTGCTTGCTCGTTCTCACTCTCCCTAAAAATAAACAAATCTTTAAAAAATATTAGTACTACTATATCAATAGATTAACATACAATTACAAATTACAAATTCTAAAAAAGAAAGTACTAAAGAAAACAAATGTGAGCTCTAATAGAGATGAAACATTTTCAGTAAGTGGCTCTCAGAAGTTCCCTCTGAAGAAGTGACATTTAAGCTAAGGAACTTCGTAGGAAGATGCTACTCATGGGACCGGGGTAGGGATTGAATGCAGGGCACACACTAGAAGAGGGGAAAAGCGTGTGTAAATTTGGAAAGAGCTTGGCTCATTTTAAAAAGTGAAAGAAAGCCAGTGCAGCCAAAGAGCAATCCTTGAGGGGAAGAGGGGAAGCGAGGAGATCAGAGGAGGAAGGCGAGATCGTGCCGGTCTCAGAGGCCAGGCTAGGAGTTGGATTTAATGGCACTGTGATGTGAAGCTGTCGAAGGTTTTTAAGAAGCCATCATCTTCACATTTTTAGAGAATTACTCCAGCTGCTATATGTGGAGAGTGAATGGATTGTAGAGGGGCAAATTAGAAACAAAGAAGTTATTAAAGAAGACAAGGTGAGAGATAATGATGGTTTGGACTAAGGTAATGACAGTGGTGCTAGGATAAAGATATAATCAATCCCTGGATGACAATGACCAAGAAATCATTGTAGGTATCGTACTTGAAATAGCTAGGATCTATGTTAGAAATTATAATAGAAAACCTCCATTCCGTTACAGGATGGCACCCAAAATCCACTTCCGTTTCATTTCTTGACAAGCACTTCAGGTCAGTGTTTGTACCCAATATCAGAGTATTCTGGGGAAACCTAATATTGATCTTGTTTTCAGTATTCATCTGACTTCAGATACATTACAAAGAATTTACATTCTCGATATAGAGTGCCAAACTTGGCTCTACTTCTTGAAAATGAGACTCGGGCTGAGAATATGTCTTTTATGTTTTCTTTATACCTCTCATTTAAAAACAGGGATGACACAAAGATTTGAATGATGATTAGACTCTGAAATAAAATACCATAATATATTCGGTCATGCAATTTAAACCAATAGTTAAAGCAGAATCTTGATGATTCACCTAAGGGTTGTCCTAAAAGATGCAAGGAGAAAGTATACTTCACCATAGGAATCATATCCCTTCTGAAAATACAGCTGCAATTCAAAGATATTGCCAAAGAGTAAATAGAATCTCTCAAGACTTGCCATATATTAGTTATGAAGTTTTTTATTTATTTACAACCTGCTTCATTTCTTCTTTTAAGATTTTATTTATTTATTTGAGAGAGAAAGCACATGCAGGGGGAGCAGCAGGCAGAGGGAGAAGTGGGAAAAGCAGGCTCCCCACTGAGCAAGGAGCCCAAAGCAGAGCTGGATCTCAGGCCCCGGGGACTATGACCTGATCCAAAGGCAGCCGCTTAACAGACTGAGCCACCCAGGTGCCCTTAACCTGCTTCATTTCTGTAAGAGTCTCAAGATACTCAACAGAGATGATTCAGAAGGAGAGAAAAGAAAAAGTGAGAAGAAAAAGGGGGAGAAGGAAGGAGGGTGGAAAGAGGATGAAGCCATTCTATCAACCGCCACTTAGTTTGTTTCTCTCCCACCCACATGACCCTCCAAAAGTTCAGCCTCTGGTTTAACCCATGTAACTTTTTTCAACAGACATTCCTATTGTCTTTTATCTAAGGGGCTTTCAGTTACATTGAATTCAATCATTATTCCTAGCTTTCTGATGGCAAAAATATATGACCCGATAGTATATCAAATCTTCCTCTCCCACCATCCAGGAGCAAATAAGCAGGGGATTGCCCTACATTAAGAAAAGAGGAGCTCTAAAGCCGCATGGGTGGCTCAGTTGTTCATCATCTGCCTTCCGCTCAGGTCATGATCCCAGGATCCTGGAATCGAGCCCCGAATCAGGCTCCCTGCTCAGCTAGAAGCCTGCTTCTGCCTCTGCCACTCCCCCTGCTTGTATTCTCTCTCTCGCTGTGTCTCTGTCAAATAAATAAATAAAATCTTAAAAAAAAAAGAAAGAAAGAAAAGAGGAGCTCTAGAAAGATAATAGTCACTTAAAAATAAGGAGTGCAACTTGCACTCTTAAATAGCATTGAGGTGGCAATGGAATGAATAAGCATTTATTAGTTTAACAATTCCTAAAACATGCATTTCTCATATCTTTCAGGTAAATTAATAACAGCCACTGTGCCTTTGGCATCAGGTCTTGCCTTACAATCCTACACTTGTCACAATTTAATATCGCGCTTATGCTACGTCATAGTTACAAATATTCAAGCATAGTACTCTAAACAAACGTACAGGTCATTTGCTTTGTTAAAATTTCCCTAAGCTGGTTTTTCTAGCTATACAAAATACTCACTCATACTTGAAATATTTCACTTAGCTAAGCGTTCAGATTCAAATTCCTCCATTCACCATGCCAACCCTTTCCTCTTCTTTGCCTCAATGTTTTTTTAAAATAGCATGAGACTGGGGCACCTGGGTGACTCAGTTCGTTAAGTGACTGCCTTTGGCTCAGGTCATGATCCCAGAGTCCTGGGATTGAGTCCCACATCGGGATCCCAGCTCCATGGGGAGTCTGCTTCTCTCTCTGACCTTCTCCCCTCTCATGCTTTCTCTCTCTTTCTCTCTCTCTCTCTCTCAAATAAATAAATAAAATCTTTTAAAAAAATAAAATAATAAAATAAAATAAAATAGCATGAGACTCATTAGCCATGTTCATTATTGGTCTCTGTGGGTATTAAAGTCCTTGAATTCATAAAGCAATTAATATTCAACAGATGAAAATTTCACAGCATCATTCAGTATGAAGGGGTTGAGTTTCTATAGGTATTGAAACAAAGCACATGAAATACAGATTTTCCAGAACTCCCTCACTCGTTATAACCAATCCCAAAGAGACAATTAGCATCTAGGTGTACGTATTTTTAAAGAAGTAAAAATAAGATGGTGAACCTTCATGCCCTCCCATTGTCGTCTCCTACATTTGAGATTCTCTCCAGTAGTTTCAGTTGTCACTGTGATACCTCTGTCAGAGAACCCTGAAGAGCTCTCACTTGAAGTAGATTGCCCTTTGATCCCGTTTCTTCTCAAGAGTGGCATGGATGTTGTGCAAACTGAGAGTTGAAGAGAATACTGAGGACTGGGCTTTCCACCATACATCCCGGGCTATGGAAAGAAGGGCAGGAATGCTCTGAACTCCTGCATTCCATTAATACTTGAGCACAGCGTAGCCATCTCTACGCTCACCTGACCCAGAGTGCACCCAGGTGCTGAGCATTTAGACAGAGAATAGAAGGTGCAGCGTGGCTCAGTGCGACTTTCAACCCTCTAAGCTGGGCCTGTGATCTCCAAGAACTGCTTCAAATAAAAATCAGTTCCCTCTGTACTCTAAGGAGAGTAGTTAATCTTTATCATGACAACTTAAGGCCATGGCCAGATTGAATGGCATGACTGAGAGCCCCATTTCCTAGCACACTTGTTTTCTTGGATGGCAAAGGATCTTTAACCCTTCCCAGGGCTCTGAGAGCGTGCAACACTCGGGGGGATGGGAGCACTTTTCACTTTTTAATCACCGATGTCCACATGAACTTCAAAGCCACCAGTGGAAAATGTGGGCTTTAAGTGAACTATATTTTTATGGAATTAGGGCAATAATGTATCTAACTGATGAATTAGTCAACATAAAGTTATATAGAATATGAAGTTATATAGTTATAGAAGTTATAGAAATGTATGTTATATAAATATAGAACACAAGTGTTATATAGAATATCTCTTTCTGCCTATAAGCAGAAGTGTTTTTCTAGCACTTTTCCAGCATCCCTTCTTCCTCTTCCTTCCAGTTGCATATTTGGCTACACCTTGGTAGAGCAAAGTTCAACATACCTACATTTTTCTGCTCTGAAACCGCCCAGTAATTACCCACTTCCATCCTCAATCCAAAATAAATGAACACATCCATCAGAATGTATAATTCAGTGATTGATTCCTAAAGTGCCTATCCAAAAAAAAAACAAAACTGCGTGCTTGTGATGAGGTATATGGTATCCCCTGGGGGGAAACCAGATAAAATCCTAACAGGATAACAAAAATTTAGTACAGTTGAAATTCTGAGGAAAATTTCTGAGTGTTTGATAGATACGTAAGAGATGCAAAGCAGTGACTGGTTTTCTGGCCAATAAAAATGTATTTCATGCTTAGGTATGCTGGGGGTTTTCCTCAAACACTAGACCAAAGGGTTTCAAATTCTGTATAATTTCTGACTTCCCATTTCCAGAATTTTTTCCGTCTCTCCTAAAAGGACCATGAATCATTTTAAGCATGGTCACCAAACTTGATCAGGTATGTGTATATCTGATTTCCCTGTAAATGTCCTGGAGTCTGTAAAAACTCAATCAGAAACAAGCAGTGATTCAATTCTTCTTCTTCTTATTCTGGCCGCAAGATTTAAATAATTCAAAAACGTTCACCAGTAGAACATCCAACCAAGGTGCCCAGTTCTTAATCGTCTTTTGGCTCCGGTCTGAATAATCCTCTAAAATAACACAGCATGGTCAAGGCAGTGCAACTGTGGTGTGTATCCGCATACTGCTAATTCCTTTTGCACTTGTCTGTACCACACAGTTTAGCACTTTATTACATGCTGGCTTGTTATGCAACAGTTCCGTGTGCATTTCTTTTCTTTCTAAACACATTCTGAGATGCTGAAGAGCTGGGCCCCTGGTTTAAACACCTATGTATTCCATATACTATGTGGCTTAGTTTTGTGCATGGAACAGAGGACTTTATACTTGTTCAGTATTTGTTCCTTTCGAAAACTTTTGTGTCAAACATCCCTTAGAAAAAGTTCCAAAACTTGTTATTTCTGCTGAGGTTTTTCACAAGAAGGCAGATTATTACTCAGCAAAATGACTGGGCTTGTTTTTCTTTACAATTAGATCAAAATCACCTACTTTTCTGAGAATCATGAATTTATTAGACTTCAATAGTCACCAGGTTCAGTTTAACAGAGTCACTAATTCTTAGTTGCTTTGTGTTAAGTTCATAAATAGATCGCAACCTGTATAATTTTTAATACTACTATGTCCCAATATCAGCTGCATCAACAGAGGCAATCCAATGTTTAAATAATATATTCCTATTTAATAGAATCTCCTAATATGCAAATTAAGATATTAGCCAAATTAGATCTTCCAAAGTAAAATTAATATGTGTGTGTATACACGCACACAAAGCTTTTATTTCTTCATCAGAATTCATCTATCAAGAGTATAAATATATTCTACTCTTCTAAATTTTGCTTCTCAAGTGAAATATTATGTATCATGCATTTAGTAAAATTAAATGTTACAAACAACTTATATTTTATGTAGACAACACAAACATGTAAATTCCAGTTTTTATTTTCAAATACCATGCCAGTGGGTCATAAGACTGCATGGGTAAATGTTTGGGGTTTTTAGGTACTTATATTAGCACAGTTAACTTACAAATCATCAGGACAATTTCTTGGTGGCTCCAGTCTCCCTCCTGTTTGCACATAGTTTAAAACATCAAGGTTGGAATGAGTTGGATAAGGCTGATGACCAAGAGTTAAAATCTCCCAAATCAGAATTCCAAAAGACCTAAGGATGTTAAAGAGTTTACTTTAATTATACTTATTACAAACATCATGTTTAGAGTAAGTTTGTCCAATGTAATTATTCCTGAGGCTATTGGGGTCTACTTTGTGATTGGCATTATTGGTCCAATAAAAGGCAAATGGGAGACTTAAAAGCAAGTTGATCTCAAGAAAAAGTAGAAAAAGCAACTGCCTACTAGCAACACTTCAAAGGTGATAGGAAGGCTTAGGGGACACACACACACACACACACACACACACACACTTCGTTCCTCCTCCCCCTCTGAAACTGCACTGCAGACCTCCATTACTTAAGGCTTTCATGGCATCGATGTGCAGACCAACGTAGGGGTAAGCAAGAAAACATTTCCCCTTTTTCCCCCTGAGTTTGAATGCTAGTAAACATGGAGAGGAAAGGCATGAACGTGAACTGGCAAAGCTGAGGCCCAATATTCTATCATCACCAATGTTGCCTGGGGTCAATCCAACTTAAAAGTTATTGAGTAGCTCTAATCAAAATTTGGGTTCTATGAGCCAACACAAGTGACCCAATTCTAATAATAAAGAGATGTCCAAACCTCTGCAATGTCATATTGTTTTTGAGATCCATGATTTAAACACTACCTACAAATTAATGACCACACATCCCAAAAGAGTAGGCATTTGGACACATACTTGGACATTAAGTCATATGTACTATTCCTATTAGTCACACCTGCTACGCTTTTGGACAGTGATAGAATACTTGAAGTAAATGTATCTATTTCACATATACTAGTAAGATAATGGATCAGAACTGATGAGCGTGAGGGAGGAAAATACTGAGACCCACAAGTTTAGATGACTTTTTATATTCCCTCAGGCTCTGACACTGGCTGGTTCTGCCTGAATTCCTCTGTGTCCTGTTAAACTCACCATACGTCAGACTGAGTAGTGAAGATTCCATCCACCAAACTTTCTGGAGCCATCCACCGAACAGGGAGTAGGCCTTCCCCTGTCTTTCTATAGTAATCATTTTTATAGATGTCTCTCGCGAGTCCAAAGTCCCCAATCTTCACTACCCGTGATGGACTGGTATAGTCTTTCACAGACACAAGGCAATTCCGAGCTGCCAGATCCCTATGGCAGAAACTATATTTAATAATACTAATAATAAAGTTTCAGAGGGGCACCTGGGTGGCTCAGTCGTTAAGTGTCTGCCTTCGGCTCGGGTCATGACCCCAAGGTCCTAGGATCGAGCCCCGCATCCGGCTCCCTGCTCAGCGGGAAGCCTGTTTCTCCCTCTCCCACTCCCTCTGCTCATGTTCCCTCTCTTGCTGTGTCTCTCTCTCTCTGTCAAATAAGTAAATAAAATCTTTAAAAAAAAATAAAGTTTCAGAGCTCAGATAAGGCACCCTACTAGGTCACTTTGAAGTACTGAAATGTTTAATTATCTTGGATGTTCTACTCAAACCACGGGTGATTATTGTGTCGATGTCCGTTAAGAAACTTGTATCTAGAATATCACCGTACCTGTGAATGAAATGCATCTGCTCCAAGTAGACACAACCTTTTGAAATATCTACACACAGATCTACAAGATCAACCAAGGTGAGTAAAGGACCGTGAAACTGTAAGAAATGAAAGAAAAGTTACAAGTACTTTTCCAGTTTGTACAAAACAAACGTGATGTTTTAAAGGTATTTTTAGTTCTGGTTACAAGAATTCAAACAAGGAGGAAAAGAGGTACATTTACTTACTTTCTACTGAAATATACATAAATAAGACTATTTTTAGTAAGCAGAGGCAATATAGGATCTTTATTGGAAAGATCTCAGGGTGTCGGGTCAGAAGGACTAAGATTTAAAACCTAGTTCTGCTACTTAGGAGTTGTGTGAACTTGCTCACGTTGCTTAATTCACCAAGCCACTTTCTCATACGTGAAATGGGAATAATAAAACTAGCCGTATAGGATCTGAGATAAGATGTATATGATAGACACTCAATAAATAGCAGCTGCCATCAGAAGATGTAAGAATGATAATGTAATCAGTACTAGCAAGGTTAATTTTTGGCCCAGTGTCACACTGTACTGTCAGGCATGGGCTGTTCCTCAGATGAGCCCCCACGTAAATTGTTAGCAGCATGCTATTTCAAGGTCACAGATGACTCCTCTCCTCCAGAGAGCCAGCATGCATATACACTTGAACCTATACCAGCTGCACTGATTTCTACATTAAAAAAGCCAGTGGAAATTTTTATTGGTACCATATGGAAAAAATTCAAAGTTCCTTCGCCGAGGTTACATTCATATATTTTCTTTCCCTTGCCATTTTCCTACGATTACCCTGGCTCAGGCCATTATCCTCCCTATCTGACACATCCCAAACTCATCTCCAGCCTCTGCTGCTTTAACGAGCCTGCTTCGCTGTGACCCACTGTGTGCGGAGTCTATTACAGAATCTAAGCTCAGCCTCCATGGTGGCCCCGGGCTCTCTTCACCTCCACTGCGGTCCCCTAGTGTTTCCTCCCCCAACCTATGCTTCAGCCACACCGGGCCACCTGCAGTTCTTTGTACCTGCTCTGCATTTCTCAACGGCTCCTCTTTATCTCTGCTACCGTTCTGGAATGCCCTTCTTAATCTTGATTTCCATCACATCCTTCAGTGAGCATCTCAAATGATTCCCAATCTTGAAATCCCTCAATTTCTCATAGATGAGTACTCTTAAGTGCTGTTCCCCCTGCTCGACCACACCTCAGTCCGAGAGCGAGACTTGATCTTACTCCCAGGAATCAATCCCCCTGCAACACTGTTCAGATCCAGCAGACACCAGACACCAGTCTCTTGGCCTATGTCAGAGCTCCTGCTGGGTATCCTGACTGGTTCATTGGTTCCTCTGTGAGTAGAATCCTGTTCTACTCTACTGAAGATGCTCTACTGAAGATGCTCCTCACATAGAATCGAATCTTTCTTCTGACCTTAGGCTGGTGGCTAGCATCATGTTCCCTCTGGACAGATTTTAATGCTGCCTGCCTAGGTCTCTGACTATCCCTTGCTCCTGACAGCCCCTGTGACAACCTATTAGGATACCGCATCACCCCATGTTGGGGGTCCTGGACTCCAGGTGCTCCTGCTCTGAGCTGTCACCTGTCATCTCTTGCCAACCCCGCAGACATACTGAACCTCCACCTGGGTCTGTTCCTGGTCATAGCTTTTCATGACTCACATGGGAAGGTGTTGTTCCAGAAACTGTTCTATCCTCTACTTTAGTTGTGTCTCAAATGGAAGACCTCTTCCATGGAGTCTTCTCAGCTCTGTTGAGTTGGAAATCATCTCTCTCCTCTCGGCTTCCACAATATAGTCTCTACTACACTCCAACAGGCCCTCCCACTTTCTATCTTAAATAAGTTATTTATACGTGACTTACCTCCCTACCGAGTGGCAAAATCCTCAAAACCAAGAGCCACATCCTTCACTGTTGTATAATAAACATGCAGCAAAATATTGACAAATATTGACAAACAAGCAGCAAAAATATTGTATCTGGCTATCTATTTCTACTATTTTGATAGGTGGGTTTTTGGTTTTGTTTTTTACTTTCTTCTGAATGGAATAGAATCTTAATAGAATCTTAAGATATCAGAACTAAAAAAAAAAAAAAAAAAAAAAAAAAAAGACCCGGAGAACATTTTCAACTCAAGATCCCATTTTCTAGATGCAGAAACTGAGGTCCTAAGCATGAAAGACTGGACCAAGATACATGGGGCTAGGTGCAGTCAATCCTGCTGCACTGGACCCAGCACTGCTGTTTCGGAGCCGGGAGCGGGAGAAGGATGCACGTGGCTGTTCTGGGTTGTTGCCTCCGAGCAGTCCCTGCAGAGGCACGGCCGGCTCCAGATGAACTCTGTGCGATGGGGACTTAGAGCCTGCAGCCTTCTGGCACTCAGGACCGACCAGCATCCTGCCCACTGGTGGCAGTGAGGGCAGTGAGGCATGGAAGCTGTCCTGCCCAGGAAAGGCCGTGGAAGAACCCTTGAGAACCAATCAGTAGAACCATCAGGATCCTGACTAAATAGGAATAATTTGGAAAGAGCCGGCCCATATTTTCCTTTCATCCCCTCTTCTCGACCCCAAAACAAACAAAACACAGCTTACAGATAAATGGTCCTGTTAAGATGGGGACTGAGTATGTGCATTTTTAGTTCCACTCTCTCCCCAAACCTCACTAAGAGGACAGTAGAGGGGAAGTGTTTATGATCTCATGAGGACAAATACATCAGGAAAATAAATTTAGTGCATGAAATATTTAGGGGAAGCGAAGTGGATGGAGGGGTGGTCCTTCAGCAGAGCTGAGAGACAGTTTGGCTGCCTGCAGGGGGAAAGGCAAGAATTAGGCTGTGTTTCACTAGAAAACCCCCTATGGGCCCTGCAGTTGGAGGTAGCAGGCATCTCTGAACGCAGGGGTGAGGGGCAAGCCTGGAAGCAAGAGGAATGTTTGAAAGTTTATTTTAGGAGCTAACTAGATCGCAGGTCCTTCCACCACAACAGGAGGCTTGCCACTACAGAAAACACACACACACACACACACACACACACACACACACAGAACCAGAACAACTCCAAGTTCAAAGATACCAGTCACAGTCAGACACTGTGCTGAAAATGGAGAGGAAAATTAAACGAGAGCCCCTATACTCAGCCCTTGGATCTTCACCCCCTCTCCCCTCTCCCCTCCCTGAACTGAGGCTTAGGCATTGATGCCCCAGGCAGGACACCAGCAGATTCCTCCCTGGGGAAAAGGGGTTGTGCCAGGGAAGATACCCAGATACTGTCATTAGAGGATTTGGGGACCCCCAAGGAAAAAGCAGGGTCCCACATGACAACCAAAAGGAAGCTGCCACAGACAGTCGGCTTCTTAGGCCTCACTGTTAAATAGGAAAACAAGCCACAAATTTGAGAAAAGCTTCTCACATTACAAACAGATCCCAGAACAAAGAGGTTAAAGGAAATCGGGAAGATGCAGGAAGCAAATTAATACTTTAAAAAACTATAATTAGTGTCCTAGGAAAGATTAGAGAAGATTCTGCCCGTATGGAAAATAAAAAACAAAACACAATACTATTTAAGAAGCGGTCAAAATATAAGAACAAGTCTGTGGAAAATTAAAATCTTAAATTCTATTTTAAAAGTTACAGAAATCTCCCACAATTGAGAGCACAAATAGAGGTGGAAAACAGGAGAAAACCACTAACAAAACAAAAGGATAAAACAAAGCGGTCCATTATCCAGCTAATAGAGTTTCGAGAACAAGGAAATAGAGGGAACAAAGAATTTTATTTATTATCAAAAAAATAATATAAAAAAATCCCAGAACTAAAAGGGGTGATTTTCCAGCCTGAGTGTCCAGATTGGTAAAAAGTACCACAGATAAGAAGTTCCTAAAATTTTCCAGAGAGGAGGGGCAAAAAGCAGGTCACTGATCCTAAGTCCAGGAATCAGAATGGCATATGACTCCTTAAAGGCAACTGTACAAACTAGAAAACAAAAGCGAAGGGGTTTTCAGCCTAGAATCCAGCCAACGTACTCATCAAGGGTGAGGGAAGAAAAAAGGACATTTTTCTCAAAAAGAGGGGAAAAAAGGAGACATTGCCTCACATGCATGCTTTCTCGTGCTTTCTCTCTTCTACAACAGAACAAAAAAGTCATGGAATAGAGGAAACTAAGGTCCAGCAAGGAAATCGGCAGAGTAAAGGTGAAAGGAACCCCAAGGATAACAGGTCTGCAGAGAGCCCAGAGCACAAGCCCCCATACTCGCCCAGGAGGAGAGTGTCCGAGGAAAAAACCTGCCAGCTGCTGGATCAGCTGATCTATTTAGCCACAGTGACAGAAGTGTTACAAGTCTGTCAAGAGTTGAGGGATATAAAAAATGAAGCAAATGGGAAAAACAAAAGAGGTGTTTATTATTCTTGCCCAAGGGAAAAAAAATATATACTCACAGCATTTGAGTAACTCAGCTGTAAGTAATAGTCATAGTAATGTCAGTCTGCGCTATTGATTCATCTGAAAATTGTGATAATGGTCGGAGGATGGGGAAACAAACTTTTCAATGTATAGAGTTGGTGGGGTGCTGGCTGGTACTGAGTCAGTCTAAGAGAGTTTTAAAGATTTATTTATTTATTTATTTGACAGAGAGAGATCACAAGTAGGCAGAGAGGCAGGCAGAGGGAGAGGGGGAAGCAGGCTTCCCATCAAGCAGGGAGCCCGATACAGGGCTCGATCCCAGGACCCTGGGATCATGACCTGAGCTGAAGGCAGAGGCTTTAACCCACTGAGCCACCCAGGAGCCCCATCTAAGAGAGTTAAATCCTTACCTCTCTTAGGAGGGAGTCAGATTTCCCCCAAGACTGAAAAAAATCAATGTGCAGCAGTATACATAGTGTAGGAACATAAAGGAAAATACCAGAAGAAATGTGTAGGTGCCTGGCATGTGGAGATGAGACAGTCTTTCATTCTCAACCTTGTTCTCTATTTCAGTATTTTAGCCATAGAATGTGTACTTCGATAGAAATAAAAACCAATTTTTAAAAAATCTACAGATTTAAATGTTGGTGCCTTGTTTTATCTCATGTATTTCTCATCTGAGATAGAAGATAAGTTCCCACAGGTGCGTCACAGCTGGCCTTGATTCCATAGTCTTTGCAGGTGAGCACTGAGGAGAGAAGACAAGAGAAGACCAGATGGGGTCGTGCATCCTGTGTATCGAACTGCAGAGCTGGCTGGACTTGTTAGTGTGGTCATAGAAGAGAAAGTAAGGAACTGGATGGATGGCTTGGAGGAGGAGGTGTGAAATCAAGATTTCTGTTTTGGCCAACACAAGTTTGAGATGCCTATGAAAATCCAAACATGGGTCACTTGGGTGGCTTAGTGGGTTAAGCCTCTGCCTTCAGCTCAGGTCATGATCCCAGGATCCTGGGATCGAGCCCCATGTAGGGCTCCCTGCTCAGCAGGGAGTCTGCTTCTCCCTCTCCCTCTGTCTCTCCCCCTGCATGTGCTCTCTCTCTCTCTCTCTCTCAAGTAAATAAATAAAATTTTTTTAAAAATCCAAACACATACACCGAATGGGTAGGGACAGAGAGTAGTCAATAAAGACATGAGGGCTTGCAAATATCAATTTGGGACAGACAGGCATATAAATTATGTACAGAAAAAGATGTGCCTTCCCAACATCACACAGTCTCTGTTCTCCAGGAAACATGATTTTGGGAGTGAGGTACCTATTTTCCCACTAAATACTAAAAACAGCCTCAAATAACCAGAAAATGCCAGAAGTTAGCCCAGGATTCTAATTGTCCTAATCCCACTGAAGGAAATACAAGAATTCTTTCCACAGAAATCTTCAGAGTTTCGACCATCAACCCAAACTGCAGCCTATTATATTTAAAGAAACTTAGTGGGAAATTATAGGGACTTTGCATTATAAAACCAATACGGGGACCCCATTTCCTACCGTTGTCATCCGGGCTTTACGCAAATAGGTAAGAAGGTCTCCTCCTTCCATCAGTTCCAGGATAATGTATTGGGGTTCATTCAGCAGACAAACTCCAAGCTGCTTCAGAATGTTGGGATGGTTAAACTTGCTACAAGGTGGAAAGAGACAGGCGGGATGACATGAGAGCAACAGGCACCCTGGTTCAGAGCCTTCGGGAAATAGAGCAATTCTTTATCTCCAGTTTCCTTCAAATCTCCTGTTGGGGGATGGGGGGGTGTGATTTGTTTTTCTCTAATAAATGAAAGTCTCCTTTTCCAAGTACTGGTCCGTGTGTTTGCCTTAGAGAGATGGTACGGCAACCCCTAGTGGCCAGCGCCTAGGGCTGGAATAGGTGATCTTTAGAAGAAACCTTTATAGGAAGTATTTCATATTTTGGTAAAGAAAGTAATCTTTATTCTTCAAAAGATATTTGAAAGCATTACATTTCAGTCACCACAAGTATGTAATATAATTCTCTTCCTTTTGGAGAAACAACTCGGACATACAGGTTTGGCTTCCACCATTTTCTCAAGACATCAAACCAAGGAAGCCCCAGTCTAATGATTAGAACCCACAGCTGGGATCCCAGGGACCACTGTCTCAGGCCCTCCCTTTAAGATGCCTCTGAGCAGTTTTCATGATGAGCAACTGACTCCAACCTTGAAGTCAAGTTTACTGAGACAGAGGGTATTTTCACCAACATCCTTGTACTTAGAGCTCTCTCCCTTACTCCGGATATTCGAGCCACAATCACACGTTTAGAAGAACATACACACGTTTAAAGCTGAACAGCTTCAGACATCACTTGCGAAACACACTGCTTGTTGAAGGTCAAAAGAAAGGAAGAACTTTTGCCTGAGGACTGCCTGTTGGAAGACTGGTTTCTATAGAACACTTGTCACCACAGACATATTTACATTTAAACTTCAGCCATGTTAATTTGGGGCATGATCTGTGATGTTGGGTCATTCTGAATGTTAAAAATTCACCAATCAGATATAAAATCTTTCTATCCCTATTAAAGGAAAATGAAGCCAGAGCTACCCCGATACCTCATCAGATGTGCCTCTTTTAGGAATTCGATCTTCTCCTGGTCTGTGGAGCCCTTCTTCAAAGTCTAGACAACACAAAAATAAGCCAGGAATCAATATAGCAGAAATTTCTGTGAGCTCAGTGGGTTAATGGAGACGATCTTTGTTTTGTTTTGTAATGTTCACCCTGAAAGCTGGAAATAGATTATGGCTAGTACATGTGTGTGTGCTCTGTAAACTCATTCAAAACTTAGCCAGTGTTAGAACTAGTGTTCAAGTGGGAAAGCCTGAAAGACAAAAGATCTAGTAACATCTACACAAATTCCCTCCAAAAATGTAGAAATTTTAGAAAGAACAAATTTGGTGTGTAGGCCAGTTTCTTCATTTTCAAAGTTTTCTACTCAATATCTGTTTCCCCTGCTTCCTTGTCAATGATGCCCTAATTTGTCTCTTAGAGGCAAGATGCCCAGTCCCAGAGAGTTGGTCTAAATGAATCAAGAAAATTGTATTTTGTAATTCTCCAGTCTCCATTGCAAATAGGGGTGGTCTTCTGAGTCAATTCTGGTCAATGAGGTGTAAGGGGAAAACTATTGAAGGGGAGAGAAGCTTGTGGAAAACTTTCACTTTTTTGAACATATACATCTAACATCACCCTTCCCCTGGCCCTGACCTGAATGAAGATGCAATGCCTGATCTTTGCAACCATCTTGGGACCATGAGGCAACACACACGTACAAAGTCAAGAGAGTTTCAGATACACGGGCTCTGACCTAACACAGTACTGCACCAAAAACCAGCAGTCCTCTCGTTACGTGAGAAAAATGAACACTTGTTTACAAGTGTGGGGCTAGAGTAATTTAAAGCACTTTTAGATTGCACCATTTGGCAGGGGAGAGGATTTTTTGCCAACTTTCTGGTTGTACAGCCCTCTCTCAAAGCAACAAATTCCTAACAGGCAGTGGTCAGGATGTTGCCCGGGTACATAAAAGAGTCATCATCCCTCAACGAAAAGGTTTTAGATAAACATGAGATTCTACCCAGCACTTCCTTAAAACTACATTCAATATATACCATGGGAATATATTAGGACCACAGTTGTGTCCTACAGGGGTCAGCAAACTATAGCTTGGAGACCAACGCCAGCCTGCAACATTTTGTGCAGCTTGAACTCTGAAAATAGTTGCTCGGTTTTAATTTTGTATTCTTCCAGCTTCACTGAGGTATAAGTGACATGTTACATTTTCAAGTGGTTGGAAAAAAGTTGAAAAGAGTATATTTCTTAATACGTGAAAATGAAATGAAATTCACATTTCAATTTTCATAAATAGCTTTTTACTAGAACATCACCACACTCTTGAGTTCACATATTGACAAGGGCCGCTTTGCACTGTGAGGGCAGAGGTGTGTAGTTGCAACTGATGCCAAATGGCCAGAAAGCTCTCTACTTTCTGCCCTTGTACTGGAGACATGGAGAACGTGCCTTATACCCTTGGTCCTCTTACAGTGTATTTGAAGGCAAAAACTGTCTGCCGAGTCTTAGCTTATTAGTAACCTTAGAGGTAACTACGAATTACAGAGCTTATGGAAGAAATAGAAGAAACGTTGTCACTTCTGTTGTTATGCATGGACTCCCAACTTCAGCTCTCTTTTCGCTCATATTTTGTTATAGTTTTATCCATGCAAATTCATGTAAATGTGCAGACCCAACACATCAAGGAATTAAAAGATCCACATTACCTTCACCGCTACTTTGGTTTCTCCACTTCCAGGTCCTAAGATGTCTACCGCTGTCCCTTCATACACTTCTCCAAAGGCCCCACTTCCCAACAAGAGGCACAGAGTCAGTTTTTCCCGAGGGAAGGCAGGAAGACTTTCAATCTCCTCTTGGGTTGGAAGAGTACTGGAAAATAATATTTTTGATGTCCCCAAATGCAATGGTTTACAAGTTGGTGTTGGGTGTTAGTGTTTGAGAAAAAGTATGAGAAAGAAAGAGACATCTCTCGATTTTGCAACACTGTTCTATGTAATACAGTGGCATGGATTCTCGTTGTTTCTATTCTGTCCCTATTCTACCATCCAGAATATTCCTTCCTTCTTCCAAAACACAGACGGAGCATGTCACGTCACTTCCAGGCACCATAATCTTGATAGAAACATGCCTGTTTGTGCATTGCCTCAAGAGTTTTTACTGTAGCTTGTTTTGTTAATGTTGTGAGTTATTAATTTCTTCAGATAATTGATTTATGTAAAAAATTATTGCAAATTAGTAATAAATACATCTGGGCTTATGAGCCTAAAAACTTTCACTTTCACTTTTCCACGCACCTGATCTTTTGTGTAAAACAAAATTTGGTATGACTACAGAAATCAACTCCTCCTCCATAACTTTTAGATGCCAGCTCTCACTTGGAATATTATGAAAGGGAAAAAATCATCTGCATTCAAAATGCTTTGAGTGTTTAAAAGAGAATCTTGAATATCAAATGTGCTGAGTATTTTCTCAAGGAAAAGTCACCTCTGAATCACTAAATTAGATCACCCCTGTGTCTACTTCATATCTTCCATTTGTATATCTTGGATTATGAATTTCAAGGCCAATGACTACAAAATTCCTTGTAGCCGAGACTGTAACACAGTGTCTTGCATAAACCACAATATAGTGTCTTGCATAAAGACTTTTAAATATTTTCTCTAATTATTTTGACTACATCAAAAACTAGTGATGTCCTATATGTTGGCTAATTGAATTAAAAAAAATGTGATGACAACATAAGTTCAAAACTCAACTAACCTAAAGAGCTTTTGTAGGCAATCACTGTACAACATCTGAAAACAGACTCAGATGGACTTAACAGCACAGGCCTGGGACCTTGGGAACTCCTATTTTCTGGATGCTTCCAATTGAACCAATCATGCTACCGTCTGTTCTCTTCCATACAGTATTTATGCCCTTGTTTGGTTTACTTTATGAATATGTGATATGAATATGGAACATGATGGAATTTTGCTTATTTTCTTTATGATAGAATAACCACATAGTTTGCCAT
The DNA here is from genome assembly GCA_002007465.1 of Ailurus styani. Classification (NCBI taxonomy): domain Eukaryota; kingdom Metazoa; phylum Chordata; class Mammalia; order Carnivora; family Ailuridae; genus Ailurus; species Ailurus styani. The sequence continues at coordinate 540,739 of LNAC01000060.1, forward strand.
CCATCTCAGGCCATGTTTGAAAATGGAAAGGGATGTTATTAATACTCATGCCAGAATAATGAGCATAGACCAGGACAATCGTGGGCAACCCAGGACTTATAGGCACTCTCTTTACAGTTGCCCACTCTTCATCTAGGTGCCCCGTAGTGACGGCCCAGGTTACATACTGTATAGCATAGCAGGCATTAGCCAGCCCTACTCCAGCTGCCAGACCGTGAAGCTCAGCCAACTCTTTGTCTTCGTTTATGAGACCCGTCAGCCCTTCCTTGGGAGTTTTTTGATTTTTTAATTTTCTGTGCCAGACTATAAAGAGAAGAGACATAATTTACAAAACAAAACATTGCTTTCTTTCTCCTTCAGGAAATGTTAACATTTGAAATGTTTACATATAATAACGCCATGGGTAGAATAACAGAATTTGATTGAAAAATGTGTCCATAGTAGAAAAAACTAATTAAATCAGGTCCAAAGACTTCTAAAACCTCATAACTTATACCACGTCATTTCTTACTTCATGTGTCAAACCAAAGCTTTATGCATTTCTTACTGCTGTTATGAACAAGTTGAAGTACCTTAATATCAGAACTTATTTCTCAAAATCACCCTCAAACTAGAGTCAACATAAACCAAAACAAATTTGCGTTATAATTATTAAATAATTATTTGCATTATAATTAAGTCACAAATTTATTTGAGTCCAGATATGTCCAGGTTCTACTCCTGCAGGAGATCTGAGGAATGCTTTCAATTATAATGGCATGCATTTTTTTAAATGCAGAGTATAAACAAGCGCTTATACCACTGCTGTTAATATATACATAGTCAAACCTACAGAAAAACTATTGGAATGAAACGCACCAAATGTTAGTAGTGGTCTTTTCAGTTGTGAAATCATGGATGATTTATATTGTCTTCTTCATACAATGAGAAAATACTATTTTCATCATCACAAAAACAAGTGACTTGTGGAAAATTAAAATACAATTATGTCATAAGATCAACCATCTATACTAGAACATTGGTTCAAAAGTTGAAAACAGCAAGGATGTTTTTTAAGATGATCATTAAAATTTGAATTTTATTCCACGGTAGCCCTTATATCCAACAGGTTAGTATTCTTTTCAAGTGAAATTCCATCTGAGGGACCACACAGGGAAAGATTTTAAGTAACTTTGCTAACACAATTTTTCAAACCTGGAATGCTATCCCTACCGCCCTTCATTTTTTTAAAGGCCCACTCCAGCCCCCATCCCCAGTGACCGCTTCTGAGATCCTGCATTCTGATCTCTCAGTTCTCAATGTCTAAGACCAAGTGGAGCTCTCGGTCTGCGTTTCTAGCACAGGGCCCAGCAAATGTCATGTCCTCTTGCCTTTTATATCTCACTATTTATATTTTCACACAGGTACATCTTACCTCTCTCATTAAATGGCAAGTGGCCAAGGTCAGCAATTGTATATGACGGCTTCATATTTCCCTCTGCTCCCAGCATGAGGCTAATGCTGCCTGTTAGATGCGACCACTCACCAAAGCCAAGGCTGTCGATGTTTATTTTTAAATCATTGTTTCAATTTTATATTTACAAGTACCACTGCTGAGAGCCCCAGCACAATACAAATATGTTTAAACAATTGCTACTTTTCCTTATTTTAATAAACTCAATCTTTTCTCATGCACTCACCCACTCCTACTCTAAACCACATGCACCACTACTAAAAGCAAAGAAGCAAATTAGCTTAGCTGTACTAAAAAATTCATAAGTTCCAAATAGAAGAAAGACCTTTAAATCCTGAGAAAGTCTGATATCCATAGGCTGTCTTGAAAGCACAATAGGTTGTCTGAAATTATCTCATGCTCATCCACTAGAGGTACGGGTTTGAACAATGGTGATGTACAACGTAGGCAAGCAAAGGTTAAATGAAAGATTCTTCATGTAATTCTCCTTCCCAGTAGGAAAGCAGACAAGCAGTCAAGCCTATATGCCAACTGCCAAATATACTACAGTGATACGTGTAATTCTGGAGGGGCTGGCTTAGTGGCACAAGCATCAGCTGTGCAATACTTAGACTCCCTGGAACCACAGGTTAAGATCCTGGCAGGGTCAGCTGAAATTTTTAGCTTTCCAAGTTAGCTAAAGGAGTTCCAGATATCATCTGGGTAGAATCCATGAAAAGAAATCTTAATTCAAGTTTCAGTGTGCTCTCTGATAGTTTACAACTCCAATCAGTTTGGGGAAAGAATAAAGATTTAGACCACTTAGTAAAACACTGGTTTTCTTTATCCTAAGAGAGTTTAGCTTTATGTTTGTAACTGTTCCTTAAACTTTCCTTTGTAACTTTCCCTTCTATATGAAAAAAAAAAACTGGCCACAATTTCCTAAATATGTACTTGAGTATTCTTTTCTGGTGAGAATCATGTCTTTCTTTCTTTTAATATTTTATTTATTTATTTGAGAGAGAGAGAGATCGGGAGAGAGAAAGCATGAGAGAGGGGAGGGGCAGAGGCAGAAGCAGACTTCCCACTGAGTGGGGAGCCCAACGTGGGGACTCGATCCTGGGACTCCAGGATCATGACCTGAGCCGAAGGCAGATGCTTTCATAATGCTTCATTTCGTAATGCTTCGGTATGTCAGGGACTCATAATATCAGTCAGTGATAGGATGACCAAATACTTTATCATCCAAACCAGGACATTTGGGGCCCCCAAAGTCCTATATTAATGTTTATACTGAAACAACAGGAATGAACCAGGATGTATGATCACCGAAATAACCCTATAGCCCAATATTTGGCCCCAATATTTCTGGGGTTGTCACTGCATTTTCTCATCATTAAAATAAATCTTAAAAAAAAAAAAACAGAAAAGACTTCTAGGACCTGAGCATTAGTTTAAAATGAAGAGTGGGAAATAGCTACCTTTCCATCTACCTAACAAATATTTCTGCTTTCCTGGACATTTATAAATGAGTAGGGATTTGAAACAAGCAAGTCAGACGTCTAAAAGTGAGAGTAGACACAGCAAGCTGGAGATGGGTCATCCACAAAAGAGGAACACTCCTCCTTCCAAACCAGTCTCCCTGCCTGGAGACCCAAACTATCCCAACCAAGGACTGTCGCTGGTCTCCTATTAACCCTATGTTTGTTTGTTTGTTTGTTTGTTTTTAACATCCAGAGTTATTTTTCTTTTATTTATTTTCATCTGTAAGCCTATCTGGAACAAACACTGGTTTAAAGAAAGCTAAAAGTTGGTGCCTTTGTAATTAGTTTTATCTAAATTACACCATGAAGTGTAATTACAGATGTATTTTTCATAAAATACTCCAAGATCTGAAAACAATTCACAGAAGTTAGTGCTTATGAAAGTATAGCCAAAGGTAACTGTGAAATTTATGAACCTATTTCATGTGGGAGGTTAAATACACTAAGTGGTAAGTCAACTAATATGATCATGGTTACTACCTATATTTTTTAAAGCTATTATACTTACCAAAGACCACTGGGATTGTAACAACCAGAAATATTCCAATTATAATAGTAAGGACAACGCTTGTTTCTGGTATCCAAAAACCATCTAATAAAATAAATGAAAAAAAAGTTAATTTGCAGAATAAAGCTAGGTAGTTTCAGAGGTATGCCAGATATGCCTGAACTAGCTCCTACGAGATTTTCGCAAGCCAGTTTTTAAACCACTGGTAGTTTGAAATCACCCACAGCAAGAGGATTTAACCCTGTAGGAAATCAAAGTCAAGGTCTGGTTTGGTTTGCTTTTCCAAAGATCTGGCTTACCAATACACCATTGTGATATACATACTCAGGCTTCTACTTCAAAATAGCTGAGGAAACATGCTTAATCTTTTTAATGAATTTGGAACAAAGAAGTCTCAGTTTTCATATATTATATAATCAGGATTATTATTTCTTCCATAATATCTCTATATACCTTCAATTCTATAGGTATTAAACACCAAAAAGTGGTACCTTCTCTTGGGTAGTCGCAGTTGAGGAAAGGCAAACGTGTAGGGCAAAGCTCAGCAAACCATGGCCTGTGGGCCAAGTCTGGCCACACTCTGATTTCTACTGCCCCTGAGCTAAGAATGATTTTTAACTTTTTAAAGTATTATTTGAAGAAGAAACAGCAGCAGCTGCAGACATCAGATGTAGTCTGTAAAACCTAAAATATTAACTATTTTGGGTTTCCTTCAGAAAAAAAAGTTGAGCTTTTATCCAGATAACTATAATACAAATTAGAAAGATGCAAATATTATATAGAATTATATAAGCTGTGTGTATGTAAAATGCAATAATTCATCTTGCCTAAGGAGCATTAATTAACCATCAACTAATGGGCTCATTTAAGTTAGGCCTTGAAGGATGAGAAAAATCTCAGTTGACAGAAAGTGAGAGAAAGAAAAACCCAGCTGAGGAGTGAATGGCAGGTGGTGGGAGCCCACATTCTAGGCTGAGGGAAACAAAAGCTAAAGACCAAGTGTCATAAAAAGCTTTTTACTAGTCTGATATGGCCATAGCATAGGGAAAGATGTTAGGAACAATGAACCACGATGGAGGACAAATCATGGAAGGCCTTAAATGCCACACAGAAGTTTCCACTTGATTCTGAAGGCAGCGAATGGAGAGTCATTTCAGAGGTTTCAGAGAGGGGGTAATCCAGAGGTAAGAGGTAAGTAATCCAGCTTGGGTTTCAGCTCAATCAACTGTCAGCAGTGTGATTAAGCCAAGAGCACAGGCAATAAATGATAACCTAAATGAGGAAAGTCAAGGTGGGACTAGGAAGAGGAGCACTCAACAGACAGAAATCAAGATGGTAAATCAACAAAACTTGGTGCCCAGGAAGAGGGATAAATTAAATATGGTATTGAGATTTCTAGCCTATATGATTAGACAGATGATTTTTCATAACCTAAAATGGAATACACAGTGGAAGTTGTAGAAAGCATCGTCTTAGTCCAGTTGTGTAGAAGATGAGAGTATGGGGAGCAGGAACATAAGGCTGGATCCAGACCAGACTGGACAACCAGGGAAGCCTATCTAGGAGCATGGACTTGATGCATTGGGCATTGAGAAGTAGCTGATCATTGCTGAGGAGAAAAATGACATGAGGATGCTGATGTTTTAGAAAGATCACATCAGATGAAATGAATAGTTCCATAGTCTGGATGATAAATTACACAGTCATCCAATTTATTTCTAATGTGAAGAATTGACTTATCTTTATCTCTGAACCTTTGTGTTATCAGTTAGTATGTAGACAGACATAGTAACATACCTCTGACTAATATAATATTCTCACTGATTCCACTATAGTCACCAAATCCCAGATTATTTGCAGCTACTACTCTGAACTGAAATGTTCCTTTCAGGTTTTTGGACTTCCACATGCAAACACTATTGCAGGATCCATTAAATGCCATCTTCCACATTAAATTCTGGTCCTGTGAATCATTTGAAATGCCCTTTCTACAAAAAAAAAAGCAAAATGGTAAATATAGAAAATATGAAACAATATAGGTGTTATTTCTAGATGCTCACATAGCATTTTAATGACAGAACTCCAGAGCATCTCCTAAGGCACACTTTCCCCTTGATCTCATTCCTCCTACATGGTTTGGCTACAGAACACAGCATAATCTCATAAAGTCATCCTGGCAGTGCACGGGAGCCAACCAGCTCAGCCCATCGGGAAAATAACAAATAATCAATGGCCAAGAGAAAGCTAAAGAGGCTTTTCCTACTATTAGAATGCGTAAACTTTCTTCAGAATTTCAAACACATAAGATAATTAGCCCATAGTTTCTAACCTGGAATTTTTTTTATTTTTTCTTAATTCTCAGTCTCTTATGCCATCTGTAGTTTATGTATACCACAGCTGGATAAAATAAAATACAGGACATAAAATTAATAAGGAAGGTATAAGGGCGCCTGGGTGGCTCAGTGGTTTAAAGCCTCTGCCTTGGGCGCCTGGGTGGCTCAGTGGGTTAAAGCCTCTGCTTTCGGCTCAGGTCATGATCTCAGGGTCCTGGGATCGAGGCCCGCATCGGGCTCTCTGCTTGGCAGGGAGCCTGCTTCCCCCTCTCTCTCTCTGCCTGCCTCTCTGCCTCCTTGTGATCTCTCTCCCGCTGTGAAATAAATAAATAAAATCTTTAAAAAATAAAAAAATAAAAAATAAAGCCTCTGCCTTCAGCTCAGGTCATGATCTCAGGGTCCTGGGATCGAGGCCCGCATAGGGAAAGATGTTAGGAACAATGAACCACGATGGAGGACAAATCATGGAAGGCCTTAAATGCCACACAGAAGTTTCCACTTGATTCTGAAGGCAGCGAATGGAGAGTCATTTCAGAGGCTGCTCAGCAAGGAGCCTGCTTCCTCCTCTCTCTCTGCCTGCCTCTCTGCCTACTTGTGGTCTCTCTCTCTCTCTGTCAAATAAATAAATAAAAACTTTAAAAAAAAATAAAGAAGGTGTAATAGTTGGACTGCCAAAATTATCATTATACCGGAGATTCTAAGGTGTATTACTTCCATTTCTATTGGTCTAAACGCCATTTCAAGTCAACCTACATTGTTCTTTATATGAAACATGGAAAGAGTACAAGAGTGGGGCTCAAAAGATATAAATGGAATGGCTTTTAATGGAATCATAAACTGAACGCAAGTTCGAGGCCTTCTAATTACCTCCTCTCTGATGCTGAAGAACTTTTCAAAGTCTGGGACTTTTCAGACAACATTTTTAGGACTTGGTATCAACCCACAGTAGGCTCAGGGATAGCTATTTCTACTCCTACAAACTGAGTGGTCATCTGAAAGGGATGAAAGGGGCCAGCCTTTGAGGGACGGGGAATGGGCAAGAACATCTGGAGGATCAAGGCAGCAGAGTTGCTCACAACTGTTACCGGGAGCTAAGTGTCCTAGGGACCATTCTGCATAAGACTCTTTATACAGGGCACCTGGGTGGCTCAGTGGGTTAAAGCCTCTGCCTTCGGCTCAGGTCATGATCTCAGGGTCCTGGGATCGAGGCCCGCATCGGGCTCTCTGCTCAGCGGGGAGCCTGCTTCCTCCTCTCTCTCTGCCTACTTGTGATCTGATCTCTCTCTGTGTGTGTCAAATAAATAAACAAAATCTTTAAAAAAAAAAAGACTCTTTATACAATTTGTGAAGTCTTGTGTTAGGCATTGGCACTTTCTTCATTCAACCCAAACTCTGACCCAAAAGAAAGAGACCCTTGAAAATTTATAGAATGGCTCTTCATAGTTACTGGCCACAGAGAAAGACAAGGATTCTAACAATGGTTGAGCATCTTCTATTTATAACCCACCATAGCGGTGCTTTTCATTTTGTTTCAGTTCGTTGAGTTTTCACAACAAACTAAGGAGGTAAACGCCATCATCCCATTTTACAGATGGGAAAACTTTAATTCAACAAAGGAATAAAGCAAGTATTTAAACGTGGGCCTGGTTGAATAATGTCCCCCCAAAAGTCATGCCTACACAGACTTTGTGAATGTGACCCTGTTTGGAAATAAGGTTTTTTAACTGAGGGTTACTGGGGGGTGGGAGGGTAGGGATAGGGTGGATGGGTTATGGACATTGGGGAGGGTTTGTGCTTTGGTGAGGGCTGTGAAAGATGTAAGCCTGATGATTCACAGACCTGTACCCCTTGGGCAAATAATAAAAATAAAATTTAAAAAAAAAAAAAAGGAAATAAGGTTTTTTTAGATGTAATCAAGTTAGGATGAGGTCATACTGGATTAGGGTAGGCTTACATCCAAGACCAATGCCTTCTTGAGAAGAGAGAAATTCAGGCACAGATATACCCAGAGAACACCAGGTGATGACAGAGCCAGATACTGACATCTCTACAAGGAATACCAAGAATTGCTGGAAAGTTTGGATCCCCAAAGGCTAAGAAGAAGCAAGGAAGGATTCTTCCTAGAGCCTTGAGAATGAGCATGGTCCTACTGATACCTAGATTTCAGACTTCTAGTCTCCAGAACTGTGAGAGAATAAATGTCTGTTGTTGTTTTTTGGGTTTTTTTTTTTTTACTTTTTTAAAATTTATTTATTCAGTGATCCAAGATTCATTGTTTATCTACCACACCCAGTGCTCCATGCAATACATGCCCTCCTTAATACCCACCACCAGGCTCACCCATTCTCCTCTCCCCTCCCCTCCATAACCCTCAGTTTGTTTCTCAGAGTCCACAGTCTCTCATGGTTCGTCTCCCCTTCCGATTTACCCCAGTTCACTTTTCCTTTCCTTCCCCTAGAGTCCTCCATTTTATTCCTTATGTTCCACAAGTAAGTGAAACCATATGATAATTGACTTTCTCTTCCTGACTTATTTCCCTCAGCATAATCTCCTCTAGTCCCATCCATGTTGATACAAAAGTTGGGTGTTCCTCCTTTCTGATGGCTGAGTAATATTCTTTTGTATATATGGACCACATCTTCTTTATCCATTCATCTGTTGAAGGGAATCTCAGCTCCTTCCACAGTTTGGCTATTGTGGACATGGTTGCTATGAACACTGGGGTGCATATGGCCATTCTTTTCACTACATCTGTATCTTTGGGATAAATACCCAGTAGTGCAATAAATGTCTGTTGTTTCAAGCCACCCAGCTGGTGGTACCTCCTCATGGCAGTCTTCGGACATTAATACAGTCTGTCCAGCTCCCAAGTTCACACACTTTGCACTACCATTATCCCTGCGCCATCAGCAAGAACCGGGTATAGTAGTATTCTGACTGAAGACTCAACTTTGAGATACCAAAGGTAGACAATTCATTCCACTATCCCATCATCTTTGTCCTGACAGTAGAGGTTTGGGGCAAGAAAATGCAAAGAATGTATGGAGCTATGGGCTTAAGGAATCACTGAAGGGAACACGCTAAAGGGATCCTAGTAAGACAGCGGTGTAGATGGGCTGGTGAATATAATTATAGTCACAGACCACTGAGATGGTTCACTAGACTAGAATGTATTTGACTCTGCATGAAAAACAGTTATAGGAATTTCAAGGAGGTTTCAGTTAGATATCTGGCCAATGTAATTCTCTACCATGTGCAGGAAAATTTTTTAAGGTTATGGGAGTACCAGAGCAAGATGAAGCAAAAATAGATCTAAAGCTCAAGTTGCCAGGACTATAATTATGGAAGTGACTTTTGTCCTTGGAGCTTCTTAAACGATAGCTTCACAGACCCGTGAGGGGAGTGTCCGTGGAATTTGGAATTCTCCCCTCAAGCTGGCATGAAATCGGTCCATCTGAGCCAGTTACCATTTACAGAGCTCCCCATGATGGCCGGCTTTTAGGTTGCTTATGTTCATCAGCTTTATGGTTTTCATTAAAGGCACATTTTCAGACTCTTGGGAGCACACTGCAAACTGTAATCTTCACAATGGATAAAGAATCCTGTGTGACCTCTACAGGTCAGACCATTTCGGACCTTGACCTGCTTTTACATTCTGAAAATACCTAGTTCACTGCCAGTTCTCACTAGACATTATTCATCTTGCTAAAACAAATGATCATCAGAAATGCACCGTCATCTCACATATGGAACATCAGCTCAGCTTCTTGAACGAAATAGATATTAAATAAATATTAGTTGCATGTGCCAATGATTGGATTATTTCCATAAAGTTCTGACAAGTAGTTGCAGATTTCCGAGAACAATAATGTGATCTGCCTTATAATTGGAGTGCCAAGGCTGACCGCTAGGAATTGCGCAGAGAATATAATGGTGCCCTCAAGGTCCTTCAACTAAAGATCCTTCATATTTATTTATAAATACACATTCATAATTATTGTTAATTTCAGTCAAATAATACCTTATCATTAACTGTCTAGTTCTTTGTAGTTTACAAAGCACTTTTCCAAACAGCCGTACCTGATCTCAAGGATATAGTATGTAAGCCGGCTTCCATTATCTTCCGCTCTTTCCCACTGTATTGAATCTTTGCTCCCTTCTAATACCTTTGGAATGCCTGGTTTACTTGGGACTCCAGCTTTAGAAACATAAGAAAATACTGACTGAGAAGTCAGAAGTATAAAATATTCTGCATGGCATCTTTCTATAGAATACATTTCTGAAAAGGAAAGCCAAATACATTAGAGAAATATTCAGAAATATTCTTATATGAGTGTATTTTTAAATGAGTATCTGAAGTTTTTACAAGTGATGGATTAGATGGATTCTAGTTCATCACAAAATAAATGATGCAAAGAAAACTACTGTAAATTTGGGAGAATATTTTCCTTGATTCTATAGGGATCAACTTAGAGGGGTCACTAATTGACATTCTTTGGGGATTTTTTTTTTAATTTTTAGCATCTGGAAGATAGTAGTGAGTAAATACGTGTTGAACACTCAGTAACACTGTTGGCATTTTGTTCTCAATGCAAAATGTCACAGCCAGACAGGAAGGCAGGGGATACTGAAAGGCAAAATAATCTTGCCCAGTTCAGGATTCTACAAGAACAGGGCAGTATTACCTCATTAATGTCTATAAGGACTCCTGGTTCTTTTCAGTTTCTTCACTCAAGCTCTAGAAATAGTAGCTTACACCTTAAAAAAAAAAGGTTAACCTCTAGGATTTGTGAAAGAAGTGATAAGGGAGGCATTGAGAAACTTATAGGAGTTTTTTGAGTACTGAGGATGTTAGTACTCACCTTTTGTCTTAAAGCTTTCTGGGAGTGAGGTGCTATTTTCTCCTGTCCTATAAACCACCACGACGCGGACACTATAGGCTGTGTAAGGCTGTAGATCTGTGACATTACACATGTAAGCCAGGCCTTGGATGCATGAAGCATTAGCATGGGAGAACTCACTGTCCTTCCACTGGAAAAAGAAATAACATTTTTTGTTTCTTTAAGAATACTTTCTTAAACATAGGAATTCACAAGTCTATGGCAAGCAATTAAAAACTTAAATTGAATGTATTTTCAGTTAAAAATAAGAGCTTCTTTATGAATGTTTGATCTCAAACATTATCTCTACCACCGACGGCCATTTTATGTTTTTATGGGTTTTTTGTTTGTTTGTCTTTCTGTTTTTGTGACAAGCTATAAATGACTTGAATGATGGTTCTTGGGATAAGTCCAAAGTGTGACATGAACCTCTTACTTTATATATATCATATATATATATCATTATGGAAGATTCGAAGCTTAGCATTCTGTCATCCCTAATTGGAAATACCTCCCTTAAGTCAGGATAGCTAAGAATGCAAATTCACAGCTGAGGGTCCATGATGGATCAAAGCAATGATATTTTCAATTCTGTGAATTTGCTAATTTCAAATTAATAATATTTTTACATGTTTTAATTTTTTTAAGAGGTCCACAGTGACTTATAAATTAAAACATTTGGTTTCTTCCTCCAAAACTCTTTTCAGACCTCTAATGAGCATTCCTTATTTTTATACATACAAAGCCTAGTTCCCTAAAGGAGGGAAATTTTTGCCTACCATCATTCAGCCACCAAGTAGCAAGGTTAGAAGTTAAATACAGGAAATCTTACTTTCATTCCATTGTAGATACTGGGTCTCTATTTATAGCTATCTTACACTTTTTTGTGCATGACTTTTAAAAAAAATCTGTGTATTTGGACCCTTAATATCTTATTTGAAAATGGAGATTTTTTTTTCAATGTACAAGTAGGGAAAGACAGAGGATATGGCATTTTGTCAAGGGTTCTTAGTGTATTTTCTCCAGTAGAGTTTCCTAAGAAGGTCAGTTTCCATAAATAAACCTTACTTTACATCTCGTTTTTCATTTCATGCTCACAAGGTCAAATCATTTCATTGGATGGACACTTTATGTTAGTTTCTATTCAATAAGGAATGATTCCTATAACACCTGCAGGAAGTACACCACCTTGTTACAAAAAGAAAGAGGCAAAGGGGGGATGGAAGGAATGGGGAAAAATACAGAAATGCCAATGTCTGGGCCATTGCCTGCTAAATCCATAAATGGATCAGTCCGAGTACGACATACAGGCTTTACAAACAGATGCATTGGGTCCATAATATTTACTCTGAACCAAAGGAGAGAGAGACAGAGAAAGACAGAGATACATATTGATTTCTGGCTCAAAAATGTTAGCCCTTTGTGCTCCTGCCTCCTTAATAATCTGCTATAGCAACTACCATAAGTGAATAGTCTAGATGACCCAACATTCCACACCATCCAGAAATCATCAAAGCTCCTTGGAAGGTCAGATGTGTGACCAAGGGTTCTACTGGAAAACTGTCGAGTACTGGCCTCACCACAGCAATGAATGTTCTGGGCAGACCACCAACTTGGAGAGGTGCCATGACTACCCAAGTAAATCACAAGGAGTGAGGGCCTTCCATTTGTCAGAGGCCAACAAGTGCAGGGGTGATTTTCAATACCACAGAGGGATTTTCAAATTATTTGGGCGGGGGTGTGGAGGAAATGGTGCAGACTATCATGTCTCAGAGACCGGAACTTCAAAAATGTTTGGTTCTGGTACGAATTTTCCTGGACAGTTGAGAAAACCTCAACTTTTAATGGGTTTCCATGAAAATAATTTACCAAAGAGAAACTACTTGTTTCTCCTCAATCATTTATTTATTTATTTATTTATTTATTTATTTGACAGAGAGAGAGAGATCACAAGTAAGCTGAGAGGCAGGCAGAGAGAGAGAGGAGGAAGCAGGCTCCCCGCTGAGCAGGGAGCCCAATGCGGGCCTCGATCCCAGGACCCTGAGATCATGACCTGAGCTGAAGGCAGAGGCTTTATGTTCTTCTACACACTGTTGTGATTTTTAAAAAATATATCTGTGGAATTTAAGAACTAGATAGAAATTTAACCTTGTGGTTCAATTCCTTCATTTTCCATATAAGGAAATTTTAACAACAAAGATGAAAAGTGGAAATTTATCCTTCTCTCCTTCTTTCCTAAAAATGATTTTTAAAAACTGTTAACCAAAAAGATACACATTCACCCTTATCTCTCACCCCTCAGAGTTTCGGTATGGAGTTATAGGATCATTCCTAGCTGTCCTATCTTTATGCGGTCGGTTCAAGTCACTCAAAAGATACAGAACTTTCTGACTAGGTGTGCTCATCAACCCTCTCAGGACACAGCCTTCCACCGGGCTCAGCAGTTACTGCTGGTACATGGTCACACATGTGAAAATTACTGTATCCTACACCGTCAGCTTCATGATTTTCTAAGTGGTCTGAAACCTGTCTTCAGCAAGCGTAAAGGAAGTTTTGAAACAAAAAGCACTGCATGAAAGTCACAAGGACTGAACCAGGCAGGCCCCGTCTGCTGTCCTGGTCCCAAACTTTGAGGAGTGGGTTGGTGCCTTAGTGACTCATATTCCTTCCATGGAAAGTACCCAAGTAGGACTGTTGTAGGATGAGTCAGCCCCCAGGGCTCTTCCCTGCCTGGCTTGTGATTTCTGACTCACTATGGCACCTGTCTGTCTCTCCAAATTCTCATCATTAAAAGGAGGGGCTTAGAGTCACCAGCTGTAAGGCCCTTCCCTAGCTCCTTTCTTTGACATACAAAATAAACTTTACTTCCCCCACCTTGCCTTTAAACTGAACTGCATTAAGCTTACTTTAACGGATGTCCAAAAAAAAGATGATCCTCCAATTTAACTGCATTTTTATAAGATGACCATTTTTTAAGTAGGCAACAAATCATCATAAACAAGCTCAATGGAAAAAGTCCAACTAAACTACAGCCATTGGTTTTATCAACTCGACATTCACTGCTGTTACACACTTTTAATAGATCTTACCTAAAAGGTACACGATCATAGAAAATATCTTGTATACTACAATTTAAAAACATCCAGAGGATAGGCACCTGGGTGGCTCAGTGGGTTAAAGCCTCTGCTTTCGGCTCAGGTCATGATCTCAGGGTCCTGGGATCGAGGCCCACATCGGGCTCCCTGCTCAGCAGGGAGCCTGCTTCCCCCTCTCTCTCTCTGCCTGCCTCTCTGCTTCCTTGTGATCTCTCTCCCTCTGTGAAATAAATAAATAAAATCTTTAAAAAAATAAATAAATAAAATAAATAAAATAAAAACATCCAGAGAAGCAACACCATTTTATTTTTTAAAAAAGGAGGCCATGACTATACTGCTTTGTTTTTGTTACAACTAAACAAAGGATTCCTAACCAACCTTTACAAATGCGGTCGTGCAAAATATATACTACTGAAATGAAATGTAACAATTATTAAAAATAATACATTTTATGTGTAGCAATATAAAATTCAGCATAGACTTTCCCCAGCAGTGAATTAATTAGATTAATTGATGCTTTCAAATTCAGTGGATATTTTTATATTGGATAAAGCATGAAGATTTTTGGACGAGGAACCATTTACCGTTTATAACCCAAGGTCAAACTAGTTTAGAATAAACTCATTTTATCTTTTACGCCTCTCCTGTTGCCACACAGCTCTTAAATGGCAGAAAGAACATTTCTAAACAAGGTTTTGGATGTTGTTTGTTTACTTGTTCATTTCTTTTATTTTTTTCATAGAAAACACCAAATTGCTATGGACTTTAAACTAGACAGCCGTGTTGATAATATCTAAACAAAGTGAAATATTATGAAAACCAGTAAACCATAGTTTATACCCTTTTCCATGGAGCCTTTTTTTTTTAAGATTTTATTTATTTATTTGACAGAGAGAGAGATCACAAGTAGGCAGAGAGGCAGGCAGAGGGAGAGGAGGAAGCAGGCTCCCTGCTGAGCAGAGACCCCCCCCCCCCCCCCCCCCCCCCCCCCCCCCCCCGTCCAATGCCGGGCTCCATCCCAGGACCCTGAGATCATGACCTGAGCCGAATGCAGAGGCTTAACCCACTGAGCCACCCAGGCGCCCCACCATGGAACCTTTTAAGAGCATACTAATGTCTCTGAAAACTGTTTCAATCAGAGATGAGTCTAGATAGCTACTGTGTATGGCAAACCTAAATCAATGAATGTTGTCAAATATACTGTGGATTTATACAAGAGAACACTCCAGACATATGAGAAAGGCTTTCCAATTTATCCCATCGCATAAAACACAGATTTGCATGAAAAGTATTTGGTGAGATCTACCTTCTGGAGTTCAAACCAAAATCTGGTGAGGTTAACATCAGATGGAGCCTTCCAATCGAATTGCAAACTAGTGTTCTCCGGAACCAAGGCATACGGTTTCTCCGGTGTGTCAAACATTTTGACAGTGACAGGATGACTCTCTGCACACCACATTTCCTCAGCATGGCAGGCCAGAACCTTTTTGTAAACAAGAACGCTTGCTTAACCTTTTCAGAGCCTCTCACTTGAGAACAGCAATTCAAGAGCCCAAGACCCTCACTGTACCTTTACCACATACAGTTTTCCACCGGACAGCCTAGAAACAAGGAGAGCGAGTCTTCCATTTGGATATTCACTTTGTCTTAGAGGAGTCTCCGGAATTAGAGCCAGATGTGAGATGGCCAGCTGATAGCGGACTGACTCTTGAGGTCCATTTGGCTTGTGAGATTCTCTCCAGGATATAACGAGGCTGGTGTCTGACTGCACCGTTGTGTTAATGAGCCTAACTGCCTCTGGCACTGAAATAAACAGCAACAAATGATAAGGGGTGTTGCATCAGCAAGGAACGAGAGAAGAAGGAATGGAGTCTTGGTTGCAGAATAATCATACCACGTGAGCAGAACAAATGACACATGTTCCGAAGGAAAGCCATCTCTCATATCGAGGTAACACAGAAAGTTAGAGGGCTGCCTGAAAGGCTCTTGCTTATTTTTCCCT
This sequence comes from Ailurus styani, assembly GCA_002007465.1. Lineage (NCBI taxonomy): Eukaryota > Metazoa > Chordata > Mammalia > Carnivora > Ailuridae > Ailurus > Ailurus styani. The sequence continues at coordinate 556,533 of LNAC01000060.1, forward strand.
AAGGACTAACTCATTCTCTGACTCCAGCTCAATGATATGGCCAATCATGAGGATACTCATATTCATCATGAGGATGAATAAACCCACTCAGATTCCTTTGAGGAATGTCATCAGAGACATCGGAAAGAAATGGCATCACCTCAAAATCATCACCACGACTTAGACCATCTCTTTAGATTCTAGATCCATTTTCTTTCAGGCAATGATGTTATTTACTTTTAATATCTGTGGCCTCTGTAAAATTCACACAGAGAAAAGGCTGAATTCTGCATCTCCACGTGTACGGAGACCTGTGAATATGTGGGGAGAGGGTGACACTCTGTGGTGAGACCAGAAAATGTGTTTCTTGGTCAAACAGTATTGATTCTGATATTTCACCTTCTAATTGTTTTTCATTCCGATGGAATATTGGTCATTTTCTGTTGTTAGAGCACAAATCAGGTCATCAGGGTATTTTCAACAATATATTTTTCTTATTAAGCTTAAAAAGCTCATGTAATCAAGATTACTTAGCATCCAAATTTTAAAAAAACAAATGTAGATATATATGTCACATATATCAGAAATGCCACTCTAGAAACCCACCCCAAGCCCCTAACTCACCTCCACTTTTAGTTTTTCCCCAAATCTCTTTTCCCAGAGGTAACCGTTCCATAGGGTCTGAATAATAATTCTTCACAGCTGTCTGTATCACATACGTTGAAAATGGTTGTAAACCATCAAGAAGAACTATCCTCTCTTGAAACTCCTGTAATTAATTTTTAAAAATCAATACCTGACTCTTATTTTTTTTATACAAAGGAGAAGAAATTATTTAACTAAAGGGAAAAAATAAAGAATTTTTTAAAGTTAGTTTTTTTTATATTGGATCATGAGAATGATTATGTTCACTGTCCTAATCTGCCCAGACCTGGGTTGCCTAATACCTCCAAGAATAAATACCAAATGGTGGGCAGCCCTTGGTCAATGCTGTGACATGCTCATTTCACACCTGAAGCTCAGTTCTCAGAAGAAGATACTATTTCCTAGCACTGCATCAAACATTCAGCAAGATGATCTGGTAAAGATGTGACCCCGAGTGAATATGATGAAAGATGAAGCTGGCTTAGCTCATCATTCTTAGAAGCAACACTTAAGAAACTAAAAATACTTTCCTTAGACCAATGGTCCTCAACTTTGGTTGTACTTTGGAACCATCTGAAAAGTCTTAAGAAAACACTTGTGCCTGGGTCCCGCCCCTCTGACTGCACTTATTGGAGATAAAGTGTGGACCCAGAGATTTTTAAAACTCCAAATGTACAGTCAGGTTGGAGAACCACTGCCTCAGACCCATATTCATCATGGTGAAGGCAGTAGGATCAACCAGCAGCAGTAACAGAACTACCAGTGTCAGCAGCCCAATCTGGGTCAGCCGAATGATCCAAGCTGTCTCTGATACATTGGGAAGTATAAAGAAAGGTTAAAACAGACAAAATAAAGGAACTAACAAGAATGTGTCCTTTCTGGAAAAGTATATAGTGCTCAACCTCCAACAGATGATGGTCAATTTCACCTTTTGACTTGGTTAAATAACCAGCACAGAGCAAAATACTGGACACATATGACTGCATCACAAAGACAACTGAAACACCAAGGCCAATGAGGGAATGAATTGTGCCAATTAATTCATCCATTCAAGAACTATTGAGTGAGGGCGCCTGGGTGGCTCAGTGGGTTAAGCCTTTGCCTTCTGCTCAGGTCATGATCTCAGGGTCCTGGGATCGAGTCCCACATCCGGCTCTCTGCTCAGCAGGGAGCCTGCTTCCTACTCTCTCTCTGCCTGTCTCTCTGCCTACTTGTAATCTCTCTCTGTCAAATAAATAAATAAATAAAATCTTTAAAAAAAAAAAGAACTATTGAGTGAAAGTCTCTAAAAGCCAACTCCTACACTAGGTGCTAAGAACACAATGACGAATAGAGATATAGTCCTTATATAATAGCACATTTCACAGCACACGGGAAATAACAGACAAAAATAGAACATAGAACATACCATTTTTATATTAAATACGTGCGGTGGAGGAGAGGTATACAGTAATGTTCTTTCCATTTAATCATTGCTTATCCCTCAACCTACAATCTGCCGCAGAGACCACAAAAACACATCTCTATCACTTTCTGTGGATAATCAGGGAGGCCAATAAACCCAGTTCTTCCAGGACACTCAGGAAATGTCACCATGGCAATCCACCACTGGTCACAGTTAATATACTTCCCTGAAGCTTAATTCCCAGACAAGACTAGAACACTATTTGCTTGGATAAATCAGCTGTAAAAGTTTGCATAGTCGCATAATTTACTGTGAGTGAGAATTTTATTTTTTTTTTTAAGATTTTAGTTATTTGGGAGAGAGAGAGCGAGCGAGCACAAGCAGGGGGAGGAGCAGAGGGAGAGGGAGAAGCAGGCTCCCTGCTCAGCAGGGAGCCCAGTGTGGGACTCTATCCCAGGACCCTGGGACCGTGACCTGAGCCAGAGAAGGAGGCTAAACCCATTGAGCCACCCAGGCGTCCCGAATGACAATTTTATATCAGAAACAGGTATCTTGTGAAAAGACAAAGACCACCAGCTCCAATCTTACCAGCATTTTATATCTCAGCTCAGAGCTGGTTTTCCTGCCATTAACTTCTCTGTAATAAACCAGGTATGTTGGAGTCGGGTTGGTGATGCCGGGCCACGAGAGGTTGGTCCTGGCAGGCGGTAATCTGATGGTAAGGCTGGTGTTAGTGGTGTTAAGTATCATTGGCTCTGCTAGATCTGAAGCTAGACGCAGTAATGCTTTATCTAAAATAATCAGAAAAGATTAAAAATATACACATATATGGATAAAAGAGGAACAGCAGATTTATTTAACATCAAGGATAACGTCTTTTTTTATTTAGCTGACAAAGTATGAAATATTGAAGTGTTGGGTATGTGTTTCAGGAAAGGAAGACATGGTTGGTTTTTGTTTTTTTGTTTTTGGGGGAGGAGGAGTTGTTTTTGTTTTTTCCCCCATACATTTTGAAGTCCTTAAATGCCTCAGAAAAAGGGAGCAAGGTAACTGATCATTGCTCAAAATTTCCAGCAGGTGGAGCTAAAGTACATGGGATAATGTACATAGTAGCAAAATCAAGCTGACCCTTTTTTTTTTTACCTTCAATGAAGTATGACAGCATTATATTAATCATATTTTTTAAATTAATTCCAGTTACAAAAACTCATGCTAGTTTTAGGGCTTTATTTTTAAGGATGTACGTGTATATGTGTGTTCAATTTCAAATGTTGCACAGGACTTACTAAATTTCTTAAATTTCTCAAAGTGAAAAATGAATTATATAGCTAGTTCTGCCATAGTGCCAGACATACATCCCTAAAAGTCATTGCATTATACGAATCTTCGTAATAAAATCCTCAGGGTTTGTGGGGGAGATAGAGTTAGAGGCACGACACACAAAAAAAAACGTAATGAGTGACACATTACCAAAAAAAGATAGGAACTTAATAAAAACCTTAGCACACATGTACACATGATATATGGTTGACCTACAAAATACTACAATAAATACAGCACTTTACTTTGAAAAGGTCCTGAAATTTAATGCCATGGCTTTTTGATGGACTGTAAAGTCTAAAATATCATCAGAGGAGAAAAGACGGAAAGAAGAGAAATTATGGGAAAGAGAAGAGAAAGAGGACAGACAGAGAAAATGACAGACAAGGGTTTCCAACGTCTAAAGTTGTCTACCACAACCTGAGCTGTGTATACACATGGAGTTAAATTATGATCCAGGGCAAACAGCAATCGCAGCATGCACCAATCCTAATCATTTGGAATAACGCCGAGCATAACGAAGGGCTGGGGGCACAGCCTGCAGAAGACATTCTGAGACTTTTCTGACCCAAAACTGGGAGAACATGCTGATTACGGGTACAATCTTATTACCTGGAAAAGGCTGAAGAACTGAACTGTAAGCCAGGATACGCTTACTCCTTTGGGCCTTCACCTGAGACAGGATGGCCCCAGTGCTTTTCTTTGCTTGGTAAATCTGTGTGCTGTCCTCTGCCGAGGAGATCCAGTAAAGAAATTCCCCATCCACAGTTAAGCTTTCAAGTGTTCTTCCTGCTCATGAAAAACATAGAATCAAGAACATAAAGACCAAAATACATAATGTATGTTTCTACTCTACACAGTATGTGAAATCCTTTTTCTGTATTGTAATTGCTAAATTTTGAATCTTTCTATCATTTCAATATAGAAAAAAAAGATCAGCCTTATTTTATGTTATGAAGTTAAAGATTTTATAGTTTTTTTATAGATATTTCTCATTTTAGTTCCATCCTAAGTCAATAAGGTAAATATTATTATTATTAGCCTCATTTTGTAGAAGTGGAAACTAAGGCTTTGAGGAGTTAAATAATCTCCTCAAGGTCACAAAGTTAGTAAAGCTGAGAGCCAAGATTTACAACTTAACCTGTGTGACTCCACATCAAACAATGTTTATTGGAAGAGAGGTGTTCGATGAGAGGGCCAGGGCTCAGTGTCTTGCTCAATATTTTTTACCAATGATTAAGAATAAATGCAGAGTAAAAATGCTTATCAAATTTGTACATAATAGGGCGCCTGGGTGGCTCAGTGGGTTAAAGCCTCTGCTTTCCGCTCAGGTCATGATCTCAGCGTCCTGGGATGGAGGCCTGCATCGGGCTCCCTGCTCGGTGGGGAGCCTGCTTCCTCCTCTCTCTCTCTGCCTGCCTCTCTGCCTACTTGTGATCTAATCTCTCTCTGTGTCAAATAAATAAATAAATAAATAAATCTTTAAAAAAAAATTTGTACATAATACATGGTTCTTACTGACACTAATATGTTCACTCACTGACTTAAAATTTGAAAATATAACAAATGGATTGAAATTTAATAGGAATAAATGTGACATCTTAAATTCAAGCTTAAAATCAATTCTATAAATAACAAATGAAAGAAACCTGGCTAATAATAGTTAACATGAAAAAGACTACGGGTTTTTCAAATGGCAGGCAACCCAGACACAAGGTCACTTTCAGCTGCAGTGAAAGAAGATGGAGGAAGTCAGAGGCTCCCTGCACTAACCAGATCACAAAGAGAGTACCGGGAGTCGTGATGGAAGTGACATTTAAGAGGATATCCAGCAGCTGGAGTGAAACCACAGGAGGGTTACTAGGGCAAAGAAAGATCTAGAAGCCACATCATGTGAGGAGTAGTTAGAGATACATAAAATTTTTCCTCCAATGGAAGTACTTAGAATGAGCTATGACAGTAGATAGTTTATAAAGTTAGAGGTCAGAATTCAGACCAGTGAATGAGAAAAATGGGGAGAAAACTTTGGCTAAATATGGGGGGGGATCTAATATTTAGAATTGTTCCAAAAAATTTAAAAACTTCCTTATAAAGAAGTATATATTTTTTTAAGATTTTATTTATTTCAGAGAGACACAGAGAGAGAGAGAACACAAGCAGGGGGAGTGGGGGAGGGAGAAGCAGGCTTCCCACAGGGAGCCCAATACGGGGCTCGATCCCAGGACCCTAGGATCATGACCCGAGCGGAAGGCAGACGCTTAACGACTGAGCCACCCAGGCACCCCGAGAAGTAGATTTTTTTATAAGCAGGTGTTCAAGCAAGGCGATTTTCATAGAGGCGATTGCTTCCAACTTCATGCCAGCTAAAGGATCTCTAAAGTCATTCAATTTTTCTAATTTTAGGGTTATAAATTTCAATTATGGATTCCTGGAAGACTAACCAGTTCTATACCTATAGAATAATGGCCCACTAAATAATTCTTATGTATTAGATGACAAGAAAAATTATTCTGACAATTGTTTAAATGGCAAGAAAGACTTTAGTTAAGACTATTGCAATATTGCAGTGGAGGAGAGAGATGTGCTCAACTTCACATCCAGCAAAGTCACCTTGGGGATGCAGAGCCAACTAGCAGAGTGAGGGCATCAGTGGATAGAAAATCACTAAGAGGAGACAGCAAGGATACGGAGATTCTTGCTAAACTGGCTTATTGTGATTTTTGCTAAAGACAAGCCAAGAACATCAAGGGTTGAGGATGAAGAACTAGATCAGATACCAAGGGTGGAGGATTATCTCTTAACTGATTTAGCAAGATTCTTGTTAAAACTAGACTCAGCAATGACAGACATGGAAAACCAGTGTCAAGGTCTAGTTGAGAAAAGGTCTCAGAGGGCGCCTGGGTGGCTCAGTGGGTTAAAGCCTCTGCTTTTGGCTCAGGTCATGATCTCGGCATCCTGGGATCAAGGCCCACATCAGGCTCTCTGCTCAGCAGGGAGCCTGCTTCCTCCTCTCCCTGTCTCTCTGCCTGCCTCTCTGCCTACTTGTAATCTCTCTCTCTGTGTCAAATAAATAAATAAAATCTTTAAAAAAAAAATTAAAANAAAAAAAAAAAAAAGAAAGAAAGAAAGAAAAGAAAAGGGCTCAGAGGAGCCTAATGTTTGATCGAGGAAAGAGTCTTTGTCACAGATTGAACACAAACAAGTAATTCTCCTAATAAAAGAAGTTCAAAACATTATCTTAAAGCCCACTGAAAGTATATTGGAATTATTTCTCAAAGGCTCTAGGTAACATATCAACAAAACCATATGTGCAATTATAACACAGACACACATACGCACACTCATTTGCAATTTCAAAACTTTACTATATAGACCGGCAATGTCCAATAGCACTTTTGATGATGGAAATATTTTATATCTATGCTGTCCAGTACAATAACCATGTAGTTTTCGAGCACTTAAAACATGGCTCATGTGACTGCAGAATTAAATTTTTAATTTCGGTTAATTTTAGTTAATTTGAACTTAAATCACATGACTGGTGATTACTACATTGGACAGTGAGGAGTAGACTCTTAAGAATATATGAGAGTAGGGGCACCTGGGTGGCTCAGTTGGGTACGAGTCCATCTCTTGATTTCAGCTCAGGTCATGCTCTCAGGGTCATGAGATTCATCCCGGAGTCAGACTCCAGGCTGAGTACAGAAGTCTGTTTGTCCCTGTCCCTCTCCCTCCCCTTTTACCCATCCTCTCCCCCCTCATGCACATTCTCTCTCTCTCTCTCTCCCTCTCTCTCTCTAAAATAAATAAATTTTTAAAATGTTTAAAGAATATATGGGGGTATTTAGAGTGCATTTTTCTCCTATTGCAGTTATTCCTAATTAGAAGACCTCCAAATCTCTTCAGACATTTAAGTATTTCCTCCACACGCATATGCATTTCAACAAACAGACCTGTCAAGTGTTGACCAACTCATGCTGAATGTGGAGACAATGGGACCATCACAACTGGAGTAAAGTAGGGTGCTTGTAGTAAGATCATGGATACTATAGTCCCGCCCAGCTTCAAACCCCAGCTCCTCCACTAATCATGGCCCTCTGGAAAGTACTATACCTTTCTCAGCCTCAGTTTCCTCATCCATAAAATGAGGCATCTACTTCATCAAGTTGCTTTGAAAATTAAATGAGGTAGTACATTTGGGAGCTTGCTTAGACTATATAGTTAAGCTCAATAAATTGTACCTCTACTGTTAATTATAAAATAACAACAACAACAGCAGCAACAAAAAAGCCCATGGATCCAGAAAATTTTGTGAATATCTATATACAATTTTCCTGGAAACAACTTGACATATTCTACAGGAACATTTGGCATTGTCCAGAGCAAATACCATGTATATATTCTTTGGAATATATTCCTTTTAATTGAATAATTAAATAATTTTAATTGAATAATTCTTTTCAGTGGAATGAGAGGAACTGCCATTACAAATGAACTTCTACGTATACACATGAATGTCTTACCAAGCAGAGTGCACACCATGACAACTTGCCAACACCAACATCCTTCCAGATCCATGGCCCAGATCTCTTGCCCTTTGACAAAGTATATCTGTGGTTTCTTCAGGTCAGAGGTATCAATCGTCATTGTTCCACTAAACTCAAATTGAGTAACACCACAAAAACACTGTCTTCTTCCATTTGAATGGTTTGTGGCTACAGGTGGAAGAATGTGATTCAAGGTCTGGTTGATAATACTGTAGTAGAACATCTGAGAGCCAAAATCGGAAACTTCTGTCCAATACAGGCGACTACAGGAGGGAAAAAAGACCCTCTAACTTAATGAGTAAAACATATCATTGCAAATATTAGTTTCCAATGAGGATTAATCATTCCTAGTGACCATAGAAACAAATATAGCCTTTGGAGAGAACATGTCCGAGTGTCCAATAACCTTCTGAGACGGAGGTGGCCACAAGCAGTCTAGTTGGTAGCATCTTCCCATGACTTCTCAATAACTGTGTTTACAACAAAGCCTTGGCCTAAAAAGACCCAGAGGTGCTATATGCAATGCTTTGGTTTCCTGTTGGTAATTACCAAATTGTCAGTATGGATTAAATTTACAAATTTGTGGCTTTGGGCCCATTATTTATGTGTAGACTTAATATGAATTAATATAGCTAGTCAAGAACCTAAGGTATCTTATTTTCCCATCAATGACTTCTAATATTAAACCAAAGATATTATATTAATGTCTATTTCATCACAACAGAAACAGATACTCATACCTTACATACCTTAAAAGAGGATATACAGAAAAAGAGACTATTGTTGAATTTCTATTGCAAATTTTCAGCTTCCTGGGGTATTTCACCTTGTGTTCAAGATCAACATCAAATATTTGCATTCCATTTTGTGATGCTTTTTGCACAAAGTAGAGATGCCTTGAAATCCAGTCAATTGTAATAATTACGATATCAAAAACCAGTGCATCTCGGAAAATCTTAACAATAGGTAGAAAACACAGCCAAGGAGATAGTGGTCATCTTTTTGTTTTCAAATTTGAGGACTTTTCTGTAATCTACCATATTACTTATTTAATGCACTTCTTTATAATCCAAAACCTCAATAGCTCTAGACTGTGTACCACTGTACCATTGGTCCTCTTCCCCCATTGTATTCTTTCTCTTGGTTAATTTCAACTACCATGACTTAAACTATAATTCACACACCAGTGCTGTAAGAACAGTAGCAAGATCCCTCACTGAGTTACTGGTTCAAACTAACTACTGAACTTCTCCATATGAATGATCTCAGGAAACAGTATTCATCACTTCACCCCCAAAACCTTCTTTTCTCCTGCATACTATATTTTCATGGATTTCCAATGCTCACCTGTGGAGCAATCCTGACAAATGTGGTTCATCCATGACTTCTTCCTATCATGACTACCCACTGTGAATTAGTCCCATTTTAAATATGTACCAAATTTTTCCTCTCCTTTCTCATCTCACTGCCTCTCATTTCTTGCCTACCATTTCCTGTCTGGGTTTCTGTGATAGCCACCTAATTGTCCAAGACTTAACCTGCTCTAAGTCATTATTCACACCACTAATAGGTCTTTCTATAACATAACTTGATCATGTGAATGACCCACTCAGTTTCTTTAATGGCTTAATGTGGCCTTCAGAATTGGCACTCCATATCTTAGCACAGTAAAGGAAGCTCATTATATTGAGGCTCCAGCTTTACTACCTGTCTTTCTCTCACCCTCACCCCCATCTCCATTCCAAGCTCACTCTATTTATAGCCTCCTAAATGTGGTATGGCTCTGTTGTTCCCATGTCTTTACACTTACTACCCCCTCAGCTTTTCCCACCTTCACCTGGATCACCTTTGTACTCAACATGTCTTTCCACTGTACTACCACCACCCCTCCAACCTGGATTGATCACCCATTTTCTGTGATACCACCACATCCTGCCCTCAGCCTAGTAGGATGAGCCTCCTCTATTCAGTGAATGCCACCACATTCCCAGCATTGTGCTCAGCACCTCACCTAGATTATCTCATTTAATCTTTATAGGAGCCATACGACCGGATACCGCATAATCAGTAGTTAAATGATTTGCTGATGGCCAGATTTAGTAAGTGGTGCAGCCAGTTAATTTCTAAATTTCAGTTCCCAAAGTTCACACATTAATTGCTATACAGTACTGTCTTCCTAGTGTTAGACTCATACCAGACTGGATTTGTTCAAGGACTATGATTTTTTTTCCCTCTGTCCCAGGAACTAACACAGCGCCTTAAACCAAATACTATTTGCTAGATTAATCCTGAATGACATTTGCCCAAAATCTAATCTCTATTTATCTGTGGCTAAATTATTATACAACATCTGTCCTTTTCAACCATTCTAATCCTAATGGCTCAACCACTGACCTGTCATTTTAATTATAGGGTAGTGTGATATGCAAATTATCCATGTCCTTCCTTCCAGAATAGTTACATAGGGAAATACCTCAGAAGTGGACCTGTTGTGCATGTTTAGAAGGCAGAGTGAGTCTCCTTGAGCATAATACCCCATTCCATCATCAGCTGTGTAGCCCATGCTACTGATGTCTCTTTCTGTTGAAAACGCCCATACAGTTTGATTTTGATCCATATCTAATAAAACTATTTTGTTATCAAAAAGATTTATGAGGTATGGAAATGGGTTGATTTCTGAAAACAAGAAAAAAAAACACTTAGAATATGTATAAGGAAAAAAATAAAACTTTGGTTTGGCAAAATCCCTTGATTCACTAGAAGGCTATTCTGAAATCCATGGGTCTCCTCTGGGTTCATCTACTGCTCCAGTCTCTCTATGCCTAGGTTTATTTAAGCATGTTCAGGGACGATAAAAATTGATTATTTGACTTTAACTTCGGCTCAGAGACAGCATTCATATCCCTGAGAATACCAGGGTCAAGAATGTTGTTGAAACACTAGCTGTTTTTTTGCACAGGTGTTAGGTAATAAATACCTGCTGTTTTGGACTTTACTATGTCCGAAAATGGTCCAGGTCCTTTGGATGTGAAGACTCGAACCTAAAGAAAGAAAAGGAGACCAAGAAAACGGCATTCAACGGTGTCCTCAATGATAATAATTCCATTCTGAGACCGATAGATTATTGAAGCTTTCACTTCATAATTCTGATACCAATTATGAATAGGTTTTTTTTCAAGTTTTTATTTAAATTCCAGTTAGTTAACATACAGTGTAATATTAGTTTCAGGAGTAGAATTTAGTGACCCATCACTTACGTACAACACCCAGTGCTCATCACAATTGTCCTCCTTAGTGCCCATCATCCATTTAGCCCATCGCCAACCACCTCCCCTCCAGCAACCCTCAGTCTGTCCTCTATAGTTAAGAGTCTCTGCTGGCTTGCCTCCCTCTCTTTTTTTTCCCTTTCCCCAGTGTTCATCTGTTTTGTTCTTAAGTGCCACATATCAGTGAAATCATAGGGCATTTGTCTTTCTCTGACTGAATAGTTTCAAATAGTTACTTCCATGAGAGTATAAAGCAATAAATCACTAAGAGGTAAATATTGCCTCACATTCATGCTGGTGGTTTGTTTTTTATCATTGTTGTTCTTTTTGTCTAAAAGAGTACGAAGTAATGCCACAAATCTCCACTGCAAAAGATTTGAATTTCCGAGAAAAGTTTTTAGCTATTTTCAAAATTTTATGTAGAACATTTAACAGAAACAAAACTATGCATATTATGGTAAATTTCCACTTATTGTGAAATAAACAACTAGAAGCTTTAAATAACCAAATTTACTATACTTTTAAAAAAGGAGATTTAGAAAAGGAAAATAATAATTAAAACTTACATTTGAAAATAAGTTGTGCATCTCAAACCACTTTTACATACATTATCTCTTTTGATCCTCACAACTACTAAGAGCAGAAACTGGACAAAATCACAATCAAAAGTAAGTAACTCATCCACAATGACACATGCAAAAACTGGCATAAAAACCAAGTCTTCTGAGGGTTGTATATTTTCTTCCCACTGTGTCACCCTGCATCCTAGTAATAAAGCTTTTTAAAAACAGTTTTTATTACATGTCTTTTATTGTGGTAATAAATTATTTCCACTTCCAAACCTTGCATATGCACAATAGCCTGTAAAGAAAATTGACATCCAATTGATGAACCCAGAGGGTAGTTCCCATGTGCCCTCTCAATCAACAAAGCATTAGATTATTTCTATTATATTTCTAGTGTTAAATATATTTTACCATATTATACATACTACTCTCTGTATATATTATGTGTGTGTGTGTGTGTGTGTATCATGCTATATACATATACCAAGCCATCTTCACTTTTGCACAAGGCCATGTTAAGTGAAACTCATGCATACCCATGCATATCACCTTGCACGGTCTTGTGGTGACTGAGATATGAAACTCTATGTACATATAGACAGATACACTTAACCATGATAGTTATTTAATACTTTTGTTAACACTTTTATTTAACACATTTGTTAATACTTAACAAATAGGAATGTGTGTTACTTTAACTTTTATATACAACTTTTTTGTCTATGTAGACCTAACATATTAACAAAATAATTATTAAATTAGGATTTTACAAAAAGAAACTAGATCCTCAGGAAGCTCAAATCTCTTAAACATTTCCCAAAGCATTATGTTCCCCCAAAAGAAATGGAAAATGGCTCTAAATATGTACAACATTGTCACCAACTTGCTATTTAATGAAGATATGAAAATCACCAAGCCATCTACCATAAGTAGAAAGCTATTCCATATTAAAGTTAAAAGGCACAAATGGGATGGAGGTAGCTTTTTATTCTTGGCTCCTATTCTCTCTCAAGTTCTCCTCTATCACCAGCCAGACAGTAACTCTGAGATGTCAACTACCTAGACACTCAGGTTTTATTTCCATTGGTAGCTCCAAGTTGGTGCATTCGGAGGACTCACAATAGTGATGTGATCTGGTGGGAAGGAGTCTAGAAGTTGGACTAAAGCACACCACTTCCTAGCCATGCAGCCTTAGTAACTCAGTGATACCCTCGGGGACCTGGCTTTTTCTTCACAGACCTTAAGGGGATCAACAGAGATAAGGAATATAAAAGCATCTACCATGCTACACAGGCTATAGTGATGACAGAAAAAATAATGGTCTGTTCTGAATCTGAAAGCCAGAAAGTTGTCAAGATGTCCTTTACCCTACCTGTCCCCTGTCCCCTATGTATCCTCACTACCCACTTGACTTCCATGATCACAGTGGACCTCAAATTATTGACAGAGTGGCCGAATTCCTAACTTAGTTCTTTAATCAACCTTCTGTTCATGCCGCAGAGACTCTCATTTCCCTGTTTTCACTCATACCTGGAAGGCGACAGTGTACCCAGGACTCATGCCTTCAAGCTGAAAAGACATCTCTGAGGGAGTTGTGTTGACAGCGATCCAGTCTTCGAATGTTTCATTTGTGTCTGTCTGGTTGGATATTTGATAGAAAATTTCAAATCTTGTTAACACACCATTTTCATGCTTAGGCTTATTCCATCGAAATTCCACCACAACTTCTTTCTGGTTATGGTATTTTCCACTTGGTAATACAAATATCCTGGGGTTCTGTGGTGCCGATGGAACTGCAAAGCAGAGACACAGATAAGGTAGACAAGAATAAAAGGCTGACTTTTTACCATTCATGGTGAGGGTGTGGAGAAATTTAGTGATAGGTACTTCTCATTCCAGACCACTGAAGTGTATCTATCTTGTTCTTAAAGATCTTCAGGAGAGAATATTCCACAGATTTCTTCAGGAATCTATCCTGATATTTCATCAAATCTTTCTTATCTTCAACCCAAATCCCTCTTGCCAGCACTGAGGTCCATCTTTCTCATCTGTACCCTGTATAGATGGAGGGTGGCTGGTTCTCCTTAAAAAATACAGTATTTACTCTCATCCTGACACAGTGATTCAGGGGTGGTGGAAATGATGGTCACAGGAAGCAAGGCAGGAACTTGGTCCAGCCTTCAGCCAGTTCAGGATGTAACATGAAGCCTATGATGGATCCAGACACTCTCACCTTGAACCTTCCCTGGGAGCAGGGAGTACCTCCAAGAGTATGGTTTGGGGTTACCACTAATCCTAGAGTCAAACCAGGCAATTTAGTCTCTCCCAGTCCTTCAATGCATTTATCTTCCTCTTAATCAAGAGAAAGTCCTCTGCCTGATGTCTATGTCATTTCATCCAAGATGCCTGTCTTCTTTCTTCTGACTCCTCTACAAGTCCCCTTCCACTCTCCACTCCAATAGAATCGCTTCTCAATGTTCAACACTCACATCATTATGCAATCTCCAGGCCTGCTTATCCTGGGCTCACATGAGATAACTTTTTTTGCATCATTCCTCAGTGTCCAGCTAGACTTCCTCCTCCCCAAAGGCCTTCAGTGGTCATACCAGTCCATGAGCACTGTGCTCTCTAAGAGCACAGGTGTTGCTTGATATAGATGAAGCTTTCCATCTTGTCTATTTGCTCAATGCCACTGCAACTCAATTCCCATGGTCTCATTTCTCTTATCATTGGAAGCATGTGTTTATCTCTACTGTTTTACCTGCTCCATCAGAGAAAGCATCTTTTCTTATTCCTTGTTAAATCCCCTCAAACCTAGTATAGGACTGGCACACAGTAAATGTTTAATATTTGTCAATTTGAATAATTTCCCGACTATATTGTAAATTTCCTGAAGGCAAAGGCAGATCTTTTCTTTTCTTTTTATTTTATTGCCCCCAACATCCAGCAGAGTGCTGATGACCCTATGCATCCCCTGACAGATGCAGACAAAGCCATTTCCACAGAAGAATCCAACCAAAGCTGACATCCCAAGACAATCTCAAAGAGAGCATACCTGGATCCAAATGCTAACTGCTCCAGAACCTGCCCAGGCTCCACTATGTTCCTGTTATGAGACTCATGGATAAATATCATTGAAAGAATCTTAGCAGTTAAAAAAACCACAGTGGTGAATGGATGTCTATGCTTACTGAGCTCTTACCACTTGCCAGGTCTTGTGCTAATAAGTTGATGTTAAATAAATCAATATGATACTATCATTGACCACCATTTGCAGAAATGACCGAATGGAGATTTGATCGAACTACAGCGAAAAATCTGGATTAAGTCCCAGCCCTGCCACTTAACTAGCTATGTGACATTAGGCAGCCACCAGGCTTTTACTTTCTCATTTGCATAAATGTGATAATAACACCTGTCCTACCTTCCTCAGAGCAGGGTGAGGTTCAAATGAAAGGATGAAATAATGTTTCTGACACATGATAGGTATGCAATAAATTTTTAATAAAGGAGTGATACATATAAATGTGCTTTGAATATTTTATAGCAATATGCATGTAAAGATATGACTAGTATCCTTTTTAAAATATATACCAAAGAGAAACATTAAATTTAGACGTCAGTTATTCACCTATGGAAGACTCTGCGCTATCTCCATGAGAACATCTACCGGCAAGCCTGCCTTCCATGAAATTATCTCTGCTGTTATATTCCCATTTTCCTTATCAAGTGTTTCATAAATTTCCTGAAACAGGTTTCTGCATCAGATATATTATGATAATCAAGTGAAACAGTCTCTAAGAAATCTTTGAAATATGCTTTTTGAATAAATTATGCAAATTTATTTTAATGGTGCTATTCTAATCTCCAAAGTCATTAAAAGGGTCTTTAATCAAAATACATCTACAAAACTGACCATTATTTTAAAAAATTATTAGCTATTTATTCTAGATCATGGAAAGTGAGGTTCTGCCTTTTGTGAAAAATATTTTGACCCATGTACCTGTTTCAGGTGCTCGAAGTGACAGAGATGTTTTGGGGCCTTTTCCCCAGTATGTATAAGGAGTGACAGAGAGATTAAAGAAGGCATAAGGCTCCAGTCCTTCCACAGTAAATGCAGGTAAAAGCTGTTGTTCACTAGTCAGGAACTAAAATATAAGAACAAAACATTATTTTCTTAATGAGGGAACCATAAAATCCTTTATTCCTAATTATCTAATCCCCCCAAATGTAAAGTCAAAACTTGCAATTTTGGAAATGCTAATGTTGGTAAGTTCCATGTAGTTCCACACAGACCAGTTAAAATGTATCTAACAAACCAGTTGTTACCACTAACCACAAAATGGTCAGAGACTGGCTATAAACAAGGGTTCTTAGGAAAAATCTTCATAACCAAATGCTATGGGAACAAAGAAGGGTTAGGCAGGGCTGATGCAGATGGTACAGACTGCTTGAAAAATGGAAGCTACTAGAACCAACACTATACCTTAGAATCAGAACTGAATTCCACCGTGTAGAAAATTACACCCCAATCCACTGCTGTGGGAGCATTCCACAGGATCTGGAAACTTGAAGCATTCCCTTCAATCCTAAATGAAGACTCTTGAACAGAATCTGGGATAACCTTGGGGGTAACAGAAAAGTTGCCTATGGGATGAAAGAAAGAATAGAGGGGGAAAGAATTTAAGATTCTCAATCTTCATAGAAAACATGGAAAATTAATGAAAATTACTAATAATTGGTACCAAAACAAAATTTCCCTTTCCTTTAATATATCCTGAAATTTTTCTTTTTCTGACTGTTACATGCTGCAAATTTGGGTTAAGAGTGAACTGACCAATGAAAACTACAGCCTTTTTCTTTTTAGGACATAATTCTGAGGGAAAAAATCCCAACCTAAACATTTATTTAAAAAAAATTTTGGAGGAGAGTGGTAAGCAGGGATAAAATCTTGTACCTGGCAGAGGCTTGAGGGACCTCTGAATAATCGTGAACTGATTAAATTTGGCTGGTTCCAAAACAGAGACACTGGCTCTCTGACCTATTTCCTGAGCTGTGATAATCCTAAAGCCATTGATCCAGAAGAGCCGACCACTATAGTACATCAGTGTATTCTGGGAAATTTCCGAAGTACTCCAGGCTGCAAATTCTGTGATGTTGGTCTCCTCAGAGCTGCGAAGACATGACACCAATTAGCATGTGTACCTAAGGTGGAGGGGAAGGGCTGGTACATGCTAGTACTGGAGAGAATATGTGTTTGTGAGAATGTGTGTTTGTGTATACAAGACAAAAAGAAAATACGTTGCAACAATAATCATTGTTATTTTTAGTTCCATGGAAAATTGATTTTTTACGTTTTTGTTGAAGTATACCTAAAGCAGATTTTCGGGACTTTTCTTCTTCTTCTTCTTCTTCTTCTTTTAAGATTATTTATTTATTTATTTGACACAGAGAGAGAGAGAGATCACAAGTAGGCAGAAAGGCAGAGGGAGAGGAGGAAGCAGGCTCCCTACTGAGCAGAGAGCCCGATGCGGGCCTCAATCCCAGGACCCCGAGCTCACGACCTGAGCCAAAAGCAGAGGCTTAACCCATTGAGCCACCCAGGTTCCCCAGGCTTTTCTTCCTAATGTGATATTGCAATGGCAAGAGGGTACACAGGTTTTAACAAATACTTTTGATTCTTTTTTTTAAAAGGTTTTATTTATTTATTTGACAGAGAGAGAGATCACAAGTAGGCTGAGAGGCAGGCAGAGAGAAGGGGGAACCAGGCTCCCTGCCCCCCCCAATGTGGGGCTCGATCCCGGGACCCTGACATCATGACCTGAGCCAAAGGCAGAGGCTTAACCCACGGAGCCCCCCAGGTGCCCCAATACTTTTGATTCTTGAAAGTACCCTCAATATTGACTGCTTTCTCCTCATTGAGCCATGCCTCCTTCCTATACTTGGTTAGTCACCTTCCTTATCTGCCATTCATCATTCTAGCCCGTTTTGTCCTTCACTTTATGCTATTCACAACTGTTGCTTCAGTGAAACTTATTAAGCTCTTCAGCTTATTTAAAATGCTCCTTTTCAGACTGGGGGATTCCAGTTAACAGACGATTACTTAAACTGATTTTACAGTCTTTTCTCAATGACAGAACTTTACAATTTTTAATTTAAAAATCTGCTGGATGGTTTCTCAAATTACTCTAGTTGCCGAGTACACAATAAATAAAAACTGTCTCAATGATGTTCAGGCTTTTGAAGTGGTGGCTTGACTTTTTTTTAATGATTTCTCTAAAGGTTTTTAGTGTTGATATGCCCTTCTTTAGAAAAGTATGAAGTATGAGGTTTAAAATCAAAATACATAAAAATATTGATTTGTAAATTTCACAATACCTCCTTGACAAAACTGAAACTACCTAAGAGGA
This sequence comes from Ailurus styani, assembly GCA_002007465.1. Classification (NCBI taxonomy): domain Eukaryota; kingdom Metazoa; phylum Chordata; class Mammalia; order Carnivora; family Ailuridae; genus Ailurus; species Ailurus styani. The sequence goes on from LNAC01000060.1 coordinate 574,671, forward strand.
CCATAACTGGAAATTGGGAACCTATCAATAAGTATATTCACAAGGACTATTCTTATCATCCCTTTTCTAATAAAATATTCTATTCATACCTACACAGTTCTGAAGACAGTATCTGATTCATCTTTTGGACTTTCACTCACTTGTCTAATTTTACACCTTGTTATTTCTATTTCTCATTAGAACTTTCCAGCAACCTTATGTGATATATAAAACCAATTCCAAATGGAAGGAACCTCACTAAGTGGGATGCATGTGGTCTGAAGAGGCTAGCCTCTTCTGGACCACCCACAGAGCTGCTGCAGCCTGTATCCTGTGAACACATTTGTGTTGATTTTGCTCACCAGGTTGTTTGTTTCAACATTCCCAAAATAGTCCCCAGGACAGAAGATTTCCCCATCAGGTGAGACTGGATATCCCTCAGTTGCTACTGGCTTGAATTGCCCCTCATTTCCAGCTGAAGTCTCCTCCTTGTAAAAATCTCCTGAGCTAACCAGAAAATTCTTGACCTCCAATGCTCACAGTATAACATCAGCAAAACCTCTTCACTTTCAGGAGGTCAGTATGGGGCTTCCTTCCATGTGGAATTTTAAACCCCTCAGTCCTCAGCAATAAGTGAAGCTGGATTTAAATCAAAGCTCAACAAGAAAGTCTTAACAAGACAAATTCTTCCATGATACTATGAAGCTGTGTATGGAGGCCAGCTGAGGCTACTAGGCTGAGGGTTCATTCATTTACTCATTCAACAAGTGTTCTGTGCCTACTTCTGTGTTAGCCACCAGCAATGCAGTGGCAAATAAAACAAATACAACCCCTGCCCTCATAGAATACACAGGCTAGCAGAAAAGGCAGTCTGGTAGAAGATGAGCAAACAACACTGCTGAATGGCACCATAAGAAGAAAGGTGGAGTGGGTTCCTTAACAAGGAGACCTACTGGGGTCTGGTCAGAAAAAGTGTTTCTTAAAGAACAATGTTTAAACTGAGCCACCCAGATGGAATACCAGTTAACCAAAATTACCAGTTAACCAATACCAGTTAACCAAAGACTCATCTAGGAACACTTCAGGCAGAGGGAACAGCAAGGGCATCGGCTCCTTTGGAGTAATGAAATCAGTCTTGACATAACCACATACATCTGAACTTTTGATAGGGGCACCCTCTTCAACTTCCAAGTCAGATATGTTGTTATACTTGTAACTGATTCATTCTTTTATAAAATGAAGGGAATGGGTGGACATAGGAGAGGGAAGAGCGATTTTAAGAGTAGCTCCACTACAGCTGTCAAGTTCAGAATATACGGAGTCACAGCCAACAGCTCATTTCATCTTTACTACAAGTTAGAGCTATAAATGCCAACGTAGTAGCCACAAGCCACATGTGACTACTGAATCCTTGAATATAACTGAGGAAGTGAATTTTTCATGTTTTTAAATTTTAATTAATTTAGGTTAAGTTTTAGAACTAATATTGACTCATACATTATGAATCATATGTTTGATTTATTAGAAAAATTTTAAGTATTTTTGAAAAACTTGGGCATATAAACCAACTTTTTCAACCGTAAATTTTATAAAATCTCAACACAGATCCAGTATTTCCTGTGAAAACTTAATGTACAAATTGAGATGTGCCGTATATGTAAGATACACTCTGGATACCCAAGAACTAATATGAATTAATAATTTACCTGTATCTTTTTACTTTCTTCAATGTGTCAACTAGGAAATTTATAATTACATATGTGGTTCATATTATATTTGTATTGGTGCTGAGCCTAAGTTTAGGCTCCCTGAAAATTGATGAAAAGCATGGATCCTCAAGTTCAGAGAACTCACACACATCCTGAAGCCCTCCATGAACTCCCTGGGGTCCAAGAACCCAATATTAGAAAACTCTATCCTAGAACAACTACATCCAAAAGAATGGAACTGAAACTGGACCACTTTCTTACACCATACACAAAAATAAACTCACAATGGATTAAAGACCTTAATGTGAGACCTGAAACCATAAAAATCCTAGAAAAGAGGACAAGCAGTAATTTCTCTGACCTTGGCCATAGCAACATTTTTCTAGATATGTCTCCTGAGGCAAGGGAAATAAAAACAAAATAAATTATTGGGACTACATCAAAATAAAAACCTTCTGCACAATGAAGAAAACAATCAACAAAACTAAAAGACAACCTACTAATGGGAGAAGATATTTGCAAATCTAATTAAGGGTTAGTATCTAAAACATATAAAAAGCTGATACAACTCAACATCTAAAACATGAATAATCTAGTTAAAAATAGGCAGAAGACATGAACAGACATTTCTCCAAAGAAGACATACATATGGCCAACAGACACATGAAAAGATACTCAACATCATTTATCAGGGACACACAGATCAAAAGTACAATGAGATATCACCTCACACTTATCAGAATGGCTAAGATAAAAAACAAGATCAATAAGTGTTGGCAAGGACATGGGAAAAAAGGAACCCTCGTGCACTGTTAGTGGAAATGCAAACCAGTGCAGCCACTATGGAAAGCATATGGAGTTTCCTCAAAAAGTTAAAAATAGAACTACTCTAAGACCCAGTAATCACACTACTGGGTATTTACCCAAAGAATAGAAAAACACTAATTTGAAAGGATATGTGCCTCCCTATGTTTATTGCAGCATTATTTAAAATAGGCAAATTATGAAAGCAGTCTAAGCATCCATCAATAGATGAATGGATAAAGAAGATATATATATATCATGTAATATTATTCAGCCATAAAATGAATTAATCAAGATTAATTCAAGTAATTAATCTTGACTTAATCAAGTCAAACATCAAGATGGTAGATTTTAACCCAAATATATCAATAATTATACTAAATGTAAATGAACCAAACATTCAATTAAAAGACAGAAATCATCAGACTGCATAAAAAAGCAAAACCCTATATGTTGTTTACAAGAAACATACTTTAAACATAAAGACAATGAAGTGCCTCGGTGGCTCAGTTCTTAAGCATCTGCCTTTGGCTCGGGTCATGGTCCCAGAGTCCTGGGATCGAGCCCCACATCAGGCTCCCTGCTAAGCAGGGAGCCTGCTTCTCCCTCTCCCTCTCCCCCTGCTTGTGTTCCCTCTCTCGCTGTCTCTCTCTGTCAAAAAATAAAATAAAATCTTTAATAAACAAACAAACATAAAGACAAAAACTGAATGAAAGTAAAGGGATGGATAGAGATGTACCATGTGAGCACTAAGCTTAAGAAAGCTGATGTGGCTATACTGATAATCAGTCAAAGTGATCCCTAAGATGAAGAGTAGTACTATAGATTAATGAGGGTATTTTATTGTGATAAAAGGCAATATAATCCAGTGTATAAATAACAATATAAAGACAAAGCACCCAGATGCATCAACTAAAGAGGACTACAGGCAAATCTACATAGTTGAAGACTATAACACCTCTTTCTCAGTGACAGATAATATAAGGAGACACAAGTATTTTGACTACACTGTCAACCAATTTATGTTCTTGACAGTTACAGACTACTACCAAACAAAAGCGGAATAAATATTCTTCTCTAGTACACATGGAACATTCATCATGGCATACCCAATGGTGGGCCATAAAATAAGCCTCAATAAATGTCAAAAGATTGAAATTTTATGGCATATGTTCTTTGGTCACAATGATATTAAATTAGAAATTAATAGAAATAATACCTAAACAATCCCAACATATCTCAAAACTAAGCAACATACATTTTAAAAATACATGGGTCAGCAAAAACTAATACGGGAAATTAGAAAATATTTTGAAATCAGTGATAATGAAACACATACTAAAATTTGTGGAATACAATTAACATGGTCTTTAAAAGAAAGTTATAGCTTTAAATGTCAATATTATAAAAACATTAGTGGAATTATTTGAACACAATGACTTCTCCTTTCATCTTAAAAAGGTGGAAGTGTAAGAGGAAGTTATACTTAAAATAAGTAAAAGAAGAAATAATAAAAATATTACTGGAAAGCAGTGAAATAGAAAATGGAAAAACAGAGAAAAATCAACAAAACTAGAAACTAGATCTTTAAAAAGATTGATAAATTTGATAAATCCTTAACAGGAGTGATCAAGAAAAAAAATGTACCAATATTAGAGATATAAGAGGACATCTCTACAGACCTTATAGACATTAAAGTGGTAACATGACTATTACTAAATTTAATTTGACAACTCATTCAAAATGGATAAATTCCTTAACAGACATGAATTACCAAAATTGATTCCAGAGGAAATAAAAATTTAAATAACCCTATATTCTTAAAATACATTAAATTTATAATCAAACAATTTTCCACAAAGAAAACTCTAGGCCCAGATGGATGCTATCAAAACTTGAAGAGAAATTAATATCAATGCTATAGAAACACTCAGAAAATTGAGGCGGAGGGAATGCTTCCTAATTCATTTTAAAATACTACTATAACCCTTACAAAAGCATTCTGCATGAAAATCAGAACAGTGAGTTTAGCAATGAACCAAGATACAAAGTTAATATACAAAAATCAATTAAATTTCTCCATACTAGCAATAAGAATTTAGAAAATACAATTTTTGAAAACACCACTTACAAAGCACAAAAAAAAATCAGAATCTTAAGGATTAATCAATGAAAGATGCACAAAACTTCTACACTTCTACACTGAAAACTATAAAACACTGCTGAAATAAATTAAAGAAAACCTAAATAAATGGTGAGAGGCCCCATTTTCATCGATTGGAAGACTCAATATTTTATGATGTCCATTGTCCCTAAACTGATAAAAGATGTAAAATTCCAACAGGCTAGGGGCACCTGGGTGGCTTAGTTGGTTAAGTGACTGACTGTTGGTTTGGGTTTAGGTCATGGTCTCACGGGTTAAGATCAAGCCCCACATCAGGCTTTGTGCTCAGTCCAGAGTCTGCTTAAGATTCACTCCTTTCGGGCGCCTGGGTGGCTCAGTGGGTTAAAGCCTCTGCTTTCGGCTCAGGTCATGATCTCAGCGTCCTGGGATCGAGGCCCGCATCGGGCTCTCTGCTCAGCAGGGAGCCTGCTTCCTCCTCTCCCTCTCTCTCTGCCTGCCTCTCTGCCTACTTGTAATCTCTCTCTCTGTGTCAAATAAATAAATAAAATCTTTTTAAAAAAAAAAAAAAAGATTCACTCCTTTCTCCTTCTGCCCCTCCCCCTGCTTACATGCACTCAAATAAATAAATAAATAAATAATAAAATCTTTTCTAAAAATTCCAACAGGATTTATTCTAGAAATTAGTGAGATGGTTTTAAAATTTGTTTGGGAAAGCAAAGGATAGAGAATAGCCAAAACAAAAATATTAAAAAAGAAAACAAATTGAGGACTTAATATCACCTATCTTTAAGGCCTTTTTTAAATTTATAGTAATCAAGAAAATGTAGTATCCACATGAGACTAGACAAATTATCAAAGGAACAGAATAGAGTCCAAAAATAGACCCAAATATGCTCAGCCAAACAATTTTGAACAAGGGCACCAAAGCAATTAAATAATGAAAGGCAAATCCTTTTAACAAATGGTACTATAGGGACGCCTGGGTAGCTCAGTTGGTTAAGCATCTGACTCTTGATTTTGACTCAGGTCACGATCTCAGAGTCGTGAGATGGAGCCCTGAGTCAGGCTCTGCACTGGGCATGGAGCTTCCTTAAGATTCTCTTTCTCTGGGGCACCTATGTGACACAGTCAGTTAAGCATCTGCCTTTGGCTCAGGTTATGATCTCCTCCCGCCTCCATGCTTGTGTGCTCTCTCTCTCTGTCAAAGAGATAAATAAAGTCTTTAAAAAAAATTCCTCCCCTCCTTCTGCCCCTCCCCCCACTCTTGCTCTCTCTTTCTAACAAAGAAAAAAAATGATACTAGAACAATTGGATATTCATATAAAAAAGAAACATCTAAAAACCAGTATCTAAAAGTCATATCTGGGCGCCTGGGTGGCTCAGTGGTTTGAAGCCTCTGCTTTCGGCTCAGGTCATGATCCCAGGGTCCTGGGATCGAGGCACACATCGGGCNGCCTGGGTGGCTCAGTTGGTTTGAAGCCTCTGCTTTCGGCTCAGGTCATGATCCCAGGGTCCTGGCATCGAGGCCCACATCGGGCTCTCTGCTCAGCAGGGAGCCTGCTTCCTCCTCTCCCTGTCTCTCTGCCTGCCTCTCTGCCTACTTGTAATCTCTCTCTCTGTGTCAAATAAATAAATAAAAAATCTTAAAAGTAAAATTTAAATAAATAAATAAATAAATAAAAGTCATATCTAAAAAACAATTTTGGATGGATCATATATTTAAATATGGAAGCTAAAACAATTTAAAAAGCATCATAAAAAACCTTCACAAACTTGGGATAGACAAAGATTTCTTATAGAGGACATGGAAAACACAAACCATAAAGAAAATAATTGATAAATTGAGTAAGTCAAAACTAAAACTTCTGCTCAGCAAAACACACTACCAACAAATATATAGGTAAGTTAAATACAGGGAGAAAACATTCACTCCCATATATTTAACAAAGGACTTATATACAGAACACATAAAGATCTCCTGCATCTTAAAAATGAGAAGATATATAGTCAATTAGTGAGAAAAATATCTGAATGGCCCCATCATGAAAGAAGACAGAGGGTCATAGGGTAAGGGAGGGAAAAATGAAACAAGACAAAACCAGAGAGAGAGAGACAAACCATAAGAGACTCTTAGTCTCAGGAAACAATGAGGGTTCCGGGGGAGGTGGGGGTGGGAAGGATGGGGTGGCTGGGTGATGGACATTGGGGAGGGTATGTGCTATGGCAAGTGCTGTGAATTGTAAGACTGATGAATCACAGACCTGTACTCCCAAAACAAATAGTATCTTATATGTTAATTTTTTAAAAAGATGATATATGAATAGTTAATAACAAATTAAAAAGTAGTCAAAACTGTTATTGTCATTGTCAAGTGTAAATTAAAAACACAGTAATATACTGCTACACACAACAGTGAATGGTGACATTTAAAAGACTGCCAAAGCCAACTGTTGAGAGGATGTGGAAGAACCAGAACTCTCATACATCTCTGGGGGGAATGCAAAATGGTAATATACCCTTTGAAAACCAGGAAATTACTTAAGAAGTTAAGCATATATCTCCCCCATCACCCAGTAATTCTACTTTTAGGTATTTATCCAAGAATATGCCCACAAAAAGCCTTGTATTTAAGTATTTTTACAGTGTTATCCATTATAACCAAAACTGGGGAGCAACCCAAATAAAAGTCCGTCAAGAGGAGAATAGGTATACAAACTATGGTATGTTCATGCAATGGAATTCTACTCAGCAATAAAAAGGGAAGACTAATACACAGAACAACATGAATGAATTATAAAGATATTATGCCAAGTAAAAGAAGCTAGACCCAAAAGTCCGTATCTCCGGGGCACAGGGTGGGGTCAGAAACTGATTGGGAAGGGGCCCAGGAAAATCTCTGTGATGATAGATATGTCTGTGTCTTAAAATGTATTTGTCAAAACTGATATACTAGAATACTGAAGATCTGAAGATTTCATTTTATGTATATTACACCTAATTTTAAAAAGCAAAACTCTTTTTAAAAAAGAAGAAGCCCGACAGCGTTCTTATGAAGATGTGGCGACACCAGCGAGAGAACTGGGGGCTTAGTTTAAGGACACAGATCAAGAGAATAATTCATGTGCTGCTTTCCACTCCGGTTTTCATGTGTGCCATACAGGATGATTCCTGCCTAACTCCATCGTATACACTCTGCCTTGTTAAGAAGAGGAAAAAACACATCCATCCATTTCCTGGGCTCTCGAGAAGCATTCTTCTCAGTGTCTCTTTCTACCCCATCATAGGATTCACCATATTCCACTGTAGCTAGTTTACAAACTTCTTTCCCCACAAGCACAATGCCTACAAAAACAGCGGATAATCCGTAAATGTTTATTGAAAGAATAAATGAATTCTCGTGCATTGCCACATAACTGAGGGCTAAGTCGCTCTCATTCTGAACCAATTGTTTTCAAGGGAGATTACTTACCTCTGCCCCCGAAGAACAGCTGCATACAGGTGAATACACTCACTGTCTTGAACCAACCAATACAGGAGCCCATCGCTAAGGTCTAAAGTTAAAGCAACTACCTAAATAGAAAACAAGGTAAGAAAAGGAATCAAATACATGTTTGGAGGATGCCTCTTTGAATAAGTCACATTTAGGCTATAGATTCCTCTTTAACATCCTCTTCGGAATAATAAACTCAGTAATTTTTACCTTTCATTGAATATAATAATTATGTGAGTGTGCCTATTGCTATGTAATTTGGATATAGACACTGGTTTCCTAAAAATCCTCAAAAGGCAGGGACTTCTATAAATTCAGCTCAGGTGGTTCTCAAAGTATGATTCTTGGACCTGCCTCATCGGCATCACCTGGAAACTTATCACAGATTCTCAGCCTCATTTCAGGTCCTACTGAATCAGGAACTTTGAGCTACTGTGTCAGGACTTGCCTAAAGCTGGCCATAAACTTGCTTGCCAAATAAGCCAATGAATTTCATTTTTGTTTAAATCTGCTGTTCTTAAACATGGATGCACCTTAGAATCACCTGTTAAATTCACAAAACCCTCTTAATTCCTAGAGTGCTTATTAAATTACAACCTCTGGAGATGGAAACCCATCTCCAGTGCATTTTCAAATTCTCCAGACAATTCTAATATGTCACCAAGCTTGAGAACCAACGTCTTAAGCCATTTTAAATTATATTTTCTGTCAATTACAACCAAAACGTTCTGACACATTTAAAAAATATAATACACACAGGGTTTTTATATGTTACAATTAAATAGAGTCATGTCTACATAAAGTTCGATTCCAGCTAACATTTGAAAACCACTCCTTACTAATCTTCGCTCGTCTTCTTGTTACGGTGCCTGTCTTAATTTTATGTCCACTTGTCTAGGTGAAGCCTAAGGAAAGACTGGCTCTCCTATGAATTAGACTGCGTGGATAGAAGTTACAACCCAAGGGAACTCTTTTTCTTTCGTTGGCATTAAAGGTATTTTCAAGCAAGCTGAGATTGCCAGGCGCCTGACCTCAGAGGGATGGACTGGTTCTAGAACAGGCTAAGAGCGATCAGGGATTCAAGTGGACGACTATCGCTTTATCAAGACGCTGCAGCAGAAAAACAAAGATGATGTGCTGGTGAGAAATGTAAAAAAGAATAAATACAGCAAGGTCTCCAAGAACTAAAAATCCTTGCTGACAGGTTGCCTGAGGCCTGCTACCAAGGCACATCACTGCAAGAAGCTCCGGTGACCACATACATCACAGCCTTCTGTCTTCAAGGAAACTCAACCTACTCCTTTCCCACAAGATAAAAATAAACAAACAAACAAACACACACTATTCTAGCAATCCCCAGCCCTTGGGGAGTTGTATCATGTCCTTGCCTCAGGCTAAAAGAAATGTATTGATTATTGTTTCAGCTAAAGTGAAATCGGGTTAATCTTGTTTGGTTATTTACAATGAGATGCACTTGAGTTTTCCAAATTAGGAAGTCTCTTTTATCTCTTAAAAAAGAATAGTCTACAACTCCCTGTTCTGGAATACAACAAGCAATTCGAGCTGTAAGTAAAATTCTGGTGTTGGGTCATTACCCCTTCTTTGGCATCAGTCCTTCGGGCCCATATTTAAGCAGAACCAGAGGATGTTCTGTAAGTCTTTGGTAAACATTGTTATGTTTAATAATGTCCATGCCTGGGGCACCTGGGTGGCTCAGTGGGTTAAAGCCTCTGCCTTGGGCTCAGGTCATGATCTCAGGGTCCTGGGATCGAGCCCCAAACGCCGCATCCAGCTCTCTGCTCAAGCAGGGAGACTGCTTCCTCCTCTCTCTCTGCCTGCCTCTCTGCCTACTTGTGATCTGATCTCTCTCTGTGTCAAATAAATAAATAAAATCTTTTTTAAAAAATCTTTATTTCTTTTAAATATCTGTGCTATAATCTGTATATGCAAATAAGGTCTTTTAAATACCCTAGGAATTAGAGCCCACGTATCCCGGAATCGGAGATCATGTGACTCACAATGTGTTTACAAATGATCTGGTATATCTATATTATGTGTATTTTATCTCTATTGGCAGGAAAAAAAAGATTTAAAAATAAGAAAAATTTTAAGGAATATCCTAGGTTGAAATAGTATGAATGCTTTATTTCTTTTTCATGCTTTTCTGTGATTTCTAAATTCCTACAACATATATTACCATTATGATCAGGAAACACAAAATTCAGATATTTAGATGAATAGCTACAGGGTTTTGAGAAAATAGGTATTACTTCTAGAAGTTGAGGATCAAGAAAATGAAAGTAACATGTGTTTAGATACATTCCTATATTAGGTGTGTTTTTCAGATTTAGTTACAGTTTAGAACTTAACTATTTCGAACTTAACTATTGAGTGGTTACCATGTGCCTGGAACTGTTCTCAGTACCTCCCATTAATTATCTCATTTAGTCTTTGCAACAACACTAAGAGGTAGGATAATTGCTAATATTCCCATTTTTCAGATAAGGGAAAAGACAAGGAGAAGTCAAATAATTTGCCAAGAGTCACACAGTTTTTAAAGCAGTCTGTACCCAAAATTGATTAGATATGATAAAACATCTAAGCAATCTGTACCCAAAATTGATGGAAAATAATAAAACATCTAATTATTACCCAACAAAAAGTTCTAAAATATTCAATATAATTCCTGAGGGCTCCAAAAACAGTCAAAAATTAAAAAGCTTTTAAGTGTGGGTCCATTCAAGATAAAGCAAAGTACAAAATTCTCCATACTGTATTTTAATTTATTTAATCCATTATGAGAATTAAATGAAACTTAGAGAAGTTTTGGGTATACCAACATCTTGACAGGATTTCCTTTCAGATTCTACCTGAACTATTCACAATAGGCAGAAACAGTATTGTCATTAACTATCCAGTAGCACTACTTAATATTAGTAAATGATCAGATCTTATTTTAAATTCATCACCTTTTTCCCAGAAATCCAAGGCTGTGCCTGTAATATAAGGGAACTTTCTCCATTTAGCCTGGTGCTTTCCACTGAGTGTAGTGTGGTCCAATAGAGATAACCTCCAACTGAATCCACCACCATGTCATTCACCAAGAACTTAACATGAGTCACGATGTCTGTGTGCCCTGTCAACAGAGACTGCCTTTGTATCTATAAAACATAATTAGATGGTTGGTTAATAATTTTCACATGACACGGTTATTTCGGAGTAGTTTATTGCAATCATTAGTAAATTGCTGCATTCATCCAATCACGGGTATTTATTAGCACTATATGCTGGGTAGTGTGCAAAGCCTTGGGAACATACTAGCCATGGGGGTCACCCTCAGGGAGCTCATCTCTTTTCATGACTCCAGAAAAAAGGGAGGCAAATTGATTTTGAGTTACAATACTTATTCTTCCTAATCGCACAACCAGACAATTGAAACGCTGCTAGGTAAGAATGCATTTGATTGGAGTCTTGAGAAGATATGTACATCCTGATAAATGATAACCTCTCTCCTTGCTCATCTTTATCCATATATTTCCCTGATAGTAATTACTGCCATTACTGCATACCTACTATGTGTCAGGCAGTATATATTTTTATCTTTTAAATATTAGCTTTTGTAACCCCAACATTATAAATGATTTCTATCACAAGTTAACTAGGTTCAAAGAAGTTAAATAATTTTTCCTGGAGTTAAGCAATTTTGTAAGAAATAGAGCAAATACATGAAAGCAGTTTTTACATCCACTGTTCTACTTCCTCCCTCAAAACTATTTTTAAACCAATCCATTTCAGGGAGTATTCTCAGATTTACTCCACTCAATTCCATTCCACCAGCATAACATTGCACTCACAGACTATACCACATTGCTTTGTCTCTAAACACATTGCTTTGTATGCTTTTTCTATTATCATATATATGTATTTTATCTCATGAAAAGAACAAGGACAAGTAGCGATGGTTTACACAACACCGAACATACTAAAAGACAGTGTATTTTATACAATAAAAGGGTGACTATTATTGTATGTGAATTGTATCTCATAAAGTTGAATTTTTTAAAACAGATACCTGTCTACTATTTACTTTATATTCCCAACTATGCCGGGCCTCATGGCTCTCAACACATTGGTAATAGATAAATGATTGTTGAATGACTAAATGAATGGATTAGAAAATGATTCCAGTACCATATTTCTTGATCAGTCAGACCAGTATTCTCATCGTTAACCACCTGTCTCTTCAAAGTGTACCACTACCCTGATGTGCAGGATGTCTTTATTTCGCATCCACCTACACTTCCCACCCACTCTGCCCTACTCTGTGCCCCCGGATGCTGGTGCTGTAGACTGCATCAGCCGGACTCATTCTCTGGCTTCCAGAGACATTCAGCCAATGGAAGCACTGGCAGAAGACCAGAGGGCAGAAAGAAAGAAGGACTGGGGTCCTTCTACCCCCAGGTAGACTCTTTGGCAGACCCTACCTTCTGACAGTGGCCAGCTTTCGTGTCAGCAACTTTTATAGCTACAGCCCTCACCAGGTTCTTCCCCTTCAGCCGCCATATGCCTGAAGGCGCTTCTATCTTCCCACACTTCCCACACTGCCCCGGGACAGGCTTCATCAACCTTTGTTCATTCTCCTTAGCCCTCTCTACACCTTTGAAAAGGTCCCTTCATTGGGTTTCCTCTAATCATGCCTTTGGAGTGTGTCATCTTCCTCCAGGACACCCACCCACAGGTGAACATTTTCATGTATTGAAGATATTTTGAAAACACATAACTAGTGTACCAAAGAGCAAGATAAAGCTTCCTTTACATATAAATCCCTTTTAATTAAAAAGTGAGTAAGTTTGAGTAAGACGAATATTAAATAAATAATAGCACAGGTGGTATATAAATATGAAAAGAAATCATGAAAATGACATGTAAGTCACTGGAGGGTGGGTATTGCGCTAGAGCATCCAGAATGCTGAGTTTTAACTTACCACATATGTTTTTCCAGCCCAGTAGAGAAATTGACCCAGCCAATCAAAAGCTAAAGCTCCTGCTCCTGAAATGTTGGATATGTGATAATTTTCTGAGATATCCGTCCCATTCAGCAGCCACACGTAAACATCCCCTTTCACGTCGCTGTAGTAGAGGCTGTTGTTATACCAATCCATGTCTCAAAACAAAGTGAATCGGTAGCAGTTATTTCTCATGCATGCCAGCATAAACACGGTGAGTCAACAAATCACACATACACCTCCATATAATGTTAAAGCGCATACTAACATGATACTCATTAGAACTTCCGGGATCTGTTAGCAATGCTTCAACAATATTCCCTCAAAATCTCAACCCCCAGGACTAGGGAGAGGGGCTGATACTCACTGAGCCCCTCCTCTTTGCCAAACATGGTCCCAGGCACTTAACATATCTCACTTAAATCTGAAAACAAAGGTCTGAAATAGGAATCATCCCAATTTTCGACTTGGTAAACCTGAGACTCAGTGAGATTATCTATCCTGCCCAAGGCTTCACAGATAAAAACAGGTGGGCGCAGATTCAAGACAACTCCAAAGCATCGTTCTTCTAGCTAGGACCACACTACCTCCTAAGTCTGAGTCCTCTCTTGGTCAGAAATGCAGTACTTTGAGTGGTCCAGCAAATAGGACAAATAATTCCCATGATTAGAGAAGATGTCATCAGCAGGCAAGCTCACTGGTCACCATCTCACAATGAAGACTTTCCTTCATCCTAAGGTCTTCTAGGCAAAATTACCCACTTATTACTTAATAGACCTCTTCGTCAAGAAATTATTTCTTCCACTTTACTCAGAACTTCATGCAACCATTCCTTGCTTCAGTCATATAACAAACATAGTAAATTACTTAAGTAAGCTGTTTTACTGAAACCAGATAGGCTGTTACCTGGAGATAACATTGAGAGGTTCAAATACAGGAGAACTATATCAAACCCTTACTGAGCGTTGGTGGAATAGTGGTTAGCATAGCTGCCTTCCAAACCCTTACTGAAATGGGCATAAATCAATAAATAGCCTCACATTTGGGGAAATAATAAATAACATCCATAAAGGAGAACTGACATTTTCTTATTGGCATTACTGGCAGTGTAGTTCAGTCCATGTTTTTTCCTTTCGTTATTGACCTAATACCAAAACACACAATTCTTTGGTTGTATTGAAGAGCTTAGGAGGTCTTATATGTAGAAACCTGACATTCAAGTGAATAAGGATTTTGTGTTTACCTGACACATTTCCTATATCAGAGGATAAGAATTTTCCTGGGCCAAAGCTATTCAATGGTTTACTCCAAAGACCATCTTCTTTTACAGCCATGATAAATGGTGGTTCTGAAGCTGTTTGGTGAAAAAGAAATTAAAAGAAATATCACAGAAAGCACACATTTTAAGGTTCACAGCTTATACCCTAAGATTTTCTTTATAAAGTAAAAAACTATCAACTTTGAAAAATACTATGGAAGGATATGAGTGATTACATCTGCTTAACAGAATTATCTGTCATGTTAAATATATTTTCTCATTTTTACATAAATAATTGAAATTGAATGTGAAGAGAACTGTGTGGTGATGCTGCCTCTATAGCAATGTCATGGTCATGGCACATTATCCCCTCCCCTTTGGCTATTGGTTGCCATGGTTCCATGCAGAGCACCCAAAAGTCATCATGATAACAGCAGCAGTATAGATGGTGTAATTCTCTTTCCATGTTCTTTCAGCCAAGAGGGTGGAGTTCAGCATAGTTCACAGCCCCTCAACTTCTCTCCCCATGACCTTCAGAGTTCAAGGGGTATTATTGCTTCATAAACCATGAGAAAGAAGAAAGCCATAAAGAAGAAGAAAATTATATCGTTTCCTCAAAAATAGCTTGAAAAGGTTAAGATAACAATTTAGAAACATAAACTAAATACCATACAATGCTTTATTTGCTTTCCTCATCCAGATAATAAATAATAATCGAGAGATCCATGCATCCTCCTTCCAGTTTCTTTACCACACTGGAGTTGAGGAACTCTTAAGGACACAGGGAATAGACCTATGTTGTCAGAATTATTCCCTAAATCCAGAACATGTTCTCACCTGGCACCAGGGTCGTACCCACCGAGGGCTCTGACCAAGGGCCTGGCCCCTTGGGAGAACTGGCTCTCACAGAAACCTCGTATTTCGTAGCACTCTGCAACTCGGGCACATGAAGCGTGGTCCCACTGATGTTCGAGAAAACATGAGTGATTTCAGGAAAGTCTTGGGTTGATACTTTCACCTCATAAATCCAGTTCTGCCAGGCAGAGGGCCCTAATCAGAAGAGTTAAGCAATAATACTCACCAGGATGAGACAGGCAAGGGCAAACAAAAGGTTATCAGTGACTTCATCTACAGCTTCATCTTGAGTGGAAGGGTAATTGGGCAGTAAAACATGGTACCCCACTAGTCATCAGGGTTGGTCTGGCCATACGACCAGGACACTGTCCGTTCCAGCCATACCATAGTTTGGGTTCCCTCGAGAGAGACCTCATTTCCAACAAATCAGAGTCAAAGCTCAGTCAAAGCTTGATGCGTGGCTGCATAAAATTATCAGAAGGGTGTCAAATAACACCCCCAGGTGTAACCACGCTCCTAATAAACAAATGTTTAATGACAAATCTCTAATATAACTCTCAGTGTTTGTACAGCATCTTCCTCCTAGAAGCCCAAACTGTACAAAACCGAATGACAACAACAACAAAAACTGTCTCCAGAGCAGTGAAAATACACAGCAAACAGGCGTAATTGCTTTGTCTTCAAGTCAAAAATAGTCCATGTTTGCTAAATACTCTAGCACCAGGAATTGGCAAACTACAGCCCACAGGCCAGATCTGGCCCACTGCCTGTTTTTGTACATAAAATTGTACTGGAACAGCCACAGTTCCTCATTTACATAGTATCTAGGGCTGTTTACACACTGTAACGACAGACTCGAGTAGCTATGAAAGAGACCATATGGCCCACAGAGCTGAGCATATGTACTATCTAGTCCTTCCTTTATAGAAAAAGTCTGCCAACCTCTTTGCTAGACACCGTGCTAAGTGTTCTATGGATACACCTTACTTTAATCTGTGTGACAATCTCAATGAAAGATATAATTAACGCTCCCATTTTCTAGGAGTGAAAACCAATGCATGGGCCAGTTAAGTGAGGTGCCCAGGACCATTCTACTAATAAGTGACAAGACCAACCTTTAAATCCATGCAGGTTGGTTCCAAAGCCCACCTGCCTACCCTCCATACGCACTGCCTGTCCGGAAATGGAAGTTCAAGTTCAGAGAGTTTTAGGAAGTTGCTCTAATTCATGCAAGGTCTGGATGGATACAAATCTTAACCCACTTGCAGGCTAACATATTCACTGAGACCAGAATGTCAGTGCCTGGCTCCTGGAAGACATTTGATAAATGGTCCAACTATTGTGTTGGGATACACACGAGAAATATAGACATCCTCCTAGTGTAAAACCAATAAATGCAGAACAAATGTATAAGCATTTTTTTCTGGAGCTAAATAGCACTTCTGATTGACCACTGAATAATCACATACAGGTTCTCGAAATTGATGTCAAGCAATTCAAGCTTTCCTCCTTCCAGCAACACTGGGGAGGGGGTGCTCACCGGCTCCTATGGCAAGGGCAGGGGGCTTCCACTGAACCAGGGCCTGGTGGGAGCCAAAGAGCACAGAGAGCTGCTGCGGGCGGCCCGGCAGGGGGTGCGGCTGGGCATAGGAGCCGAAGATGACCAGGTTACCAAATCCAAACTCCTCTATGTGGCTCAGGTCACATCCCACGATGAACTCATTAAAAGACAGAGAGTCCTGCTGGAAAACGGCCTTGCCATCTGTGACAAGAAAGTCGTTGTTTTCACAAGCAAAGCTCTTCACATCAGCAAACGAGACGTGAGCTAGGACAAGGTGGGAAGCAGAGCCGTCCAGAAATGTTGACGTGAAGACGTGAGCAGTATCATTGAAGTAAATGATTCGTTAGGACTGTGGCTTCACTGCGAAGTCCTTTAATGTGCAACTCTCCACAATACGTAGGGCTTCTGAGTCCCAACCAGATGACACAGGGAGATTTACTCTATAAATGCCATCTTTCAGGAGATAAAAGACATACCTGACATGGGATCAAAAGAAGCCTGGTGTGATCCAATGTAAGTGTGGATGAGTAATCTCAGCCCCTCTCCCCACCTTGGTCCTGTGATGCAATCAGAGCCATTTATCTCACCAGTCGCTAAGTATAGGGTGTCCCAAGGTGCACAGGGGTAAAGGTACTTATTAAAGATATGCACTATCAGGGCGCCTGGGTGGCTCAGTGGGTTAAAGCCTCTGCCTTCGGCTCAGGTCATGATCCCACATCGGGCTCTCTGCTCGGCAGGGATCCTGCTTCCTTCTCTCTCTTCTCTCTCTGCCTGCCTCTCTGCCTACTTGTAATCCCTCTCTCTGTGTCAAATAAATAAATAAAATCTTTAAAAAAAACACCTTTTAAAAAAATTAAAAAATTAAAAAAAATAAAGATATGCACTATTCACTTAAGTTAGGAGCTGGAATATTGGAAAATTTCAGCCTCTCTTACAATGCTTTGTCTTCTAATTACATAAGTGATTTTATCAGGAATCAAAATTTAAGAGCAGAAAGGGTCTTTAAGATTTTCTAATGAAGCTTACTTTTAAAGGAAAGCATAGTATATTAAAATGACATGGCTAAACATGTTATTTGTTGTAAGACACTTTTCTCCAAAATGCACATATTCTGAAATCTAATTCTTTCTATGCACTTTCCCCATGCATCGTGAAGGACAAAATAGGAGAAAACAAAAACGTTTAACCCATTTTTTAAAACCAGTTATTATTTCACTATAAATATCTAGCAAAACTACTTTGCATTTTGTAGTGGACTACGTTCTTTGTTTAATATTTACAATTAAGTGGGGCAATAGAGCTACCATTTCACAAATCATGAAGAAATACCCCACAAGACAGCAAAACAGCTGGGATGGACCACTCAGCTGCTAGAAGAAGCCAGTGGAAGAATTTTTTTTTTTAACTACCTAATTTGGAGCCAAATCTCATGATAATGGTGCAGGTGCACTATTAATAATGAAACAGGAAACACCACCAAAATATTTCACTGATAAACCAAATCTGTAAATAGAATTTAAAAAAAAAATAAAACTATTAATTTGGATGAAGCTAATTTAGAATTTGTGATCATGGAAACAGACACTAACAAAAGTACACTTCTGCTGGGACACCTGGGTGGCTCAGTCAGTGAAGCATATGACTCTTAATTCTGGCTCAGGTCATGATATCAGGGTCATGAGATCAAGCCCTGCATTGGGTTCCGCACTGGCCATGGAGACTGCTTAAGATTCTCTTTCTCCCTATCCCTTTGCCCCACCCCATCCCTCTCTCCCTCTCTCAAAAAAAAAAAAAAAAAAGGTATACCTCTGCTTAGTAAATCTCTCTTATCACAACCCCATGGATTGACAGGATTCCAACCTCTCATCACAACTGTGAAATTATTTTCCTTGTCCTACTCAGTCCCACCCTTGTTCTCCTTGATGACTACTCCAAATCTTTATCAATATGCTCCACCCCTGTGCTAAAATAACCTCCTGATTTCAGAAATATTAACCCCATGTTGAGATGTGAAGTTATGTCCTTTTTCTTAAGAGAGAGTTGTAGCAGGCAAAAAGCAGAAAGGACTTGGCTCTTAACTGTCTGCTTTAGTTTCCCAAGTTCAAAGCTATTAAGGGAACATAGATGGACTTCAGAGTAGACAAGAAGAAGATTTGGGGTGAATATTACAATCCTTGTACCAAATCAGAGAAAGGGCAGGTCCTCAACCCTACTTGCCACTTTGGAGGGGAAAGAAAGGAGAGGGAAGGTTCACAGAGCTGGGGTTTGGGGGGAAGAGGGCAGGGCTGAGACGGGGAAGAAGCAGGGTGGGGGAAGAAGGAAAGAGGTTTAGAGTAAGTACAAACTCAATGAATGAATAATTCAATGGTGCAAATAACAGCATAGAGGAAGCCACTTCTAATGCCAGGAGAATAAGTGATTTCACACATCTGGAATTCCTTAGGGACACTACATACAAAGTGTGGCTAAAAGTTTTACGCTGAATCTTACAGAAACTCTATTAGTGTATAAGGAGATGATCAGAAGAGGCCCTGGAAAGTCAAATACTGGCCCCATTGCAAAAGAGGTGTGTGATCTTGGGCAATTACCAAGCTGTGCTTTCCTAGCCATAAAACTGAGATAATAAAAGTAACTACTTAATAGGGTTGAACAAGAATTAAGTGAATTTTTGGAAGTAATATACTTAGAATTACCAATTAATATTATCATTATCATTTCTAGTCACATTTCAAAATCTAAGCACAAATCAATTTTATCTAATGGAAAAAAGAGCCATCAAAGACCTCATGTTGATGAGATGCATTTTGAGGGAGTGATTTAGTGGGTGAAGTTTATCACCCTTATTATATTTATTATATATAATATTATATTTATTATTATTTATTTAGTGGGTGAAGTCTATTTATACAATGAATCATTTGGAGTAAATGCCAGCAGCAAAGTTCCATCTCATAGGATCTTACACTTTTACAAATGAGAAAAATAAGGTCTCAGGAAGTCCAAAGGACTCACCTTACAACACAGTGTTTGTAAAACATGTTCTTGAATCAGTGATTCATTCTAACTTAAGTATCAAGACAAAATAAGGCAAAGTAAGACAAAATAAGTACCTAGTAAATTATGAATGAATGTGGATAGAAAACTTGATTTCAGATTAATAATGAGCAACTTTTTTTTTTTTTTTTAAAGATCAATTCACTGGGGTACCTGGGTGGCTCAGCCAGTTAAGTGGCTCAAGTAATGACCCAAGGGTCTTGGGATCGAGCCCAGTGTGGGGCTCCCTGCTCAGGAGGAGTCTGCTCCTCCCTCCCCCTCTGCCTCTCCCCCAGCTTCTGCACTCTCTCTCTCAAATGCAAACTTTGCCTAGATTTAATTACATTTGAAATAAGATACATAGATTGGCTTCTCTGGTTCTATGATGTTTCATTGTCAAGCAAGTTTCCCAAAGATTCTTGCCAAGGAAGAGAACTCATAAGGCTAACACTTACCCATTGTATGAATCAGCCACAATTTTCTGAGGTGTGGTAATTGAGGGAGGAGTAATTTCCTCAATGTTCGAGCAGTTTCCCAAATCACAAACATACACCTAAAGAATCAAGCATGCATCTGTAGGTCAGTGTCTGTCTGTATTCAGTTGGGCCAACAAGTATTCCTTTTTAAATTTTTTGATGTGTCCCCAACCCCCAATTCCCTCTCTAAGAATAAGTATTTCCTGAGCACCTGTTCTGTGCTTAGAATTGTGCTAGTCACTGACCACTTTTCAAAGTATTTTTAAAAAACCTCATAAAACTCAGTTTTATATCTTACATCCTAATGAATACACATCCTGTTTCCAGATACCTATTTTCCTGGCTTTTAGAACCAATCAAATTGTTTTGAAGATTTTTTTCTTTTCTTTTCTTTTCTTTTCTTTTCTTTTAATTATTTCTACACCCAACATGGGGCCCAAACTTAAAACCCTGAGATTAAGAGTCATATGCTCTACCAACTGAGCTGGCCAGACAGTCCTCGACTATTTTTAAAATTTAAGCTGTATCCAAGTTTATAGACTTCCAGCTATGGTGATTGTAATAAGCCTGTCCCTTTGAAAGAAGGAACATTGAAACACATCGGGACTGTCTTCTCAAAGATTTCAATAATACTGTATTTTCAGAGACTACTAAAGTTACCCTTGGTTATTATATAATTTAAAATGCCTACAGCTGACTTGACTCATGATTTGTAGTCTTACACAGTGATAGCACAGGCACCACCACTCTCTTATGAAAAATGAATTATCATTAATACAATAAACCCATGACTTTGAAAAATTGCAAATAAAGATGATTTAAGGGCGCCTGGGTGGCTCAGTGGGTTAAAGCCTCTGCTTTCGGCTCAGGTCATGATCTCGGCGTCCTGGGATCGAGGCCCGCATCCGGCTCTCTGCTCAGCGGGGAGCCTGCTTCCTCCTCTCCCTGTCTCTCTGCCTGCCTCTCTGCCTACTTGTAATCTCTCTCTCTGTGTCAAATAAATAAATAAAATCTTTAAAAAAAGAAAAAAAGATGATTTAACGGTAGGTCAGGACTAGTCTTAGGTAAAGCCCAGACCTTCCTGTAGACCAGATCTATGACTCAGTGCTAACCTAGTGTCTAAAACTTAGTAAATAGTCACTATTTACTGAGTGAAAGAACTATGTTTCGCTATAGATATATCAAGTTATGCATGCGAGTGTCAATATCTAATTATGCACTTTAAATCCTCAGACTAACCAGTTCATCCATGATGAAGTACATTCTCTGATAAAGCCAGTCTATGGAGATGGAAGAAATTAATCCTGAACCTCTGTAAAAAATTCTCAGGTCAGATACATCAGACATGTTGGCAGCCCCTTTCGTCCATATGAGAGTCCCTTCCGAGAAATAAACAACTTGCTGGTGGCCATTAACAGATATTCCTAGAAGAGCCATGTAAATACATGTGTGTTATGATATCACAACCAAAAAGAACCTCACGTGACAGAAAATTTATTTCCTTAATTTTCAATAAGGAGATTAAAATAGCAGTCATTCTGGGTCTTTTTTTTTCACACGAAGTAAACATTTCTTTCGATCATACTGACCTGTAATATTATGGTGTATAGCCTCTGACTGAAGGCAATGGGCTTCATCTACTAAATGTTTTAAAGATCTCTTTCTTAGAGAAGCTTTTCGGGATAAAAAGAGCCACTGTTCCTCTTCTTGAACTAAAACAATAACATGATTTATAGGCAGACCAACCACATGTACATCACACACAAAAAAAGCATTAGCATCCTTCAAAGCAAGGCAACTAATGCTTGAAAGAGGCTGGCCAGATTTTTCTCTGAAGGCCCTGGGGGCATTTCAACTGCAGCATAAATCATATCTTTCCATGATTGGGGGTGGGCAGTACAGTGTCCATCAAGTTGGCTTTATACATATGTGCCCCTAAATGCCTGCAAAATAACACCACGTCGGGGATCACCATTCTCAACAGCCTTGAGCCAGTCGGAGCTCAGCTCATTATCTGTAGCCCTGAGAATATGACTGCTCCATGGAGGTGGTCCAGCCCCAGCCAGACGGGGTTGTTGCATAATACCAGACAGACATTGGTTGTCTCTGTTTGGTCTTCAATTATCTCTCTCTTTGAGGCCAGAGAAAAGTCCTTAGAGCAATGAAATCTGAGGACTGCAGAACTCTGCTTGACGTCCCACTCAGTTGGAGACTGATGCAGGGTGCGTCCACGAAGGGCAATTAATAAAAGTTATGCAATAATTGCAGTAACAACAACCTTAAACTTGCTCTATATTTAACTTGTCCTTCGGATGCTTCTTGCATAACAAAAATGCCTCTCCTTTCCTAGAGTCCGGTAACAGCCAAAAAACCAAAGGCCGGCATGGACGACACTCAATACACATAGACTTGCGCAGATTAGGGGAAGGGGCAATCTGTTCAGCAAATGGGATTCTGGTGAAAATAGAAAACAGATTCCTAGAATTCTGAATCTTTCTATGTTGTTCAAGACTCCTACTTGTGTCCCCAGAATATTTCCAGTGCTTCTTAGAAAGCATTTTCATTTATTATTTTTCCCACACAGGCATCATACAGTAAGTATTCAACTCTCAGGCAATCATTCAAATGCCAAAGTGAAAAAAAAATAATAATACTTGCAAAATAATAACAAAAGCTAACTTGGTAGATTGAATATTGAAATGGTAAAAGTAAATTATTAAGTCCAGATATATTTTAAAACCTGAAGGAGAATGGAAGAAAAGATATCTGATATGTATGAAATGATGATACGTAGTACAAAATGGGGGTGAGGGTAAAAGATGACACGTATCCCTAAGTGTTTAATGTGAGTCACAATCGCTAGTGATTTCATCTGAAAGCAAGGATCCAGATGAGGCCATTTTTTATCCCTAAATTTTTCATTCTAATTTTGAAATTCCTAAATTCTAATTTAAAACCTCTGGGTCCAATAACTTCTATTTGGTCAAATACTCAATGGGATTCATTTAAAATTGGAGCTTACCAAGTCCTAAAAGATAGCACTGATGTGGGCAGAAGAGGTGGGGTTCTTGGGACCAACCAGATGAGCTAGGACTCTGAGATCTGAACCCTCCCTTGCCGCCCCCCTAGCTCCCCAGGAACAGAGCGGGCATTGCCAGGCCGTACCTGCTGAGGATAAAGTGGAAATACTAGATTCTGCTTCCGGCCCCTCACCAACTTCATTTACGGCTGCAATGGAAAACCTATTCCAAAAACAATTTAGAGAGATGTGTTTCACATGGCATGGTGTGAACATGAGATAAAAAGAGAAGGAGCAATAATATTTCTATTTAAAGAACAATGTGGCAATGCGTGTATCTAGTTACCCAGTCCCACCACTCAGCACTGAGATGACCATCAATCACAGCCTTGTTTGCATTCCGCATAGAACAGCTCAGGGTCACAGGGGTCAAAAACTGAACTCTGCTATCTGCATGACCCCCATTCCTACCCTAATTTAAAGAGGCCTTAGTAAATGCTGGAAAAGCTAACAATAATAAAATAATTCCCCTAATGGTTAATGAAAAAACACCACTAACAGAATTTCACCTCCTTACTTTTTTCCTGTTGGACTAAATGAAGAAATGGTATTTATGGTGTTCATGATGTCTTTATGGGTGCCTATTTATAAGGATCCTCTGACTATAAGAGAAATACTTCAGAATGCTTTTGCTTAGGACACTGTAGCCTAACATACAAACTTGAGGGAAACTACAGTAACATCAACCCAACAGCACAAAGTCAATGGAAGTTTTCCAAATACATTTAAACAACTTTGGGGCCATATTTCTTTCTTTTCTTTTCTTTTTTTTAAGGTTTTATTCATTTACTTGACACAGATAGATCACATCTAAGTAGGCAGAGAGGCAGGCAAAGACAGAAGAGGAACCAGGCTCCCTGCCAAGCAGAGAGCCCGATGCGGGGCTCAATCCCAAGACCCTGAGATCATGACCTGAGCCAAAGGCAGAGGCTTTAACCCACTGAGCCACCCAGGCGCCCCTGCGGCCATATTTCTTAAATAATGATTAAGCCTACACCCATACAAGCTCCATCTTCCTTGCTCCACTTCATTCTTACCTGTAGGTGGTATTTGGTAGAGTAGAGTAAAACTGGAAACTGGTTCTCTGCGTCCCTGAATCTAATTGTTGATTCTTGCTGATCAGCCTTAAGTTATAACCCAAAATAGGTCCTCCTGGGAATTGGGGTGGAGCCCAACTGACTTCAACGGTGTGGGGACTCGAGCTCTCAATATTTCTAATGGAAGGCGCAGTCTCAGGAACTAGAAGAGGTAGTGGTGACATAGTGAGCAGGAAACTGTATAAGCAAAAAATGTAAATAGTATGGGGGGAAAAAGTCTTGTCTTTTGAAGCGTAAATTAAACATTTTTATTAATATTCAAAATAAGTGATAGAAGGTGGTAATATAGCTAGGAGCTGCAACTCTCGATCCCTAAATGAGACCAGTTGGCTGCCTTCCTAAGGGCCTCTACCAAATGTTATTTTCCTTGCATCTAATTTATGAAGGTGAGGTATGCAAAGAGGATAAATGGTCTAGAACAAAGTTATCCAAAATCTCCAGAGATCTGAGTGAGTTGAAACTGTGGGGTGGAACCTGGTTCAGAAGGAGAAAAGAATCTATAACAAAACAGGAGTCAATGATTAACAGGAGTTGAAGGAAGTAAACCATGGGGTCTCTTCACTCACTCCAGTGCTTGCTAAAGCCTGACCAGTTCGAGCTGAAGATAGTGGCTCAGATAAGCCTGAATTAGAACAGTGTGCTTCCCTCTTGCTGACATGAGCTCCGCTGACCCGGACTGCATGTTCCTTCCCACAGTTCCCAAGGTCCCTTGGAATCCACGGTCACTGTGCTTCAGCAGTACCCTCTCCCTTGCGAGGGATTAAAGGAACATGCATTAATTAATTAAGCATTCACTCATAGACTTGCAAAGCTACCTAAGTAGCAAAGAACAGAAAGAAAAACAAAAGATCTAACAGCCTATCTGCCATTCATGCCTCCACCTACTTTTCGTACCTCCTACCCCCTGAAACCCTTTCCTTTCCTCTTCCTGTAGAAAGGCACACTCTGATGTCACTTCATTCTTGTGTGGACTTCCCTCCCTCTGAACACTTTTGGCAAATGTTCTGCATCCCTCCTGACTCAGGAGAGTTGGTAGGAATAAGACAGTGCAGTCTTCACATCGGATGAGTTTTTAAAAGGCCTGTTTAGGGGTGCCTGGGGTGGGGGGGGCGGCCTCAGTCCTTAGTTAAGCATCTGCCTTCAGCTCAGGTCCTGATCCCAGCATCTGGGGATAGAGCCCGGGTAGGGCTCACTGCTCAGTGGGGAGCCCGCGCCTACCTCTCCCTCTGCCTGGCATTTCCCCAGTTTCTGCTTTCTCTCTCTCTCTCTCTCTCTCTCTCTCTCTCTCTCTCTCTGTCAAATAAATAAAATCTTTAAAAAAAAAAAAAAGGCCATTTATTGATCTCTCAGCCTTTCTCCAGTATGATTCCTCCTCGACTCTCAGACCAATCTTTGGCAAACACAAACATCATTGCATTCACTCCTCTCTCTGTTCCCTCCACTCAGTCACGCTGGTGAATGGAGGGGTATGAATCATCTTCCACTAATCAGAATGAGGATGTCAAAAAAAACCCAATTCATTAGGGTCAATGCTCAGACATGATCTGCTCCACTTTGAGCAGTTGGATGCCACCTACAAGGTGAGCTGTGATTATTGTCCAAATCTCTCACCAAAATCCTCCCTGAAAGGCTAGTCAGGGTGGACAAGCTATCCCTTGCCTATTAACCATTCTATTTGGTTAAGAAATTATCTTCATAAGGGCCCTGATTAAAAGGTAATAATACCATCTAAATCATACATTTCCTGTCATGAAGGAGATGAGGGCCCTGAGGCATGGAACACCAAACAGGTAACTGTTAAGTCTTAATGTGGCTAGAAAAGTGAGAAGGAATTGAGGAATGAGGTGCTATCCATGGAAAGGTTACCCAATGTAGGTCTAGAATACCTGGAGGGCCTGAGGGCTTGCAAATCCAGGAGAAAGGCTCAGAACTAGAAAGCAAAATTTGCCTTCTTCATTATTTTGATTTGACTAGCCATGGGCCTTGGATCCTATTATCTCTCCAGCATCAGAAAATGGCTCAGCACTATTGGAATACATGAGGCATTGCTTTGAACAAAGAAGGATCCATGTATTCCACTCCGATCTAGAACATTTCAAATATTGCCCTAGCCAGTGTCTGACCCGAGCTTCGAAGGATGGTCAGGGAGCAATCAGCAGAGGTGACCACACACAACCTAAAATCTGATAAACAGTAAGGAGCACGAATCAGAGAAAGGGGGAAAGGCCGTCACCAGCTTCACTGGCTGTCCAGCTGCGCCTAGGTCCACAGCCTAGTTCAGGGTGAGGCTCTGTGCACACTGCCACATCTCCAGAACTGAGGGGTTGCAAAATCCAACACCTGGCCTGGGATGTATCCCTACGGGTGCCGTCAGCTAACCCTGAGGGGAAGGGCACCACAGAACTCCCCTTCAGTGTCTGCCCCAGACATGCACTCCCCTAAAATGCTCTAGGTTTGACCCCTTTACCCTGTGTGGAAGTCACATCTTCAAAAGAAGGAATCAGAAAACGCTCCAAGATAGGTGCAATTTTTTTATATCATGTCTGATAAAATGTCCAAGTATTCTCATAACCTCCATGTTGGTCGTTGTACCCCTGTGCTTCCCAGTCTGATTCTCTCAAAACTATCTTTTTCAGAAGGATGTGAAACACTTACTTCTCTGCTTTCAAACTGTCCTTAACTGCTAACTGCTTATTGAGGCTTATTGTGCTACCTTATTTGTTTTATTTATTTATTTGTTTGTTTGTTTATTTTTAAAGATTTTATTTATTTATTTGACAGAGAGAGAGATCACAAGTAGGCAGAGAGGTAGGCAGAGGGAGAGGGGGAACCCTGAGATCATGACCTGAGCCGAAGGCAGAGGCTAAACCCACTGAGCCACCCAGGCGCCCCGTGCTACCTTATTTAATACTGCAATCTGACTGTCCCTCACCCTCGTGCCCCATTTGCAAGCCCCTAATGGATAGACCCTATTCAAAATGCCCTTCTTACCATCGTACACAGCATAACTTTCCCACTTACAGCATACTTTCCTTATAATATTATGTTTATTGCTTAGAGTACGTCTCCTCCACCAAAAGGTGAGCTTCACAAGACCAGAGAGTTTGGTATTGATCACAGAGGCGACCTGAGCCCCTAGAAGGCTACGGGGCATATGAGTAGGTACTCAATTTCTGAATGGATCAACAGACGAAGGAATAATTTATTTCATCACTTAAAATAGAAACAAACTAAACTAAAGCTTTAGAATCATCTCCTTATTTTATGAGCAACAGGGACACATCATACCTCCATAAGGATGAGTCCTGTAACTGGGACTTGGCAAAGAAGACAGCTGTAGCTGGGCTGTGAAGATCCAGACCACTCGGAAAATATACTCAGTGAAGGGGTGCAGGGGCTCCACCACGTATGAGAGCTTGGACACGGCCTACGTCAGGGAGAGATTAATAATCAGCATTTATGTCCCACAAGTAAGTGAAAACATATGATAACTGACTTTCTCTGCTTGACTTATTTCACTCAGCATCATCTCCTCCAGTTCCATCCACGATGGTGCAAATGTTAGGTATTCCTTCTTTCCGATGGCTGAGTGATATTCCATTGTGTATGTAGACCACATTTTTTTATCCATTCATCTGTTGAAGAGCATCTCAGCTCCTCCCACGGTTTGGCTATTGTAGACATTGCTGCTATGAACCGAGTGAAATAAGTCAAGCAGAGAAAGTCAATTATCATATGGTTTCACTTACTTGCGGAACATAAGGAATAACATGGAGGACATCAGGAGAAGGAAAGGAAAAGTGAAGGGGGGTGGGAATCGGAGGAGGAGATGAACCATGAGAGACTGTGGACTCTGAGAAACAAACTGAGGATTTTAGAGGGGAGGGTTGTGGGGGGATGGGTGAGCCCGGTGGTGGGTATTTTTTTAATTAACATATAATGTATTATTTGCCCCAGGGGTACAGGTCTGTGAATCATCAGGCTTACACATTTCACAGCACTCACCATAGCACATACCCTCCCCAATGTCCATAACCCACCCACCCTATATCCCTACCCCCCTACCCCCCTGGTGGAGGGTATTAAGGAGGGCATGGATTGCATGAAACACTGAGTGTTGTACATAAATAATGAATCTTGGAACACTGCATCAAAAACTAATCATGTATTTTATGGTGACTAACATAACACAATAAAAATTAATAATAATAATAATAATAATAATAATAATAATCAGCATTTACAGAATCACCACTGCACTGTGTGACTCAAGACCTCATCTAATCCAACCACTCACCTTACACTTGAATCTTCTCTAGAATCTCTTTATGACTATAATAATCTATAGCACTGGGCACTTTTATAATTTGAAAAAAATCTGTGTGTACCTCCGTAGGCAGCTTTTCATACCTCAGTATAAGTCCAGCTTCCAGGAAGTTGTGTGTATTTCCACTGAATGATATATTTTACTCCAGAGATGTTGGCAGATTTCCATCGTAAGGTCACACCATGGCTTCCAATGGAAGAAGCAAAGGGTGCAGTGGGGAAATCAGCATTTTCTGGGGAGAAAACAGGACTTCACTCACCAGGCACCTCTGTCAAGTCAGGAGAAAGGGTATCTGTTTCATGTCGGGCTCTCAGGAGTCTCTGGTTACAACTACCTCTTGCCACGATAACTTACCTGAATAATAAATGATGCACATATTCAATTGGTTTCTTTTTAAAAATCAGCTAGACAGTCTGGCATCTTGCTTTCCCCATAGAGTTCACTATTATCATTTTTTTACAGGCAAGCAACAATATGGTACAGTTTTCTCTTACAATACCACTTCCTTACGGGTGAGGGGGCTGGGTGTCAGGGGCGTGGATGGTACCTAACAGAACCATCCATTGTCCTAGAACATGAATTCCAAGACATTTTTTAAGTTTTACACTACACTCCTGTTGCTGTTGCTCATCTTGTCAATAAATTATTATTTTTTTTAAGATTTTATTTATTTATTTGACAAAGAGAGAGACAGAGAACGAGCAGAGGGAATGGGAGAGGGAGAAGCAGTCTCTCTGCTGAGCAGGGAGACCAGTGTGGGATGCAGGGCTCAATCCCAGAACCCTGGGATCCCAGGACCCTGGGATCATGACCCGAGCCAAAAGCAGAGGCTTGAGCAACTGAGTCACCTAGGCGCCCCCCCCCAACAAATTATTTTTATATGTACAAGTAATTCTACTTCAAAGGATTCTATATTCAGTTGTTCTATATTGTAAAATATTTTGTGGCTTCTAAACATTAGTAATGTTGATGTGGGAAACGAAGGCAGAAGAAAAATTATTAAATTTCCTTAATACTTACAACCCATTGGCAAGTCCTTGAAAGAGACAGAGTGACATTGCTCTAGGGACTCAACTGCCTCGATGGTGACACTTTGCTAAGAGCAAAAGGTAATCATAGCCTGAACCCCCCAGGAATCTGAAGGTCTTCTTTAACATATAAAAATTCCTTTAGAAACTTCCTTTATCTCTACTCCCCAAGATACATGTTGGCAATCATCCTCCAAGCATATGATCCACTGATATACATCTGGAGGTCTCAGGACTAAGGTTTTAGTGGAGAGTAATAAATGACCTTTCCCAACAGTAGTTAACCCCCTCGAGGTCCTGGAAACCTTGCTTCCAAAATTCAGGAGACTTACGCTATCCTTAGACCCCTCCCCACATGAAGGTACATAAGTTGCCACCCCTCAGCTCTGTCCCTGTGCTTTAATAAAACCACCTTTTTTTTTTTAAGATTTTATTTATTTATTTGACACACAGAGAGAGATGAGATCACAAGTAGGCAGAGAGGCAGGAAGAGAGAGGAGGAAGCAGGCTCCCCGCTGAGCAGAGAGCCCGATGTGGGGCTTGATCCCAGGACCCTGAGATCATGACCTGAGCCGAAGGCAGAGGCTTTAACCCACTGAGCCACCCAGACGCCCCTTTGCACCAAAGATGCCTCAAGAATTCTTTCTTGGGGCGCCTGGGTGGCTCAGTGGCTTAAAGCCTCTGCCTTCGGCTCAGGTCATGATCTCAGGGTCCTGGGATCGAGGCCCTCATCGGGCTCCCTGCCTAGCAGGGAGCCTGCTTCCTCCTCTCTCTCTGCCTGCCTCTCTGCCTACTTGTAATCTCTTTCTCTGTGTCAAATAAATAAATAAAATCTTTAAAAAAAAAAAAAGAATTCTTTCTTGGCCATTGGCTTCAAACCTTAATGTCTTTGTATATCAGTGTTACAATAGGTAACACACATTTATTGTTGCTACTTCCAGGCCCTGAACAAAAGGCTAGAATTTGGAACAATATGTTCCACTGGGATAAAGTTATTTTACTCTACTTTTTCTATCTTCCAAAACTGTGACTGATATCATACTTTAGCTTGCTTCCCCCTGCCCCCCAATTTTTAATTGTGGTAAAATACACATGACATAAAATTTACTATCTTAACCATTTTTAAGTGTGTTCAGTGGTATTGAGTATACTTACATTGTTGCGTAACCATAACCACCGTTCACATCCAGAACCTTTCTCATCTTGCAAAACTGCAACTCTATGCATTAAACATTAACTCCCCACTCTGCTTCCCTGAAGCCCCTGGCAAACACCATTCTACTCTCTGTCTCTACAACTCTGACTACTCTAATACGTCATGTAAGTGGCATCAGACAATATTTGTCTTTTTGTGACAGGCTGATTTCACTTAACATAGTGACCTCAAGGATCGTCCATATCGTAGCATATGTCAATTTTCTTTCTTTTTAATGCTGAATAACATTCCATTGTATGTATATATCAAATTTTACTTCTCCATTCATCTGTCAATGGACACCTGGATTGCTTTCATGTGTTAGCTATTGTGAATTCAACGAGAAGCTATAACATCAGTGGATAGGGACGCCTGGGTGGCTCAGTCGTTAAGCCTCTGCCTTCAGCTCCAGGTCATGATCCCAGGGTCCTGAGATCTAGCCCTGCATAGAGCCCCACATCAGGCTCCCTGCTTGGCAAGAAGCCTGCTTCTCCCTCTCCCACTTCCCCTGCTTGTGTTCCCTCTCTTCCTGTGTCTCTCTCTGTCAAATAAATAAATAAAATCTAAAAAAAAAAAAAAAATCAGCATATAAATATCACTTCAAGATCCCACTTTATTTTGAGTACGTACATACAAGTGGAATTGCTAGATTCTATGGTAATTCTGTCTTTAATTTTTTGAGGAACCACCATGCTCTTTATCACAGAGGCTGTATCATTTTACACTCCCACCAACAGTGCACAAGTGTTCCAACTGCTTCATATCTTCATCAAAACTTATTTTTCTGTTTTTTTTAAGGGTAGCAAGTCTAATGAAAAGTCTAACAAGAAAAAAGGTGAGGTGGTATTTTTTTTTTAAAGATTTTATTTATTTATTTCACAGAGGGAGAGAGATCACAAGGAGGCAGAGAGGCAGGCAGAGAGAGAGGGGGGGGGAAGCAGGCTCCCCACTGAGCAGAGAGCCCGATGCGGGCCTCGATCCCAGGACCCTGGGATCATGACCTGAGCCGAAGGCAGAGGCTTTAACCCACTGAGCCACCCAGGCGCCCAGTGAGGTGGT
This sequence comes from Ailurus styani, assembly GCA_002007465.1. Lineage (NCBI taxonomy): Eukaryota > Metazoa > Chordata > Mammalia > Carnivora > Ailuridae > Ailurus > Ailurus styani. Next base: position 606,752 of record LNAC01000060.1, read on the forward strand.
ATTTATTTGTAGTTTGGATTTGCATTTCCCTAATCATTTAATGATATTGAATATCATTTTGTGTGCTTATTGACCATTCGTATATATTCTTTGGAGAAATATCTATTCAGATCCTTTGCCCATCTATGAATAGGATTGTTTGGTTTGTTTGGTTATTCAATTTTAGGAGTTTCTGTATATTCTGGATATTAATCCCTTATCAGATATATGATTTGCAAATATTTTTTCCATTCTATTGTTGCCTGTTTGCTCTGTTGATAGTGTCCGATGATGTATATATTTTTTTATTTCTCATGAACTCCAATCTATGTTTTCTGTCATTGCCTGTGCCTTTGGTGTCATATCCAAGAAGTCACTAACAAATCCAATGTTGCAAAGCATTTGCTCTATTTTTCCTTCTAGGACTTTTATACTTTTAGATCTTACATTTAAGTCATGAATCCATTCTGAGTTAATTTTTTCATATGATTATGTAAGGGTCCAACTTCATTCTTTTGCATGTGGATATCCAGTTTTTCCAGCCACCATTTCTTGAAAAGATTGTCTTTTCCCCCATTAAATAGTCTAGGCACCCTTGTCAGAAGTCATTTGATCATCTATACAGGATTTATTTCTGGACTCTTTGCTCTAGCCCATTTGCCTAAATGTCCATCTTTATTACTGTAACAACTTTAAAATCAGAAAGTGTGAGTCATCAGCTTTGTTCTTCTTTTTAAGATTTGGGGTATCTTGAGATTCTATATGAATTTTCAAATGGATCTATTTCTGCAAAAGATACTGTGGTTTTGATAGGGATTACATTAAATCTGTAGGTTGCTTTTATTTAAGCATTGACCTATTAACTGTATTGTCTTTCAATCCATGAATATGGGATGTCTATTTATGTCTTCTTTAATTTGTTTCGGAAATGTTTTATAGTTTTTATTTTACAAGTTTTTCACCTGCTTGGTTAAGATAGTTCCTAAGTATTTTATGTTGTTGTTTTTTTTAACATTTTATTTATTTATTTGACAGAGAGAGGGGGATCTCAAGTAGGCAGAGAGGCAGGCAGAGAGAGAGGGGGAAGCAGGCTCCCTGCTGAGCAGAAAGCCTGATGAGGGACCCAATCCCAGGACCCTGAGATCATGACCTGAGCGAAAGGCAGAGGCTTAACCCACTGAGTCACCCAGGCGCCCGTATTTTATGTTTATTGATGCGATTGCAAATGGAATTGCTTTGTTAATTTGTTCATTATTAGCAAACAGAAATGTAACTGATTTTCATGTGTTGACTCTGTATACTGCTACTTTGCTGAATTTATTAGTTCTAACAGTTTTTGGTGTTATCTTTAGCATTTTTTACTTGTAAGATTATACTATCTGCAAACAAGGATAATCTTCCTTCCTCCTTTCCATTTCGGATGGCTTATTTCTTTTTCCTGCCTCATTGCTCTGGCTAGGACTTCCTGTACTATGTTGAATAGAAGTGACAAAAGCAAGCATCCTTGCTTTGTTCCTGACCTTAGAGGATAAGCTTTCTTTCTTAAAACGACGACTACTCTGGCTGAGAAAACATAGTAAGTTTTTGTAAGAAGTTTAAAATAGCTAAATACAAACTTCCATGAGCTCTCTTTCTTTCGGTTTAAAGTTGACACCATTCTGATCGCTATAGATACTAGACTAACTGAAGTCCATACTACCAGAATACTCTGTGACCCAGAAAGAAGAAAACCATTGTCATCTGAGGTTCTAGCCCACAGAGAGACTTAGCACAACACTTCTCTGCTGATTCTTCTATTTATGGTTCACTTTTAGCTATTATAACTATACAAGCAAAGCACAGTTCCATTCCCCCCCTCCCCCGTTTTATGGTGTGAGACGCTTAATAGCAGAGATTGGAATATTTTGTGGGAAACCTTTGTCAAAAAATAAAGAACACCGGGCGCCTGGGTGGCTCAGTAGGTTAAAGCCTCTGCCTTGGGCTCAGGTCATGATCTCAGGGTCCTGGGATGGAGGCCCGCATCGGGCTCCCTGCTCGGTGGGGAGCCTGGTTCCTCCTCTCTCTCTCTGCCTGCCTCTCTGCCTACTTGTAACCTCTCTGTGTCAAATAAATAAATAAAATATTTAAAATAAATAAATAAATAATAAAGAACACCTGGTTTAAAATGGAGTCACAAGGTCCTGAAGGGGGCGCTCTCACACACATCACTGGTTGGTTGCAGCGTGCAGAACCAGCACAAAGAAGGAAGTTAAGAATTATTTTTCCAAGGAGGACATTTTTCACATGGGAATTTCATCTTTTTTTTTTTTTTTTTTTAAGAAAAAGAAGGAAGATCCCTCCTTGCTCCAGCAACAGTGCGCTAACCAGCACTCACAGCCAATGAGAAACCGCCACAACCTCGAACTCTTGTTCTTCTCCGGAGAACTTTTGTTCAAAACGACCCTCCCCAATTTCCTCCTCTCTTCTATAAAAGCTGACCTTCCCTTTGTTCTCCAGACTTGCCTATGGCTTGCCGTACTTTGCTTGTCCTAAATTACAATTCCTTTGTTATTCCCAAATAAACTCATTTTGCCAGTGAAGATAACTGGTTATTTTATTTTTAAGGCTGACACTTTAAAGAGGGGTCCAAGTGTGGAGTTGTCAGCAGAGTAAGGAAGAAGATCCAAAAGAACCAGAAAGAATGGTGAGTTGAGAACTTGGTAAAAGGGACCAGAATTATATGAGTAAGTACAAGTAAATATAAGCTTCACAGCTAACTGGAGACTTGTGTTTCAAAGCCATGGTGATATATGCTGAAAATCAGAAGTCAAGAAGGTTTGTTCCAAAATATCAGGACAAGAATTAACTAAGTGAGAAAGAGAAGCTGAACTGAGCTATATACTACTTTGAACACACTGCTGAATGGGCAGGAAAAGGCTCTGGAATCAGATCAGAGGGTTAAAATCAAGTTACTCCCTTTCTACTTCATCTTCAAGTTCATCCCTTTCTATATGTCCCCAAGCAAATATATATACTTTGTGCCTCATTTTTCTTATCTGTAAAATGGGGATAATAATAGTATTCATCACTCTGAGCTCAAAAAGAGCTAATACATATAAGTTACTTTTACCAGTGCCTAATTCATAAATTCCTATTAAATAATAGCTTTTTTTAATTTTGCTATATTCTTAACTATCACCACTTCCACTGTGGGAAAGAGACATGGATGGTATCTAAAATAGAATAATGTAGCAGACTCACAGATAAATGGACCAGGTATCAGATGTGTTAGAGACAAACACGATCTTAGGTGTGTGGGAAAAAAGATTCAGTTTAACACACTAAAGATATGGTCTATAAGCACAACTACCTTTATTTAGAGTTGGTACATCTCATTTATTAATGGTCTACAGACATTGATCCATAGTCAATGAGAAATCTTAAATAAAGCTTTGATTACACTTGTATTCTAACAGAATATACAATTAAGTAGGTAGTGTAACTTTGGAATGTAAGAAAAGAATGTAAATCAAAGTTTCCCAAACTTTCTCAGTTCTGGCATTTTTAGTTTCTCAGTAATTTTGTCATAACTCAAAAGAATTATCTAACAGCTCCATTAATTATTATAACTGAAGTATGTATGTCCTTTCAACTTAGTAGATGTTTGAAAGAAACAATACACATAAATGGAAAGACAATATATGTATTTAATCCTTAAATAAAAATAATTGCACACTAATGGGATCTGTGTGCCTATTGGGGCCACACAATTTCTCAATATTATAATCAGATTGGGCACCAACATTCCCATTTCCTGTTCCACACTGAGTTTTTTGTGGTCCTTGCTTTTTATCACAGTAATCACCAAAAAACTCAGCATTGCAAAGATATCCTATAGAAAGGAATGTAGTGCATTTCATTGTTTATACCATGAACTACCTCCAACTAGTAGTTCCAGTGATGTCCAGAAGATATCAACTATCCTGTGTTTCCCTCGAATGTTCAAAATGCCCCATGCCTTCCTATGAGGGAGATATAATGCACTGGCGTATCTAGGTACACAGCTTGGAAACCATAGGATATAAATTTTATCCATAGCTGGAAAAGAATGTAATATCACTGTGTCTCCACAGAAATGTCAAGGGGGTTCTGTCTAAAAGACAAAAGCAAATCAGGACAGCAAGGCAAGATCCTCCCAATTTCTTTTTTTTTTTTTTTAAGATTTTAATTATCTATTTGACAGAGAGAGATCACAAGTAGGCAGAGAGGCAGACAGAGAGGGAGAAGCAGGCTCCCTGCCAAGCAGAGAGCCCGATGCAGGGCTCGATCCCAGGACCCTGAGATCATGACCTGAGCGAAGGCAGAGGCTTAACCCACTGAGCCACCCAGGCACCCCAAGATCCTCCCAATTTCCATCAGCCACTGAAAGCAAGGAGCAAGCCATTGAAACAAAGGCAACGATTTATGGAAGAATCGATCATTTCCTAGTCTGGAAAGAACTATCTGTCTCTTAGTGGGAGGAAGACCTTGGAAATTCTGGAAGAGAAAACTACTAACATGGAGGATGTGACTTATCAAAGAGTTGGTCCTTCTGAAACCACTAAAGAATTGACATACTAGGACAAAGCCATTTAGACACACCCAACCTGCTCTGAAATCAGACAGAGGGAGCTGGACACATACAGCTTAGTACCCTACTAAAATCTAAAAGCAAGAAGCATAGCTTCTTTACATTCAGTAAATTTCCCAGAGCCTTGTAGGGAGTCATGCATATCGTGGGTACTCTATTGACTAGCTGGTAGCTGAATAATTAAACGCACATTAAATAAAATATCCCTGTGCTCTCGGTTCATTAAAATAGTGGCATTTCCTGACATCCAGTCTGCTTAGGATAAGATAGAAGTCTCTTTCATTAAGATAGAAGTGATTTCACTTACTGAACTGAGGGCAAAACCTCAAATTCTAAACCTCAGTCAGGTGCTGTGTTCCCCTATTTTGCTCTGGAAGAAGAGTCTTACTGAGTTTCCATCACAATGGCTTCCACATTTGAAATTGTATTATATTATATTATATTATATTATATTATATTATATTATATTATATTATATTATATTATATTATATTAATATATTTTTTTAAATGCTGAGATAAAGAAGCCTAAATATTTTAAGAGATGGTTCATTCTCCTTACATACGCACGGGTCCCTAGAGTGGCGCTGAGTATTTTGAATAATCGTTGCATATGTCTGCTTACCTAGCACTTCCTTCTCAAATGCACCTTCAGCACTGCTGCAGCCGACCTCACAGGATTCTCGCTGTGGAGACAACATAGCATCCTAGTCAGTGCAGTCTTGCTCCTGCTTTTGCTGATACATTTCAACTACATTGTGACATTCAAGTGCCTGGTATATAAGTATACCTGTATATCAATTCTTTCAACTGCCATCCTTTAAGTTCCCATTTCCTAGTGGGATTAGAAAAGCACCTTTCAAACTTTTTGACCATGTCCCAGATTCCAAAAGACATTTAACAAACAACATAGTACACACACACACATGTTGGGGGGAAAAATCTTACAACAGTACTTACTTTCCCCCCCTTTTTTAACAGTTTTATTGAGGTATATTTTGTATGCCATAAAATTCACCCATTTAAAGTACACGATTCAGTGCTTTTTAATATATTTGTGGAATTGTGCAATCATCACTACGATCTAATTTTAGAACAAGTTCATCCCAGTAAAAAATCCCACACCTGTGATGCAATCATACATGTTCTGTTCTAGTCCATTCTTTCATTTTGTTTGTTGTGACTCTTCATTCACTAAGTTGATTTCATGATCGTCTAATGAGTGACAACCCACAGTGTGAGAAAGCACTGAGCTCAACAATGTAATTATATGTTTGCCATCTTGGTCAAAGGTTTAGTGAGTTAATAACCTAAAACTCTAGCCTAAAATGATGCCTATTTTTTTTATATATCCACGCTTTCCTTCAGAAATTATAAACTGACTAAATTTTATAGTAATTTGAACATTTTAATGAATATCTTAATACTAATGTTACATTTTTTTTAAGATTTTAATTATTTATTTGACAGAGAGAGAGATCAGATCACAAGTAGGCAGAGAGGCAGACAGAGAGAGGAGGAAGCAGGCTCCCTGCTGAGCAGGGAGCCCGATGCGGGCCTCGATGCCAGGACGCTGAGATCATGACCTGAGCCGAAGGCAGAGGCTTTAACCCACTGAGCCACCCAGGCGAACATTACATTTTAAAGTCTACAAAAACCTAGCAATGATTAGCATTTTACTTCATTAACTTAAAACAGTAACCATTTTCGTGACCCAGACATAAATTTCCTGCAACTCTTAACAGATCCATTAGCATTCATTAGAAAGAAAAAGAAAGAAAAGAGGAGAAGAGAAAAGAAAAGAAAAGAGAAGAGAAAAGAAGGAAGGAGGAAGGGAAGGAAGGGTAGATGGAAGGAAGGCAAGGTAAGGAAAGTTAAGGAAAGGGGAAAGAAAAGAAAAGAAAAAAAAAGGAAAGAGAAAACTTTTGGAGAAAAGGCACAAATTCTAAGACTATAACCCAATCACGACCCATCTTCCTACTTTCATTCAATTTGCAATTATAATACCTAGGACAACATGCTATTGTTTCTCATGGTGATAGTGGAAACCATGATACAATACACTTGCTCTAAACATCCCAGGTAATTTGCAAATACTAGCTGCACAATGTTTGACCTATTCACTCAAGGGAAGTGCAGACTGATAAGCTCAGGTTTGCTTAGTTAAGGATTAATTTAAATACTTCAGTCTGGGCTCAGGATTATTTAACTTAAGGGTTTAGTATACTTTTCACATTCTTTATGCAGGTTGCAGTAAAATATATCCAACATGTTTATTAATTGAAGAGAATAAATATACCAAGTGGCAACAAAATTATCATGTAACATGGAATTTTTTTCCAAGAAGTAAAACCAAGAAAGAAGAAAAGAAATAGAATAGTGTTTATTTGGAAATACTCCTAGTCCTGACTATCCAGTAAATTGTGGGTTTATTTTTCCTGCATCTTTTCAGAGGAAAATATATAATAAAATTCTGATCTATGTAGGCATTTAAATATTTTGTTACTTTGCAAAGCTTGTATTTTTTTCAGTTTTATTGAGATATAATTGACATATAAATTATATAAGGTTAAGATATACAACATGTTGATTCGATACATTTATATATTCCAGAATGATTACCACTATAGCATTAGTGAACATCTCTATCCCATCACATAATTACTATTTCTTTTTTATGGTAAGGACATTTAAGATCTACTTTCTTAGCAACATTCAGGTATAGGATGCAGTACTATTAGCTATTAGCTGTACATTTGATCACCAGAACTTGTTAATATTAAAACTGAAAGTTTGTATTCTAAGGAGTTTAAATGTTATATCAAGTGGAGGCAACACTATAAATTAGATTCTCTCCCTCCCTCTCTCTCTCTCATCTAACATTGGGCTTAGAATAACATTATCCAGTGCCTAAACTGCCTAGAGAGAATGTAAAGGTGGTCAGATTTAAAGAAATCACAGAATGAGCCCAGAGCCCCTGGAAGAGGCATGTCTACAGTGTATCCCCAGCCTCTGAGCTACCATTGCCACTGCAGTAGCCAAGATCATGCTTCCCAGGGACTACATCAGTCAGCTGTCTCTGTTCTAGTCCACGCTCCCATTTCTCCCATAGTAGTAAAACCACCTTTCTCATCATCCCTCTGCCTCTACCCCTGTATTTATCAGACAGGTACACGTGCTGGCAATGCTTTTTCGTAGTCCTGTAGCCCAAGGAGGACATACCCACCCTCCTCCTGGTATGCCCCGAGTACAGCCTCTCCATATGAATTATGGCTTCCTTTCCTTAAAAACTATTCATTCATTCATTCAAAAAATGCTCATTGAGTACATACTTTGTGTGTGTGCCAAGCACTGGTGTAGGCTTTAAGGATCTGGCAGTAAGCAAGACTGGTAAGTTCCCCACCTTCGTGGAATTTACATTCTCTTAGAAGAGGACAGACAACAACTGAGTTTAAAAAAAATTTTTTTTTTAAATAAAATACATTCAGATAATGAGAAGTGCTATGAAGAAAATAAAGCAAGTTACAAGCATAAGGCATGAGTAGGCAGGAAGGAGACTTTGTCTTCTCGGGGTGCTCAGGAAGAACCATGCAGAGAAGAGCCTGGAGAAGGACCTGGGTGATTGCAAGAATCTGGACTCACGATGGTCTTAAGAATGAAAGCTAGGAGGCAGGAATGTTCCCCCTATACTCCGAAGAGGGAAAGGCTGGTGTGGCAGGCACAGAGAACAAGGGAGAGGGTGTGCAAGATGAGGCAGGGGAGCCAGCAAAGGGTAATTCATAAGCTTTCTCAATGGCAAAGCAAAGCCATAGAAAGGTTTTTAGGAACAATATGATCTAATTTGTATTTTTAATTATCAGGGATAAGCCATCTCACTGGCTGACATCATTTTCCAAGTTACAGTTTGCTAAGCTAACTCTCCCAATACTATTTCCTCCAAGGAACACATGCAGAAATTCCCAGCTTCCAAGGTTGAAGCATTAATGGTTGAAGAGTTTCATTTCCTGCAGGTGTGGGTAGCTGAGTTCAAACATCTATGTGCCCATAGATCTGTCTTAATCTCTGTATCTCTATACTACGCATTGTTGTTCAGTTCTACTTTATTTAAAGTGCAAAATAGCCAAGTGTACAAAGGAAAGAACAGAATAATTATGTAAGTTATAACACAGAGAGAAAAGCTTTACGTTATACAGACACAGACAGTGGGCAGGGCGCTGATCGCCAGGGAGCTACGGCACTAGCAATCCAATCTCAGGCTGCTTCCAGGCTCCAGACGCTTGAACCATCTCTGACTTCCTTAACACAATCTTCCCAGGGATGGTTTTGGCGGTGGGACGGTGGTAATGTTACTTTAACCACATAAAAATGTTCTCAGGGAGTTTGTTTATTTTTTAAATCTCAATTGGGAAAGACCTATAATTCCTATAATTGATTTTTTAGATATGGAGTGAATTCTGCCCCCCCCCCCGTCCCCCT
>LNAC01000060.1:616112-665302 GCA_002007465.1 Ailurus styani
GGAAAATCACTCAGGTGCAGAGTAAGCACAGACTATTGAGAAAATGTTCCAATGTAACATTTTTGTTGTTTATTTTTATTCTCTAGTAAAATGAAACTTTTCTGTTTTACTAATGAATGGTAAGTTATACTTCTTTCCCAGGCAGGATAAAATAGTTCTGTTCTTTGGTTTCAAGGACATTTAAATAGAATACAACATAGGCTTTAAACCGAGAAATAATGTATTTTCTCCATAAACCTCTATGGTTGATCTAAAACTAATTCTGAGGACCATAGAATCCAGAACAGTTGAAGAAGATCAGGTAGGAAAAAAAATCAAAATTCCCTAAGGTCTTTCTGAAAAAGAGGAGAAAACCCGGGCAGGGGAGGAGCCAGCATAGGGAGGGAGAGCTGAGAAAAAAGACCTGAGCAGCCAGTCAGCATGAAGACACTTATTATCATAGTAGGGAAAAATAATAATAATAAAATATCTTAAAATCTGCGCTTTCAAATGTTGTCAAAGGAGTTTGTTGAATAAGGAAGAAAACTGGGCGCCTGGGTGGCTCAGTGGGTTAAAGCCGCTGCCTTCGGCTCAGGTCATGATCTCAGGGTCCTGGGATGGAGGCCCGCATCGGGCTCTCTGCTTGGCAGGGAGCCTGCTTCCTCCTCTCTCTCTCTGCCTGCCTCTCTGCCTACTTGTAATCTCTCTGTCAAATAAATAAATAAAATCTTTAAAAAAAAAAAAGGAAGAAAACTGCAACTACAGTGTTCTTTTTTAATATACATATTTCATGATAGACAGACTAGTGTGATTTACGGGGAAGAAGATGAAATCAGCAGAGGTACGCGTGTCCCTAGATGGATCCCTCTTCTCTCCCCCCACCACCCTCTCCCCACCAGGCTCCCAGAATTAGAACCTGTCCAAGCAGATTAGAGCAGTATATACGTATCTATATGAATAAGTGTGTACACATATACATGCGCATGGGTATTTAAAACAGCAAGTATTTGTGTCAAAAATGAAACCTTACAGTCATTGTTATACCCAGATAAATAGCACTCCCATGAGGAAGATTTTTGAGCACTGAGACGTAGGCAGGCTTCTTCATTCTTATTTTAATGGCTTTTTAAATATAAGAGATAAAGACATGGGGTTTGATGACATCTTTTTTGTGATTGCCAACTCACCTCACAAACAGGGGCATAGGTGTCGTTCTGCATAGGAGAAAAGAAAAGTGAAATTACTTAAAATCCTTAAGGTTGTAAATAATTTTAATGATACTTTGCTTTATATTTCTTTCAAATTAGTTTCTTGTCCCACCGTTGACAAATAACCAACAAAAACAAGCAAAATCAAGGAGCCCAGAGCTAAGTCCAGGCAGGCCAGTGTATGAACAGCTATAAAAATTATGTTTGCTGGGCGCCTGGGTGGCTCCATTGGTTAAGTGACAGACTTGATTTTGGCTCAGGTCGTGATCTCAGGGTCGTGAAATGGAGCCCATGTTGGGCTTAAACATTCCCTCTCTCCTTCTCCCTCTGTCCCTCCCCAGCTCACACGCTCTCTCTTTCTTAAAAAAAAAAAATATATATATATATATTTATATATGTATTTATATATTTTTAATATTAATATATATTAGCATATATATATATTTGCATCACTGGAAAAAGGGTGCAGTTTGATGCCTACTAGAAAATCCCAGTCAACCAAGAGGTTGATCTGTGGTGGATCAGGTTAGAGAATGAAGAGGTGTTGGCAGATGCCCGGTGGAGACAGAAGCTGACGTGGAAACCACCGATAGTTCTGGCTAGCAAAGGTTCCCCTGACCAGACTGGCTACTCCAGTGCCCACTCTACCGCCTGGACTGTCGCCAGCATCAGATGATACTTCCCACTCATTCACCCGGCAAGTGCGGTCTGAGCACCTGCCCTGTGCCTCTCACGATGTTCTGTGAAACAGACAGTGGGAACAAGAAAGAGAGGTCCCCTCTGATGGGCTTACGGGTCAGAGCAAAAGACAGCAAACGCAGACCAGACAAATGATGATTTCCACTGGAATTTGTAAAAAGGAAAGGTAAAAGAATTTTTAGAATGTGTTAGGGTTCCCAAATCCAGATAGCACCCATGCCACTTTTTGGTAACTCCCATTTTATGGGGCACAGAGTCACAAACATTAGAGTAAGCCTAAGCCTCTTACAGAGATCTGAGCACAGACCATACAAGAAAAGCCCTGAGCACCATTTGGAAGGAGAAAGTAATATCCTTATTTAAATCTCAATGATAGAGTTTCACTCATTAATAGAAAACAATATTAGGATTACCCCAAATCACCATGATTCAACCTCGGACCTGAACAACCTAAACAAAGGAAACTACTTTTAAACGATGAAATTCTTATTCAGTAGATCAGAGTAATTACAGTGTGTCAGGCATTATCCTTAAAAGGGAGATTCTATTATTATCCTAATTTATTGAGAAGGAAACTAAAGTACCAAGAGGTGAAGTTCCTGAACCAGTTACACACTAAATGGCAAAGCTGGAATTAATTAAAAATTAAAAATAAAGTATTTGGGGATGTATTTTCTACATAGCGTGGAGTAAACATCGGGGTTTGTGACCTCTGATTAGATTGCTACCATGTAACCTGCAGGGAAACTTAGAGAACGCAATCTAGGGCCTTGCTGGCCAAAGTGTCATTCAGGGACCACAAGCATCACATCACCTGGGAGCTTATTACAAGTACAGAATCTCATGTCCCACCCCAAGTCTTCAGAATCAGAATCTGCATTTTGTCAAGATCCTTAGATAATTGTACTTTAACATTCGAGAAGCATAAGACTAGGGAATTTGACAAATGCTGACATCCTACTAAAAGGCCAATATAGTTTGGAACAATTGGACAAACCTGAGTTCCACAGTTTGCATTCACTTCTCTGGGTCTCCAGTTGCATTAATAGCATTTATCTCAATTTTTTCCCCATTATTATGTATCACTCAGGCTATCACACCTTTCCTTTGGAGTCCCTCAAACTCCTTGAAAGCCAATGGAAATTCAAATGGGAATCCTCTTAGATAACTTTTCTCTTGAAGGCGATATTAGTACCAAAACAGAAACATAATTAATACTTACACATTTTAAAGCACAGTTTTCCTGCTCTACGGAGTTCCAGAAATGACATCCTTGGATGCACTGCAAGAGACATATTAAGAGACAGTGGTGGCTAGAGAAGGGTGACTTTTTCTTGCCACCTGATTAATGCCACATAGTAACAAAATGTATCTACCCAGGAACCTGTGGCCTCAAAAGGATCAGGGCCTTTGGAATCCTAAGCAGAGCTCTCCAATCTCCAGGCAGAGCCGGGTTGGGGTGACTCACTGCAGAGCAGCAGGGCTGCTGAGCGGAGGTGGCCTGGGCAGGTCAAGAACCCGGAGATCACCCAGCCTTCAGGGAGCACCCCGTCCCCTGGGTAGCTGGTAGCAGGAAAAGTCCTAGACACCATGGCATCAAGCCTATCGTGGGTCCTGGTCATGTCCTTGCACAACAAGCAGAACTCAAAACTGGGGACTAAACAGGAAGGCAACACACCAAAACGAAAAGAAGTCCACAGGTTGGGAGGTGTGTTCATGTTTATATTTTGAGTCGCTACATACTTGTTGAATAAATGGATACAGGTGCAAAAAAGTCATAAAACCATAAATGTAATTGTTAGAAGAAACACTGGAGACCATCTCATCCAACCCTCCCAGATAACACGTAATAAAACCAAGTCTCAGAAATATTTAGTAATTTGCCCCAAGCCACACAGCCAAGAAGAATCAAAATCATGGAGCTGGATTCGTCCTGTGTTCTTTCCTCTTTGACACACCGTGCCTGAGTTCATTTTCGAATATTCTGTAATTCAGACTTCTCGCTATTTTCAATTGAACTTCCTCCATAAAGGACAAAGAAATGAGACTCTACTTAGGAATTATTCTTATTGTAATAAAACCTGACCATGGTCCCATTTTTATCAATGCAAACACTATAAACTTCCTGACCGTGGAAGTGATTACTCACCGGTTCACTCAGATTATACGGCGTGCCAATGTCAAGCTGTCGGCCCTGAAGTGAAGAAGGAGATCATAAACACCAGCTATCAATATTACGACCAGAACGACTACCACACCTTTTTTTTAAAAAAAGCTTCCTGGAGTAGTGTCGCCTCCTCTAACTCTAAAGTACAATGTTTTAAAGTCATTAAATCAGTCGTGAAATCTGGTAAAATGCCAATGCACATTATTAGATGGAATGCCTGAGAATTCTACAGATATGATCAAGGCGGAGTGGGGGGGCTGTTAGGAGTGATTAAGGACCATGGACCTATTCTCACAGTATGAAATAAGCCTGTGACTTTAATCAATTCATTGAGTGAAAGGATTTGGGGGTTAAAGATGAATTAAGGTCAGGTTTTTTTTTTTTTAAGCAGTCTTACAAAGAATAGTGAAAAAATATAAATTCAGAATTTTACATATAGTAAAACATCAGATTACTCTGTTTTCTTCCTCATGTTTTCATACATTTTAAGAACTTTTTGTGCTAGGAGAAAATAAAAGAAATACGAACTAAGGGGGGAAATCTATAAATTGTTCATCCTCTCTCTGGTTGTTACATGAGTAGAGTCCTTGATAAACTGAAAGGCTTACAAAGGGTGACAATATTGGGCCTACGATGATCAGACATGTGCCAATAGTGTCATATGGATACGATCTAATTGTCAGCCTACCTCACTGACTGACTTAGAATTAGGAAAGGAGGGTAATAACTACGTGAATGCTCCTAGTATCTCTAACTGGTATTGCTGAGAACCTCCCCTGAAAAGTTGGGGGATTTGAAAGATTGAATTGAAGAGATGACTAATCCAGCCAAGAGCATGCCATCTGACCTTGGCTGACCCAGCACTGTAAGCAAGATATGTTCCGGGAGATGATAGAAAATCCAAAGGAGCTCTGGAGGTGTTTTGTTTTGTTTTTGTTTTTTAAGATCATTTATTTGAGAGAAACAGCATGTGTGCAGGCAAGCAGAGGACAGGGCAGAGGGAAAGAACCTTGAAGCACCCAGTGGGGAGCCTGGCAAAGGGCATAGGGCTGGATCCCATGACCCATGAGATCATGATCCTTGAGATCAGGACCGGAGCCAAAACCAAGAGAAAGATGATTAACCAACTGAGCCACCCAGGCACACCCCCTCCAGGTGGTTGAAGCATCTCTTGAGAGCTTCTGAATAGCCCTTGCTTTTTAGAGGGAAGAGAAGATCCATTTAACACTAAGTTCACTGAGCATTCTCTCCCCTTCTAGGTAAGAGCCATTCATTTTGCCCTTCATTCTATCCTTAGTACCTGGAACAATCCAGAGGGATAAGAGATCATCAATAAATACATCCAGAAAGAATAAACTCATGAACTCAAGATGGCCTATTACATAGGAATGTTCCAGAAGTCCTGTCTCTTGAAAGCCTCATCCAATGGCCTTGCACTCTGGGGTTTCACTTGAGAAGTAATCAGACACAGGAACCAAAGAACCAAGGTTGCCTTTCCGCTCCCATTTGACGTGTGAATGAAGATTGCTCTGACCTCATTTTCTAACCACTTATATTTGTAGAGAAAGAAGAAGGATGCTTCATATGTTTTGTTTTTATTTTTATTTATTTTTTTTTTTAAAGATTTTATTTATTTATTTGACACAGAGAGAGAGGTCAGATCACAAGTAGGCAGAGAGGCAGACAGAGAGAGAGGAGGAAGCAGGCTCCCTGCTGAGCAGAGAGCCCGATGTGGGCCTCGATCCCAGGACCCTGAGATCATGACCTGAGCCGAAAGCAGAGGCTTTAACCCACTGAGCCACCCAGGCGCCCATATGTTTTGTTTTTAGATAAGAAGTACTTAGAGAGTAAGAACTGTATCTTTTAGATCAATTTTGCAGCTGTGGGCATAAGAGTGCTTTGTTTCCATGATTTCATTCAAAAAGAAGCTTTTGATTCCCCTTTATGCGATTGAACAACAATCATATACAATCAAGTCTAAGAGGGAATTTGCAATTAAATTTTTTCAGATCCCTTCAAAAATCTGTTCGCTCATAAAAACAAAAGGGTAGGGGCGCCTGGGTGGCTCAGTGGGTTAAAGCCTCTGCCTTCGGCTCAGGTCATGATCTCAGGGTCCTGGAATCAAGGCCCACATCGGGCTCCCTGCTCAGCGGGGAACCTGCTTTCCCCTCTCCCTCTGCTGCCTCCTGCCTACTTGTGATCTCTCTCTCTGTGTCAAATAAATAAATAAAATCTTTAAAAAAAAAAAATAGACTTCATTTTCAGCTCCCACACACGCATAGCCGCTGTCATTATCCACATCACTCATCAGAATAGTAGTTTTTACCAAGGATAAGTCTATGTGGACACAATAATAATCCCCAGAAGTCCGTAGTTTACCTTAGGCTTAACTCTCGGAGTTGTATATTCTGTGGGTTTGGACAAATGTATAGTGACGTGTATCGATCATGATATCATACAGAGTATTGGGGTGCCTGGGTAGCTCAGTCAGTTAGGCGTCTGCCTTCCGCTCAGGTCATGATCCTGGGGTTCAAGGATGGAGTCCCGCATAGGGCTTCCTACTTGGCGGGGAGTCTGCTTCTCCCTCTGCCTCCCCTCCTCCCCTTGCTGATGCTCTCTCTCTCAAATAAATAAAATCTTTAAAAAAACAACAAACAAACAAAACCAATATCATACAGGGTATTTTCACTGTTTCTAACAATCTTCTGTGCTCTCCCTATTAATCTCCCCACCACATACAAACCCGCTACTGGCAACCACTGATCTTTTCATTGTCTCCATAGTTTTGCCTTTCCTAAAATGTCGTATGTTTGGAATCATCCAGTATGTAGTCTTTTCAGATTGGCTTTTTCACTTAGTGTATGCCTTAAAGGTTCACTCCATGTCTTTTCATGGCTTGAAACCTCATTTCTTTTCAACTCTGAATAATATTTCACTGTCTGGATGTGCCACAGTTTACTTACCCATTCGCCCACCCAAGGAAGGTGTTTTTTTTTTTAATTGTAAATGAACAGCCCCCCTTTGGTTTGAAGTGCCATCTTTACCATATTCCACACTTCCTTATGTGCACTGCTTAACTCCCAGACTGTATTCCATCTTACTGATCTGCCCATTCCTACGCCAATACAAACTGTGCCAATTTCTGGATATTTTATGGCATTTTTGGACTCTGGTTTTGTTCTATCATCTTGCTATAAAATTATATATGGATATACAAAAAAGGTATTGATGTTTGTACTTTTTTTTTTAACAGGATAACCTCTGAACTCTTGCTTCTAATAGCCTTACATTGAACTGAATTGATGCTTCTAACAGAGCATAGCTCAATGCTAGTTCCTCAGTCGTTGGGACTTGTTACTCAAAAAAAAAAAGTTTTGTTGCCAAAGAAGATCAGAAAATTATGATTAAACAAAGCCATTAATATGCTATTGTGAATCTACACAAAGCTGGCAAGAAGCATTTCCATAAACTATTTGACCATGAATGTCTTTTGTTTCCTTTTCATGAAGGTTGCCACAATACTAGTATTCTGAAGAACATTCGTTATTTTTTGTTCTTTGCAGCACAGGCACATATAACTCAAAAATATTAAGTCAGTTACTACATTCAACTAATACCTACAGATGCCTCAAGTGATATAAACTACTCATGTGCAGCATAGAACTATGATCTGTGCACATTTGGACAGCAATTCTGAACATTCGTTTGTATAAGATTCTTTGTATTTCTTTTTTTTTTTTTAAGATTTATTTATTTATTTATTTACTTGACAGAGAGAGAGAGAGATCACATGTAGGCAGAGAGGCAGGCAGAGAGAGAGAGGAGGAAGCAGGCTCTCTGCCGAGCAGGGAGCCTGATGTGGGCCTCGATCCCAGGACCCTGAGATCACGACCTGAGCCCAAGGCAGAGGCCTTAACCCACTGAGCCACCCAGGCGCCCTTTGTGTTTCTTTTTAAAAAGCAAAAATGCCTCAGGATCCAGAACCACCCGGTGAAATCAAAGATGACCTTCGCAGCAAAGGTCCATGCTGCAAAGAATGGCACACGCAAAAAATGCAAACAATATCATAAACACGAGCACTTTACATATCCCTTCCTTTGATCCATGGCTATATTCACTGTTCATTCACCTAGCTTTTGCCCCTCCAGGCCCTGTGTGGGAGGCCCAGATGGAGAACACTGATGACAGGCGCTAGGCAAATGGGCAGACCATGTCTCTCCCAGTGGCCACTGCATCAGCTATGCCTGTGTCTGTGGGTGGTGAGCGGAAGGCAGGGCAACAAAGGAACAAACTGTCTACTCCTACTGCCTGAAACCCAGGAGCCCACACAAAGATAAGATAAAACTAAACGTAACTAAAAAACGAAACAAAATAGAACAAATAAAATGGAGACTACAGTAATGGAAACAACCAACACCAGCTTTGAAAGTAAGGGGATATTAACAAATTATAGTGGTACATTTATAGGATGGGAATATTCTAAATATACTGAAGATCCCGTTTCCATAAAAATGTCAGGGTAGGGGCACCTGGGTGGCTCAGTGGGTTAAGCCTCTGCCTTCAGCTCAGGTCATGATCTCGGGGTCCTGGTATCAAGCCCCGAATCGGGCTCTCTGCTTGGCAGGGAACCCGCTTCTCTCTCTCTCTCTGCCTGCCTCTCTGCCTAGTTGTGATCTCTCTCTCTCTGTCAAATAAATAAATTAAATTAAAAAAAAAAACCACATCAGGGTATAGGAAAAACTTACAAAGTCATGTTAAGTGAAAAAAGACAGGTGCACAACTATATGTAAAATTATATATACATTTGAAGAGAAAATGTGTTTTTCTTTATTCTTCGCTACTTCTCTACCTCATAAATATTTTACAGTGAATGTATGTTCTAATCAGGGGAAATTATTCAATAAAGAATACATATAATAGTCTTATTTTTCCCTGTTCAAGTTTGGATGATGACTGTCAAAGCCTAACGCATGCAATTCCACATTAATGGCAGTGAGATCTTCAACAGTGATTTATATAAAATACCAAGAAGTGCTACCCTCCAAAGAAAGCTTAAGCAGGTTTTAATCTACAGTTTAAATTAAGCCAGAAGAGTGTAACACAGATAATTACCTTTTTTACCCACCCGGGACTCTGCCTCCAACACTTTAACATAATAATGAGTACCATATTGGGTACTTTATTATTCTAAAACGTAGGACTGTAAGTAGCTTATAAACCAGCAATCTCTTTCCTTTGTCTCTAGATAAGAAGAGTGCATCTTCCCCTGGCGAGAAGCTATTTGGTTTCTTACAATTGATTCAGGGGCTATTTGAAACACAACCATGTCACAATAACTTCCTTTGGGAAGGATACCCAAAAAACTCATTACTGAAAAAAATTACAAATGCACAGGTAGAAGTAAAGGAACTTAAAAACAATTCTTGCTTTTCAAATAAAATGTTGTTCTCTATGGCATTTGCATCTGCTTGCTCGGGCATCCACCTCCCAGATACAACCCTCTATCCACAATACAAACGGGACTGCCGTCTGCAACTAGGAGGCACGGCCCTGTGGCCAAACCTATTTCTTGCTTCCAGGCAAACATAAATGGTTTGGAAATAAACGAATTTAAATTAATATTTTAAAAACATGCACAATTTATCACATATAAGCCTCTTTAACCCAATTCCTATGCCCCCTCACCCAGGGGGGAAAAAAACCTATGAACAGATAACTTAAAGAAATAAAACAGCCCTCCCCTACCTTCTGTAATTAAAAATGTTCCTAACTTATTTTGGAAAAAAAAAAAACAAACACCTTTCTTGCCTTGCTACCATGTCTCATAAGAAAATCATTCACTCATTTTTAACAAGCTGAATTCTACAGGGTCCAGTTCCTACAAAGAGAAATATCAGAGCAGCAAAACTTACCAGGTTAGTTACACAGGACTTTAGGCAGTTGTTTAAAACTGTACACTGTACCACAGAAATCCATATGCCGACAAGGGCTGCAACATTGACAAGTTTCAGAATAAGCCAGCAAATGTTCTTCATCACTTCACATTGGCGACTTTTAGATGACCGTTCTTCTCATTTTCTCCATCCCACTATATCAGTTCTTTAAGTTTCCGTTGAAACAGTGGCTGGTGGCGGTTGGGGTTTTTGTTTTTTGTTTTTTTGACATGTGAGAATATCTTTGCCTTTTAAAATAATATTTAGACCATTTACTCCAGACCATTGAATCCTACATAGCATGTTAATAGTCACGTAAGAGCTATTTCATAATTGAGTTTCCTTTTACTCTAAAAGGATTTACAGGTTAGATCCAAGCAGTGAGCTTCACACGGGAAGTAAACAACGTAGAAGAGGCAAACTGCATTTCAGTGAGCCTGTGACACTTGCACCATCTGGAACTGGAGCTCCATCCTCCGCTTCCCTTCCCTGGGCTTGGTTCGGCTCGGCAGGCAACTGGGTTTTGGACCAACTCTGCTTCAGCCAACAGTGGCCCCATTATAATGAAGAGCCATCAGAAAAAGAGATTCCAACGATGCTGCAGAGGGGAAAAACAGAACCCTTTGAAACTCAATACATATTTCAAAATTAAAAGGCAAACAAAGCTGAAATTAATAGACAAATACTCCGAGGGTGCGTTAAAGACAAGGAAGTTTGTTAGAGTACTTTGAGAACTTCACTACATATTAACCAAAATACTGGCTTATCAAGTCTATTGAGACAGAGAGCTGAAACTAGCCACCACAGACTTGAGATATGTGCAAGTGTAGCTGTCTTGAAAAGGAAATATTGTACAAATTTCAATTAGCCTCACATCAAGATAAAGTTAAGAATTTGAAATCTGCAAGGTACAGAAGTGAGTCATTCTGGAGAGCTACTTTTTAGATGGCTGAGGATTAACTCTTTCAGGTCAGATAGTTTTGTGATGGTGTCTTTTTTTATGATTTAAGTATCAAATAAACTTCCATGTCTTCTTAAATAAATTATACTAATGTACCTTCAGCTTTTCTTATTGGCGCGAGGTTCTATGTGAGCAATACAGGCATGGCTTTTTTGGTGTGTTTTGTTTTTGGTTTTGGGGATTTTTTGGTTTTGTTTTGTTTGAGCTGAACATCTTCGAGCAAATGTTGACAAAACTGGTGTACAGCATAAAGATAAATGGTGATGGGCGCCTGGGTGGCTCAGTGGGTTAAAGCCTCTGCTTTCGGCTCAGGTCATGATCTCAGCGTCCTGGGATCGAGGCCCGCATCGGGCTCTCTGCTCAGCAGGGAGCCTGCTTCCTCCTCTCCCTGTCTCTCTGCCTGCCTCTCTACCTACTTGTAATCTCTCTCTCTGTATCAAATAAATAAATAAATCTTTAAAAAAAAAATGGTGCTGACCCCAGAATTGACCCCTAAAACTTGGTTTCATGAAAAACTTCCCCATCATCCACCTAATCTTTGTTCATTTTCTGTATTTTTAAGATTGTAGATTAAAGAATAGATACCTCTCCAATTTCTCGGTCAGAGGAACATGGCCATTTTTCTACAAAATATACATTTAAATCAGAGAATAAATGACCTTGTCTATGAGATGAAATTTATCTCCTTCATTGTGCTATCAATGTCTTTTGCCTTATTAGCACAAACAATGTTTATAACTTCACTAACAAAATGGACCACTAAGTACTTCCTTGATGTAGCTTTATTGGTGGAATGTGAAAAAGAAATATGCTTCCAATTTCAAGATTTTGTGCTGCTTCTGTTTTTTGGAATTTAACTGGCACATAGTTGCACTTACAAAAAATGCACTATGTTCAAAGATATTTGGTATAGAATTACTTATATCAAAAAATTGGAAACAACCTAACAGTTCAATAATATAATACTGGGTCAACGAATTCATGTATCTCCTCCAGGTGATTTCTCCACGTGGACTTGTTTGGACTTCTCGCCAGCACGATGGTCTTCAGTGACCGGAGAACTTGCATGGTGGCTTCAAGATTTGGGGGAAGTGTTCCATTACTAGGTTGCATTGTCTTTTATGACTCAGCTTGAGAAATCATAGTTACTTTTTGTTGAGTTTTATTGGTTGCCAGAGTCACAAAACTGCCCAGACTGGAGGAGAGGGAAACAGGCCCCACCTCTTAACGTGAAAATGGCAAGGTCTGAGAAGAACAGATAGGATGGAAGAGATTGCTGCACTACCTTTGGGAAATACAATCTACAGGCGCCTGGGTGGCTCAGTGGGTTAAGCCCCTGCCTTCAGATCAGGTCATGATCTCAGGGTCCTGTGGTCAAGCCCCGCATCAGGCTCTCTGCTCAGCAGGGAGCCTGCTTCCTCCTCTCTCTCTGCCTGCCTCTCCACCTACTTGTGATCTCTCTCTCTCTGTCAAATAAAGAAATTTTAAAAATCTTAAAAAAAAAAAGGAAAATACAATCTGCCATCAAAGAGGCAGTCATCATTTGTATGGTTCTAAAAGGCAGATGTTTTATCATTTTTTTAAGTAACCTCTACCCCCAACATGGGGCTTGAACCCCAAAATCAAGAGTCACATACTCTACCCACTAAGCAGCCATGCACCCCTGAAAGGCAGAAATCTTAGTTACCATAGTTTAGTTAAATAACACCAGACCTCAAACAATACAATCCAGTACCACAATATACTAACTGTGAGGAATTTCATTAAGAACAAACTTCTCGGGCGCCTGGGTGGCTCACTGGGTTAAAGCCTCTGCCTTCAGCTCAGGTCATGATCTCAGGGTCCTGGGATCGAGGCCCGCATCGGGCTCTCTGCTCAGCAGGGAGCCTGCTTCCTCCTCTCTCTCTGCCTGCATCTCTGCCTACTTGTAATCTCTCCGTGTCAAATAAATAAAAAATAAAATCTTTTAAAAAAAAAAAAGAACAAACTTCTCTGCTGTTTCTTTGTTAGGTGTGTTACAATTCATTAGCAAGAGTATAGATTTGATATGATCAAATATATGAGTTCTAAGATTCTATTTACTGCAAATATAGAATGTACATCCTCAGACTCAGTTGTACTCCATCAGTACCATATAACTCCAGGGAAATGAAACTTTACAGTCACCAAAAGGAGCCCCAAACAATGGCCTTTTGTACTATCAGACTGGAGAGGGGTCATGCCAAACTTCAAGGCCGGAAGAATTTGCTTGTACGGCGAATTTGCCGTACAAGCAAATTCTTCCTCATGCACTTATCTCTGCCGTTATCTCTTACTGCTTATCAGGCCCGCTAGAACCTGATCATGGTCTACCACAGCACATAAACTGAACCTTGAGCTTGGCCAAAAGATACATATTGGTCATCATGACCAGGGCAATAACTATTTCTCTGGTGGGACATTTCATGGTATCAAGGGGCCCGGAGGGGCATTGTTCTCATTGTCTCTCATTTGTCTCATTGTCTCTTGCACTCAGTGCTTCTCATCTTTCTGTCTAAGGGAAGGGACGATGCTACAGTAGGCAAAGAAGGTAAATATTAAATAATTAGCTTTTGGGCGCCTGGGTGGCTCAGTGGGTTAAAGCCTCTGCTTTCGGCTCAGGTCATGATCTCGGCGTCCTGGGATCGAGGCCCGCATCGGGCTTTCTGCTCAGCGGAGAGCCTGCTTCCTCCTCTCTCCTCTCTCTCTGCCTACTTGTAATCTCTCTCTCTGTGTCAAATAAATAAATAAAATCTTTAAAAAAAATAAAAAAAAAAAAAAAACAAATAAATAATTAGCTTTTGAGTTTCAAGAGCCAGTGTTCCAGCCTAGAGGGATGGAAGCTAAAAACACAAAGTTCAGTTTCTGGTCTGCAATTTGGTCTCACTACGTTACTACTAAATTAAAATTTTATTTTAGCCTGGGACCTTGATGGTTGGGGAAATGCAAAAGTGGGCTGTTTGACATGCTTGTTCTCTGCATTCCTTCCCTGAGGCTTGAAGATGGAAATGGGATCTATCACTGTGCGCCTTCTGCTTGGTATGATGGAAGATAAAAAGCACAATGTAAAGGGCGCCTGGGTGGCTCAGTAGGTTAAAGCCTCTGCTTTCCGCTCAGGTCATGATCTCAGCGTCCTGGGATCGAGGCCCCCATCGGGCTCTCTGCTCAGCGGGGAGCCTGCTTCCTCCTCAGCGGGGAGCCTGCTTTGCCTCTCTGCCTACTTGTAATCTCTCTCTGTGTCAAATAAATAAATAAAATCTTAAAAAAAAAAAAAAGCACAATGTAAAGGTATAATTTGGGGTCTTTTTTTTTTTTTTTTACTCTTTTCAAATATTTATTTACCTCTAAGTACTCAGGAGGTTTCATTACTGCTGTTGTTACTGTTAGGATTGGGGTTCAGAGCCTTTCCCCTGCGCTTCCACATCTGGAGCTTTTTCAGAAGCCGGAAGTTCTTGAAGGCTGATTTTACATGGTTGCTCTTTCTTTGTATGAGCTACTTAACGGTCATTAAATATCAGCCCAGGGGCACCTGGGTGGCTCAGTTGGTTAAGTGTCTACCTTCAGCTCAGGTCATGACCCCAGAGTCCTGGGATGAACCTCCTGTCAGGCTCCCTGCTCAGCAGGGAACCTGCTTCTCCCTCTGCCTCTGCCTGCCATTCCCCCTGCTTGTGTTCACTTGCTCTCTTAAATAAATACATAATCAGCCTAGATTTCTGCAAGAAGAGTTGACCCCTGAACAGTATGAGAGTTAGGGGTACCCCAAGCTCTCTGCAGTCAAATATCTGCATATAACTTTTAACTCTACAAAAATGTAATTCTTAATAGCCTACTATATACCAGAAGCCTTACTGGTAACATACCCAGTTGATTAGCAGATACTTTGTATATGTATTATATATTGTATTCTTATCATAAAGTAACCTAGAGAAAAGAACATTTTAAAAATCAGCCCAGTGGGGTACCTGGGTGGCTCAGTGAGTTAAGCCTCTGCCTTTGGCTCAGGTCATGATCTCAGGGTCCTGGGATCGAGCCCGAATTGGGCTCTCCACTTAGCAGGGAGCCTGCTTCCCCCTCTCTCTCTGCCTGCCTCTCTGCCTACTTGTGATCTCCCTCTCTGTCAAATAAATAAAAATCTTTTTAAAAAATTATAAAAATCAGCCCAATGAAGAGTTTTTAATGGTTTGAGGGAATTTACACCATAATATTAGGCAGAAAGAAGTACATAAAACTGTATTATGTATTTGGAGACTGACCCAACTATGAAAAATAAAACAAAAAAAAAATGGATTGAAATACCAAAGTATTTTTCTCTGAGTGGTGTTTTAGTTTTTTGATTGTTTGTTTGTTTTTTGCGAAAACTTTCTGTTTCTTGACACTTTCTCTGTTTCGTCTATTGCCTATGAGCCATCCACTACGAGTGCATTATGTCCACTGCAGTCTTTTTTTTTTTTTTTAAGTTTTATTCATTTATTTGACACAGAGAGAGAGAGACAGCGAGAGAGGGAACACAAGCAGGGGGAGTGGGAGAGGGAGAAGCAGGCCTCCCGCAAAGCAAGGAGCCCAATGTGGGCTCAATCCCAGGACCCTGGGATCACGACCAGAGCCAAAGGCAGACGCTTAACGACTGAGCCACTCAAGTGCCCTGGTCCACTGTAGTCTTTAGAGGTTTCTTCATAAGCATTTCACAGCACCCTCCCTTGTCTGCTCCCCTGACTCCCTGTGTCCATGGCCTCCAGTTTCTCCCAGGTGAACTCTCAACAGCTGACTCACCTGTGTCACCAAGCTGGGTTCTCAGTCCTACCATTGGCTAGAATTTAGGGCACCATGAGGACTGCATGGAGTCAACTTTTGCTGGATTTCTCCTTAAACTTGTGACTCGCTTCCCATTTATTGAGTTTCTGCCCAGAGTCTGGGGTTCCATAAACTTCAGATAGACATCTCTAAGTTTGTACCTTCACAAATAACGTGTTCTTCAACTCCTGGTTCCCACCATCCACCACCTGCTGGCTGAACATCTTCCAGTCCCAGCCACCAGCTCCAAGGCTCACATACGTGTTCAGAGTGCAGACACTTCTAAGGTTTGTCCTGACCCTGCTGTCTAGCCTACCTCTCCTTTCCAGGCACCCAGTGCCTTAGCCCTTGTTCTTAATAAAAGCATTGCTTTTTATTTAATTCTCTCAAATGTTTGCATTTTTGAGACTTTTAATCTGATTGTAGGTTAAAAGACGTTGGGTCTCCCTGGATGATATTTTCAGTGATTGAGACCAGATATTGGATGACCACTTAGACATTTTACCTAAAGCCAAACCTGGAGTGAAACCACTCTAGGAATAGAGTGCAGAGGTTTTCAAATGCAAAGTCAGTCTCCTGAAATGTTTCACTTCTCCCAGGCTCCAGATGTCAAGGAGCCAGAGTCAACAGATTTTCACAGTTCTCTCTCAGGAGGGCTGCAACCTTTGTCCTAATGGCAGTTTCTCCATCCCCTGGGGCGCTGAGGTGCAGGAGTCCCTTATCACAGGCATCACCAATGACCCTTCAGATCGCCACCCCCCACCACCACCACTCCACACCTTCTACCACCCACTAGGGCTAGAATTGCTGCTTGTTCAAACCCTTACCCCAGGCAGGAAATTTGGGACAGAGAAAAGAAAGCAACTGCCTAAGGACAGATGGTGGGCAGAGGTCAGAGGAAACACCCATGCAAAGCGTGGAGGCAGGGAACTGATGGGAGATGGGGGCAGCGGAGGGAGGCAAAGGTGGGAGGCAGGGGCTTTGACCCAGGAGAGCCAAATCCCATGACTTTCTTCTTCTAATGAAGTCACATATTTTAAGAAATGTGTGATCATAATTGCAATTACTAAGTGCCATGAGAAAAACTCCAACAGTGGCCTTATTCCAGATATTGAAAAAACAATAAACGGGGGGGGGGGATGCTAATTACATCACTTATATTATTGACTGTTGATGACTAAGTAGTCTGAGCACAAAACCAGTTAACTTTGAAGACCAACTTCAGGCTTAAAAAAGTCCTCCCAAGAATACATCAGAGTTCATCCAGGAAAAAGAAGAATGGGAATCTTTAAGATTTCTTTGCTTCAAAAATTATTGCAGTGGTAAAGAGAGGTTCCTGGTAAAGCATGAAATGGTTCTTGACCCTTAATGACCCTTAATGTTCTTGAGCTTAATGCGCATGGAGGGTTTATGAGGGAGTGGCCTTGGTAATAGTTTCCAGCACACTTTCCTTCTCTTTCCCCCACAACACGTCACTAAGACCAAACCCCTCACCCTTTCTGTTTTCTGGAAATAAGTACAGTAGTTAGAACATGTACTCCGAGCTCAGCCGATGTTCAATCCTGGCTCCACCTGTGAGCTAAGTGACCTTGGAGGTCCTGCAGTTCTACCTATCTCAATGATCTTGTCTGTAAATGCAGATAAGGGATTCAACCTCAAAATTCTAATATTTTCCCGGTAATATGTTCTTAATCAATTTCTCCATGTGTAAGAATCTTGTCACTTGATATATTCAGGTTGTTCCAGTTAAATTAGCCATAATGATGTGTTGAATGAATACTCAACAGTTATCGAGTACCTACTATTTGCCAAAGATCCTGCAAGACACTATGAAGACAACAGTGAACCAAACAGGTAAAATCCCTGTCCTTATTCGGCTCAGGGCCAGAGGAGAACAACACAGATGCTCACAGGTAAAACAAGTGCTAAATTCTTATATGATAATAAATTCCAAAAAGAAAAAAGGGCAGGTTTGCAGGGATTGAGGGCTAAGTTTCCAAGGTGCTATTTTAGATACTATAGCGTTATGTAAACTCCATATAATTTTGTTTATTATTAATTGAGATACAAAATTGTAATTTTAATTGGAATGGTCAACAAGCCTTTGCTAATATAAAAAAGGTTATCTGCTCACAAATTATAAACATTTGCACAAACGTTTTCTTTAACTATATATAATAAAAAAGTTTTCTCAATCTCTTCACTTACTTTCAATGAGAGTACTTTGATCACTTACAAGTAAAGATTACAGCTGAGAGAAAAGTGCTTTCTTGAAGAAGTTCTTAATGGCTATTCTGATGATAGACACACTATTTAAACTCAGGGAGGATGAAGAACTACCAAACCATGCCTTCAGATATAGCAAGAATCTGCAGTTCCTCATTAAATCACCTGACCAGCGGGCGCCTGGGTGGCTCAGTGGGTTAAAGCCTCTGCTTTCGGCTCAGGTCATGATCTCAGGGTCCTGGGATCGAGGCCCACATCGGGCTCCCTGCTCGGCGGGGAGCCTGCTTCCCCCTCTCTCTCTCTGCCTGCTCTCTGCCTCCTTGTGATCTCTCTCCCTCTGTGAAATAAATAAATAAAACCTTTAAAAAAAAAAAAAAAATCACCTGACCAGCATTTGCAAGTATTGTAACACATACGTCAGACAAAGGGTTCAATTGTGTCCTTTGCTACAAAGAAAGAAATTTGACAATGCAAGATGATTGCAAAGCCCCTCTAAAATGGGGTTTACAATAATATAATTTTACATTTAGAATAATATCTATTTAAATTGTTATTATACTTAAACTCTTATGTCTAAATTCTTAATTATTGAATTTAAAAATATTTTAATTAATTATTATGAAAACATAATTTATTACATATTATTAATTATAACATAACAATATATGATATGCTTAAATATTATTAAATGTGTAAAGCAGGATAATTTAGTATTAGTGAAAATATATTTAACAACATAACTTAAAATAATATAATGTCGGGCGCCTGGGTGGCTCAGTGGGTTAAAGCCGCTGCCTTCGGCTCAGGTCATGATCCCAGGGTCCTAGGATCCAGGCCCACATCGGGCTCCCTGCTCAGCAGGGAGCCTGCTTCCTCCTCTCTCTCTGCCTGCCTCTCTGCCTACTTGTAATCTCTCTCTCTGTGTCAAATGAATAAATAAAATCTTTAAAAAAATAAAAAATAAAAATAAAATAATATAATGTTTACCTTCCTATTTCATAGACTGGCTTTGGAGAAGGAGGTTAGGTCAAACCAGGGGCCTCAGAACGTTAGGAGCGGACTGCGGAGAGCCTAGGCACGGTGCCAAGTCGCCACATTGCAGAGCAAGCGTGCATGCCTTTCCCTGCCTAAGGAGAGGGCGGTGAACTGCTTTGGAGCCTAAATCGGGGTTCCTGTTTAAAAGCTAATCATTAAGGAAAAGAGAGTCTGCAATTAGAGTTTTGAAGATACACTATTTAAATTTTATATTTATGTGTCTCAGTTTAATTTCCCTCTCTTGAAATACATGTATAATTCAGAAGGGTCCTGTTTTCTTCTGTGCATTTTGGATTGACACAATCATAGCTGTTGTAAAACAGACATAAGGCACATCCTCTTAACCCATGCTTAATGAGTAGTGTTCGCATACTACACACTGAGAAATGGTTCATGCATGTTAATTATTTCATTCTAGTCTCTTAAGACCCAATAAAATAATTATTAGCGTATCAATTTTATAGTTGAGAAAACTGAGGCCTACAAAGTTGAAAATTTTTTTGGTTTTGCACAGATAGGATGTAGCAGATTTGGGATGAAAAGCCATATTTATCTCACCTTAAAGTCAATAACTTTGACCTTGACCTTAACATTAACATTAAACTGCCTTTAGCTAGGTAATGTTTTCAGTAGACCATAATCATTCCTCCCTTTGGACTGGAATATCTAACTAGAATGGTTCTAGGAGGAGATATATTTTCTTTAGCACTCTCAATTTGTATGTTAAATAGCCCCTACCCCTGCCTAAAACAAACAAACAAGCAATAATCAAACATAGGAGAAAAACAATCCCGGAACTACAGGAGATTGCATTCCATTTCTAATCATTTCTCAATTTTTTATTTTAATGAAGTTCTTGGGGATAATGGCAGTATTTTAAGTGCATTATTATCCATTGTAATAGTAATATTCCTCAAATAAATATTTACACTGTACTAGGTATTCTCGGAATATATGAAATATGTTACCTACTCCTTTTTCAAAGGAGTTACCAACAGAGATCTAAGACTGAATAAGGTTTGGACAGTATACCGAGCTTTGGTTTGGAAACTAAAATTGTCCTTATGAACTTGAACTTGGGTTGTCTTATTTAACTAAAGATATGTGGTTAGATAAATCAGTTTAACTTATCAGATTGTTCTTCCCTGGTCTCTAGAACTGTGAAAAGTTGATCCAATTAAATTGCTTTAACATGTGTGAGATGACTAGATCTCACTAGTCTATTCTAATCATGAAGACCACCACATTCACAAGATCTCCCTGCCCTGTCTGTGGTTTTGAAGCCTCTTCCTGGGAGAACCCCAACAGCAAAGCAGAATGAATGAGTTAGATGGGTATGATGGCCAGCGCTGGTCTTAGGCTTCAAGTTTTGAGCTTTGAGCTTCTCATGAGCTCAAATTTTCTTTGTAGCTCCAATTTTTTTTTTTTAAAGATTTTTTTTATTTATTTATTTGACACAGAGAGAGAGAGATCACAAGTAGGCAGAGAGGCAGGCAGAGAGAGAGGAGGAAGCAGGCTCCCTGCCGAGCAGGGAGCCCGACGTGGGCCTCGATCCCAGGACCCTGAGATCATGACCTGAGCCGAAAGCAGAGGCTTTAACCCACTGAGCCACCCAGGCGCCCGGTAGCTCCAATTTTGACTTTAAAATTCATGCCAGTTTAGCATTTTACTCCATTACATGTTTTAACATAAAAAGCAATGAAAAATGGAATGAACACTGGGCCCACCTACTTCCAGACTTCTTTGAGATCATATTTGTGTTTAAGACATTTTCAGTTTCTTAGTCTGATTCTTAATGAAGACCTTCTAAACAGATACACTATAATAAATGTAAGAAGAATATAAAAGGATAACAGATAAAAATGAAGCCTTTGCTTCACCTGCTTGCAGGTGATACAAAAATGTTTGTGGGTGATGACTATGGGTATCATATGGGAAAAGTTTTAATGTCAAAACTCAAGGGGCGCCTGGGTGGCTCAGTGGGTCAAGCCTCTGTCTTCGGCTCAGGTCGTGATCTCAGGGTCCTGGGATTGAGCCCTGCATCAGGCTCTCTGCTCAGCGGAGACCTGCTTCCCCCTCTCTCTCTGCCTGCCTCTCTGCCTACTTGTGATATCTCTCTCTGTCAAATAAATAAATAAAATCTTAAAAAAAAAAAAGCTAATGATCTCTCTGATATCAGGAATTTGAGGGGCAGGGCAGGGGGTCGTGTGGGGTAGAGAGGGAAAAAATGAAACAAGATGGGATGGGGAACGGGCACCTGGGTGGCTCAGTGGGTTAAAGCCTCTGCTTTCGGCTCAGGTCATGATCCCAGGGTCCTGGGATCGAGGCCCGCATCAGGCTCTCTGCTCGGCAGGGAGCCTGGTTCCTCCTCTCTCCTCTCTCTCTGGCTGCCTCTCTGCCTACTTGTGATCTTTCTTTCTGTGTCACATAAATAAATAAAATCTTAAAAAAAAAAAAAGATGGGATGGGGAAGGAGACAAACCATAAGAGACTCTTAATTTCATGAAACAAAGTGAGGGTTACTGGGGGGTGGGAGGGTAGGGATAGGGTGGATGGGTTATGGACATTGGGGAGGGTTTGTGCTATGGTGAGTGCTGTGAAATGTGTAAGCCTGATGATTCACAGACCTGTATCTCTGGGGCAAATAATACATTATATGTAATTTAAAAAAAAAAACAACTCAAGCTAAGAAACTCAACCTGGTTGTTTATTCCAGCCACACGGGAAGGATGAGTTCTAATTAAGCCTCAGGAACACAGGGCTGTTATTCACGAGTAAGATTTGTCCCACATATTAAGTGGTCTTACCCAACCACAGTGCACTGTCTTCAGCCAAGATGGCCGTGTGCTCTAATATTGCATGTAGTGTGATTGCACAAAGCATATCCGCTTCTGTAGTCATTACTGTGCTTTTCCAGTTGAATTTTTCCAGAATTCTCACTGAAATATTCACTCCAAAACCCTGGCCCTATTCTTTTCAGGATTCTTCTGAAGAGCCAACCAATCCACTGGAAGCAATTTATTTCAAGTGCATTACAAGTGAACGATGGTGTCTTCCTTATGCCATCTCCATTCTGAATCTCTACTTCCATCTGTTGTTCCTCTGGAAATGAAGAGTCAGGGTTTCTCAGAGGACCAAGGGGGCTTGTAAATGAATCTCCAGTGACCCAGCTGGGAGGACTGTGGTAAGAGAACTGTCTCCCTGGTCACTGGGACAAGCACCACCCCCATCAGGAGCAGATGCTCTTGACTAGAGGGACAGGTGCACAGTTTCCGCACCCCCCGGGCGTGGGAACTGCAGTGCCAGTTCAGACTTTGGACATTTCATCCTGTTCAGATCTTACTGCAGCACTTGGAAATGTCGACAAGACAGTCTACTGAAACTAATTCTATACCAAGACACAGTGTGAAACTCGGTTGCTTTGCTGCTTAACCGCTTAACCCGCTTTGGTGCCTTCGCATTTCCCTCAGCCTTGTTAAATGAATTAAACGAGGAGGCCATCATACGGAAGTGGCTCCAACACTTTAGTTGCCTAAGTAAGCAAACCCAAAGCAACGCCCGTAAATTCTTCAAGGTTAAGAAATCAAAACCTAAGGACAACCAATCACAAACAGCCAACTAGGTTTTTCTCAAATAAGGCAACTGCTTAATCAAATAATTCTCTTGCTTTGCTTGTATACCTTCTCTCTAGGAGTCTTTTCCCTAAGTGTGTTGGCAGAGTATTCCAAACCACTTCTGGTATGGCACTGCCTGATTCGAATCCATATTTACTCAAATAAACTCTTAAAAGTGTTTATATACCTCAGTTTACCTTTTAATAGTTAAATATCTAAAATCCCTAAAATATATGTGTTTACAAAGATCTCCTCAGCCTACCTGTTGAGCTTCTCTCCCTCTGCTAGCCTTCTCCAACATTACCCTCCAATCAGCTGCAAGTCCTTCTGGTTTCTTCTCTTCCTGATGGGCCTTCCCTCACCAATCTTCATTGACTGGAAGACCCACCCCTTTCTCCCTCTGACTTATCCTACCCATCCCTCATCTCGTTTTCCCAGATGCAACTTCACTGACCCCTGAAACTAGGTTTTGTATTTTATTTATCACATGATCTTGTGGCTCCTTGCAGATTTTTTGTTTGTTTTTGCTTATAGTAGGCACACTTACAATTATTTGTTGATTGATTACTCTTTAATTATTTGTATAAAGGCTATTTTCCATAGTAGATTACAAATCTCTTGAGAATAGGAGAGTTTTTCACTGCTGACTCCTTGAACACTTAACCATAGGTTCACCCATGTGGAATGGATGATATTTGAACACCTTGACCTTAAGAAATGTCAGTTTCAGGGTGCCTGGGTGGCTCAGTGGGTTAAAGCCTCTGCCTTCGGCTCAGGTCATGATCTCAGGATCCTGGGATTGAGCCCCACGTGGGGCTCTCTGTTCAGCAGGGAGCCTGCTTCCTCCTCTCTCTCTGCCTGCCTCTCTGCCTACTGTGATCTCTCTCTCTGTCAAATAAATAAATAAAATTTTAAAAAAAAGAAATGTCAGTTTCATTTGCTTCAATCTAATAAAATACTTATTTTAAAATATGTTTCAAAATAATAAAACAAAATAAAAAATAAAAATATGTTAAAAAGCCATGCATGTGGTTTTAGGCTTTTGTGTGTGCATGTGTGAGAGAGAGAGAAAGAGATCAACTATTAGTATAAATGTTACTAAAAGAATCTTTTAAGTTACACTAATTTTTAAAAATTTCACTGAGTTTCACAGAGATTTTGCAAAATTAGAAATGATAATAAATTCCAAAATTGGAATGTTGAAATACAAGGTCAGCAATTTCCCTCTGCTGCTTTGATCTTAGGTCAATTTTCTACTCACCTGAGTTTTGTTCCTTCCATGAGACTGAGCTCAAATAGTCATCTCTTGCACTCCCTGGAGCCTTGTAGGTGAGTTCTGCATGATTTCCTTCTGACCTGTGGAAGGACCAGGATCTAGATTTTGCACTGCCCTCCCCAATTCCCATTCAGAGCATCAGGATACATAGTGGTGGCCCTTCTTCAAACTTTTGCCTCCCTGATATTGATTTAGCTGTTTAAACCCATGACAGATTCTCTCATGCAGGAGCTCCTCTCCAGAAATGCCTTGCAAATTCCCCCAACATTTATAACCCTAGAGAATGCCTTTGATTCAAGCACAACACAAACATTAGTTGTACAATGACGCTGACTCTGAAGCATCTGAGTTAGGGTCATTCTAAGGCATTTAAAAAATAGAAGTTTTAGTCTTCTCAGAGATTCACCACCTCAGAGACTTTGGAAGAGGGTAATATTGAGAGAAGAAATCATTGAGGAGAATGGAAAAACGCAGTAACAGGGGACTTGACAAATACTGCGTAAAAGTCTGTCACCCGTCCCAAAAGTCCATTGTTATAAATTAAACGGTTGAGCACATCCTGTGGGCCAGCTCTGTGACAGGCCGTGCCCCACATGCACTGGCTTCCTACCTCACGAGGCCCAAATCTAGCAAAGCCAGGTAGAGAAAGATTATTTAGATACTGAGAAAAATAGGAACAGGCACAAAAAAAGGCAACTGAAGCACCTTGGTACTAACACTTAAACCTTTTTGGGGGCATCTCGGTAGCTCAGTTGGTGAAGCATCTGCCTTCAGCTCCAGTCAAGATCCCAGGGTCCTGGGATCATGCCCCGCGTCAGGCTACCCGCTCAACGGGAAGCCTGCTTCTCCCTCTACCTGCAGCTCCCCCTGCTCGTGCTCTCTCTCTGTTGAAAAAATGAATAAATCTTTCTAAATAAATAAATAAACAAACCTTTGCTGATTGCCCAAGCTTTGGAGTACTGGAGAAACAATCCCATTTTAAATATAAGGCAAAAGATAGTGGTATGAGTCATAAACTAACATCTCGTGGTGGGCCGCAAGAAAACAAAGATGAAGGAAGAACAAATTCGTGCAAGCAGAAAGAAGCAGGTCCTTTGGGAGGAAGATTCATGAGAACATCACATCCTGCCATCATCAGGCCTTAGGAGCTGCTCCTCTGGGTCCGGGGCACCCTGGAGCTCCCACTACCCCACAGAGCTTGGGGGGAAAAGCTCTCCCAGGGACAATCTACTGATCTGAATTTCTGATGACTTGCAGATCTGAGGATCTCATCAACGTACTCAGACCGCAGCCACCCCCCAAAGGACAGACGCGCTGTGTGGCCTGAAAGGGGAGGCTTTCCCTCCTTCCCCAAGGCGCAGCATTTGGTCACACCTGGGCCAACAATAGGAAAGGTAGAAAGGACCCAAAGAATAGTCATGAGAATCCTGCCTCAGGAGCCCAACCACAGCACTTGACAAGACCCACACTTATTTACTCCTTACAACTCACCTTAGCAAACCTATGGTCAAACCCATTTTACAGGTGAGGAAACTGAGGTTTGAGCAGTGAGGTGATGGAGCCTGGAGCCAAACCCAGATGTATCTGATGTTAAATCTCCATACAGGCAAAAGCTGTATGTGAAACTGATGGCTTCTTTACTCTCTTAAATCATTTACAAGGTAACTGATTCCATAGTTTATAGACCTGAAAGGAGCCAATCATGGAAACTTTTACATATAAATTGGTTTTTCATGTATTTCCATACCAGTCATCTTCCTTTTTGCTGATAGTCCCCTGCAGTAGAAGCCGGACAGCAAGGATCTATTTACTTTAAAAAAACAAAACCAACAAACAAAAAAACCCCAGCTTTATTGAGGAGCCCCCAGGTGGCTCAGTTGGTTGAGCATCCCACTCTTGATTTGGGTTCAGGTCGTGGTCGTGGGGTTGTGAGGTCGACCCCTGCGTTGGGCTCCACACCAGCGGGGAATCTGCTTATATTCTCCCTCTTCCTCTTCCTCCTCTCCTCCCCTCCCCCTGCACTCTCTCTCTCTCTCTCTAAATTAAACAAATAACTCTTAAAAAAAAAAAGAAAAACACTTAAAGCGTGCCATTGAGTGGCTTTTAGTATATTTACAGAGTTGTGCATAATCTATAAAAGTGGTCATGGGAATCATTACCACTACCCAATCAGAACATTTTCATCACCCAACAAAGAAACTCCTATCCTTTATTCCTTAATTCTCCTTCCCTCAAGCCCCTTTGGCAACCACTAATCTGTCTCTGTGGATTTGCCCGTTCTGAATATTTCGTATAAA
The DNA here is from genome assembly GCA_002007465.1 of Ailurus styani. Classification (NCBI taxonomy): domain Eukaryota; kingdom Metazoa; phylum Chordata; class Mammalia; order Carnivora; family Ailuridae; genus Ailurus; species Ailurus styani. Next base: position 642,317 of record LNAC01000060.1, read on the forward strand.
TGGGATTATACATGTGGCTTTTTGTGACTGGTTTTTTTCACTTAGAACACTGTCTTCAACATTTATCCATTGTGTAGCCTGTGTCAGTAGTTCATTCCTTCTTATTGCTGAATCATATTCCACTGTATGAATATACCACATTCACTTAGCCCCTCAATAGTTGACAGACTTAGGGTGGCTTCCACTTTGGGGTGATTATGAATATTGCTGCTCAAGACATTGGCTCCGTTGACTTTTAATTCATCAGACTCTCCTTTTCCCCTAAAGAGGTTACAGTGAGCTCCCAGAAGTCTGTGACAAATCACTAGAAACAACGAAAGCTAAAATCCCTAGGCAAGACAGCAATGTGTGTGTCATGATAGGGTGAGCCATTCTTTCTGGTCTCCCTGGAACTTCCCAGTTTAAGGCTGAATGTCCTGTGTCCTGGGAAAATGACTGGTTCCAGGCAAACCAGGACAGCTGGTCTTCCTATACTGGGACTTAGTTCAAAAGGCAATTCTAGAAAAGCCCATCTCCTGAGATGAATTTTAAGTTTTCTGGTGAAGATATAGTAATATTTTTTAAAACTGGCTTATGCAAAAACTATCACTTTGCATAGTTCCTTTTTAGTGGGAAACAATTATTCTTTTAATTTCTACATAATGAACGATGTCTGAAAATTTCACAAGTACTAATTTTAAGGGTAAAGCATATATATATATATATATAAAGCAGGATATATATATAAATAAAAATAATAAATATATATATATTTGCATATGATATTTTTAAGATGATTTTTTGGAGCCTTTTTAGGTTCAGAGCAAAATTAAGGGGAAGGTACAGCTTTTCCCCACATACCATCTACTCCCACACATGCACAGTCTCCTCCATTATCACCATCCCCCACTAGAGTGGTACATTGTTACAAATGATAAACCCTGCTTATTTTTTTTTAAGATTTTTTTTATTATTTATTTATTTGACAGAGAGACATCACAAGTAGGCAGAGAGGCAGGCAGAGAGAGAGGAGGAAGTAGGTTCCCTGCCGAGCAGAGAACTCGATGTGGGCCTCAATCCCAGGACCCTGAGATCATGACCTGAGCTGAAGGCAGAGGCTTTAACCCACTGAGCCACCCAGGCGCCCAACCCTGCTTATTTTTTTAAAAGATCTCCCTAAAAGCTGAAAAGCCTCGTGTCCACAGGGTGGCAGTGTAACACCCGTAAACCCAAATAGAATTGCTGTAGAAGCTGTATTAATACAACCTAATCTTTGCTTGAACTATAGGAAAATGAATAAGCCCAACCAACTACTTGTGAGATTCATAGCTTTGTTTTATTTTGGCAAATAGCCTCCTGTGGTTAGCCACTGATGTCTCCAAACTATAAGTTTAAGACAAAAAATACAACTTTAATCAAATATTTCAAAGGCTATTGATTCAAGTGTTCTTTCTTTTTTTTTGTTAATTGCAGCTGATAGAATTATAGAATTAGGAGCCTTAGAAATAAAATAATTCAATACTTTCTGTCTTTTTACACACACACACACACACACACACACACACAATTGAATAGGTCACATTTTCAGATATTAGACATGCCCATGGCATTTCATGGAATGAAACTTTACCCCCTTTTCCTCCTCTTAAGCAAGGATTCAGGTGAGGGCGCCTGGGTGGCTCAGTGGGTTAAAGCCTCTGCCTTCGGATTAGGTCATGATCTCAGGGTACTGGGATCAAGGCCCACATCGAGCTCCCCGATCACCTGCTTCCCCCTCTCTCTCTGCCTGCCTTTCTGCCTACTTGTGATCTCTCTCTGTGTCAAATAAATTTAAAATTTTTTTTTAAATTCAGGTGAGTGATGGGAATATTATAAAGCTAATATCAAATCTTCTTTATTTTTAAGGTAGTCATTCACTAGCTTCAATACTTAATTTTTAGAAATAAATTACTTAAAAAAGAAAAAGAAAAAAATTACTTTAACATGCTGTATACCCAATCTGGACACAAGTATGTTACCATTCTTAAACTGAGAAAATGTGATTCTAGTACAAACTTCCACTGAATGCCGAACTCCATTTTAGAATGTTCTCAACAGTTATCTGTCTGAGAAATAGGCCCCAAAACAATTACCTTTAATTTGCCTTGGTTTCAGTAGCATAAACCTGGTGTTTACAGGCCTGATATATATATAAATTATATATATTTCTGCATTCACATTAAAAAAGGAATATAGGGGTCACCTCAGTGGCTCAGTGAGTCAAGCATCCAGCTCTTGATTTCGACTCAAGTCATGATTTCAGGGCCATGAGATCAAGCACCATCTCCAGCTCTGCACTTAGTGGGGAGTCTGCTTGAGATTCTCTCTCCCTCTTCCTCTGTCCCTCCTCTCCTCTCAAATAAATAAATAAATCTTATTTTTTAAAAAAAAAGGAATATAGAAGAAAATGTCAACTTTTTTCTACAAATAGCAACAGTATTGAAATTTGGAAACTGTTCTATTATTTGTTCACATCATTAAAGTTCAGGGTAAAGAGAAGTGTGGGCTAGTTTCTTTTTTTTTTTTTTTTTTTAAAGATTTTATTTATTCATTTGACACAGAGAGAGAGAGAGATTACAAGTAGGCAGAGAGGCAGGCAGAGAGAGGAGGAAGCAGGCTCCCCGCTGAGCAGAGAGCCCGACGTGGGCCTCGATCCCAGGACCCTGAGATCATGACCTGAGCCGAAGGCAGCGGCTTTAACCCACTGAGCCACCCAGGCGCCCTGGGCTAGTTTCTTTTGCATGAAAGAAAAAGACACTTTCTTTTTCATAAAAACACTGAAATTGCTGAGAAAAACAGTTTTCCTATAACTGTTTCTAACTGGCACTCTGGGCCAGCGTTCACCTTCTGTTAATAAAGAGGCGGTATACACTGGAAAGCTGAGTAGAGATAAATTAGCAAAGGAGGAAGAAAGAAAATGCAGTCGAAATAAGAGTCTAGTGACATAGGTTCGCAATCTCTTCCTTTTGGTTGTCAGGTCACAATGTCAATGGAATATAAAGCAGGCTGATGTCTAGAGCCACTTCCTGCTGGAATCTGTCTCTTTCTAGGAGTCTTTGGTCCTAATCGTAGCTGTTTGTCTTCTGTTTGCCCATTGACTCAGCCATCCATCACCATGTTGCTGAAGTTCAGACATGTAGACAGTGAGAATCTAATCTAAGAGAGAATAAGATAGTATATGTTTAAATTCATATCCTGTTCCGGAACTTTTGTTTTGAGATTCTAAATGCCCACTTCTACGACTTTTCTAAACACAACCACCAAATAATTGTAATTAAATCAAACAGAGTCATTTTTTTTAAGATTTTATTTATTTATTTGACAGAGAGAGAGAGATCACAAGTAGGCAGAGGCAGGCAGAGAGAGGAGGAAGCAGGCTCCCCGCTGAGCAGGGAGCCCGATGTGGGCCTCGATCCCAGAACCCTGAGATCATGACCTGAGCCGAAGGCAGAGGCTTAACCCACTGAGCCACCCAGGCGCCCGTTTTTGTTTGTTTTTAATACTGTTTTAATACGAACAAGTGCCCCCCAGGACTGCAATCCTCTTGGTTGCGGGGGATCTTTGAGGCATAACATGTGGAGCTAGGACTGCGCAAGCTGCTCTCCTGAAAAAAGTAAAAGCCTCATCCGTGCTAAATGATTCATTGTCTTGACATCATATTGCCTGACACACGGGATGCGATGGGTTGCTCTTTAGCTGACCCAATTACTCTCTCTTCTCTAAGAGGCCGGGACTTCCTTCTTCCAGAGTTTCTCAATAGATCCTGAAGTTTATAGAATAACTTCCTGTTGGAGGAGGGACACTGGTCCTGCCCCCCAACTTAGCCAGCGGGACAACTGCAGCCCCAGACCTAGAACTACCGAGACAGAACACTTACCCTCCGTGAAAATAAAATCACTGAGGCTTTGGCTTTTGTTATAAGGCACCTGGGTTTCCCTTATTTAGCTTGTTATGGTGGTTTAAAAAAAAAAAAAGCACATAACAAAACTTACCATCTTAAGTGCTAGTAAGGGAAGTGTTCAGTAGTGTGATCTGTTGTGCCACAGATCTCTAGAATCTTTTCATCTTGCAGGACTGAAACTCTGTACCCATTAAACAACAACTCCCCCTTTCTTTCTGCCCTGAGCCCTGGCACCCACCATTCTACTTTCTGTTTTCTAAGAGTTTGACTGCTTTAGGGACCTCATACGTTGCAATCCTGCAGTATTTGTCTTTCTGTAGCAGGCTTATTTCACTTACCATAATGTCCTCAGGGTCCATCGACGGTTAACATGACAGGATTTCCTTCTTTTTAAAGGCTGAATAATATTCCGTTGTATTATACCACGTTTTCTTTTTTTTTAACTGAGATATAATGGACATAGATCAAGGTACACAACATGTTGACTTGATACATTTCTGCATTGTGGTAGGATTTGTCGTGTTAGTTAGCGCCTCTATCATGTCACATTTTCTTTGTCTAGTCATCTGTCCATGGACATTTAAGTTGCTTCCACTCTTGGCTATTGTGAATAATGCTGTCATGAACACAGGTGTGCAAACATCTCTTCAAGATCCTGTTTTCAGGGGCACCTGGATTTTTCAGTCGGTTAAGGGTCTGCCTTCAGCTCTGATCATGATCCCAGGGTCCTGGGATTGAGCCCCGAGTTGGACTCCTTGCTCAGCGGGGAGCCTGCTTCTTCCTGTGCCTCTGTCAGCTGCTTGCCCTGCCTGTGCTCTCTCTCTCTCTCTCTCTCTCTCTCTCTGTCTGTCAAAATAAATAAATAAAATCTATTTTTTAAAAAAAGATCCTGTTTTCTATTCTTTTGGATACAGACTCAGCAGCAGGATTGTTGGATCATATGGTAATTCTGTTTTTTTATTTTCTGAAGAAACTCCATCCTGCTTTTTATAGCGGCTGCACCATTTTGTATTTCTATCAACAGGGCACGAGTTCTCCAATTTCTTCCCATTGTCACCCTAACTTGTTATTTTCTGGGTTTTTTTTTATAGTAGTCACATTATTCTTTATTATAGACACCCCTGGCTCTTATCCTTCCCTAACCCTGCCCTATTTCAAGGTTTTTTCTATTTTATTCATTTCTCTCTTGTTTGAATTTTTATAAATCTGTTATTTTTATAATTTTTAAGGCAGTAAATATACTTTAAAAACAAATCTGATGCAAAAAGTATGGTCAAAACCAACACTGAAGAGGTGTTTGATAGTTTTAAGTATAAATACGTTAACAAGTACTGAGAGAAATGATGATGTTGAATTGTGGATTTTCTGAACAGTCTGGAACTGAGACTAAGAGATGAGACTGTGATCCAGACATCCCTCCCGCCGTTACCAATCTTACCTATAACCAGTCAAGTCAGGCTAGCATTGTCAGGAAGCCTACAGTCATCTAAGGCATGCTTGAATGCCAAGTGAAAGTCAGAACGGCTTCCTCTGTTAAACAGACCAATACATTCGTTAATTGAAAGTAAATAAAGGGCGCCTGGGAGGCTCAGTTGTTAAGTGTCTGCCTAAGGCTCAGGTCATGATCCCAGGATCCTGGGATTGAGTCCCATATGGGCTTCCTGCTCAGCCAGGGAGCCTGCTTCTCCCTCTCCCACTCTCCCTGCTTGTGTTCTTTCTCTCACTGTCTCTCTCTCTGTCAAATAAATAAATAAAGTCTTAAAAAAAAAGAAAGTAGGGCGCCTGGGTGGCTCAGTGGGTTAAAGCCTCTGCCTTCGGCTCAGGTCATGATCTCAGGGTCCTGGGATCGAGGCCCATATCAGGCTCTCTGCTCAGCAGGGGAGCCTGCCTCCCCCTCTCTCTCTGCCTGCCTCTCTGCCTACTTGTGATCTCTCTCTCTCTCTGTGTCAAATAAATAAATAAATAAATAAAATCTTTAAAAAAAATAAAATAAATAAAAAAGAAAGTAAATAAAAATAAATATTGTGTAACATAAAAAAGTGAAATTGTAGAACGTGAGCTGTAACCTACTGGGGAGATAAGAGTTCTCACAGAATGAGGGCGGTTCTTGGAGAAGCAAACGTAGTCCATGAACTAGTGCTGGTCCCTTATTCCGGCAGCATGTACCTGAGCCCCACCCATGCCAGCTCCTCACTGATCCCGACGCCAGGGTGATTTGGCCATTGGATGAGCCCCAAGTCTGTGGTACACATTATTTAAAAATAAGAAAGGATAAAGGTTGAGTCATTTATTTTTTTAGAATTCTAAAATGGCCCCATGTCAAACTAAATTATATCAAATTACTATATGTCCTTGCCACCAACAGGCTATGTGCCTTTGACCAAGTCACTTTAACCTCTCGATAAAACTTCTTTTTCCAAAAATGGGAAGATTAGAATAGGTAACTGTGCTACCACTCCGCCCTCTCTTACTACCCCACTCCTGGTTTCTCACCCTACATCCCAGCACCTCCTCTGCCCATCCTTCCCTACTCCCAGACCTCCCCCCACCCTACACTTGAATCAAATGGAAAGAATATTTAGATACAGATTTATCTTGATTCATGAAAACTGACTGATTACCTCGGAACTAAATGCCAATAGCACTGAACAGTGTTTGTGAAAACTAAGAAAAGGGCTCCATACCTCTGAAAATATTTTTACCTTATTGTGTTACATTAGAAGTGACTAATGGAATTATACTCTGGAATTGCAGAGGCTCTCACATGTAGTATCTCACTAAATATTCCTGATAAGCTTGAGACGTAGGTTTCATTATATCTCTCTTATAGATGAGGAATCCGTCATTGAAAAATAGAGCGATCTGATCAAGAACTCATAATAACTGGCAGATCCAGACCTGCTTAATCAAGATCCTCCAGAGTGGGGTATATAGATTTTTACCTCTAATTTTAATTTCTGAGGCAATTCTTGTCAGGCCCATATAAATCCATTTTTTGACTTTTTTTTTTCAACATTACCCAAAATATCCACTCTAAGAATTTTAAATAGAATGTTGATGTTTAGCTTCCTGGACATGTCTTTGATGTTTTGTGGGTTTTTTGTTTTTTGTTTTTTGTTTTTTTGTCTGCTTTTTAATTCTCTCACAATGTCATCTCCAGAGAAGGTGTTCAAAAAAGTATTTTTGGAGAAGATGGTGGGTGGAAAGATGGATAGATGGATGGATGCTTGGGTGCACTAACCAAACAACAAATGAGTGACTGAATTAATGAATGAACTTAGAACCATTTGTCTTTTCAATTGTTGATGAGAAAATATTACAACCTTGTTAGAACAGTTTATCCATTTATTTAATGAGCACTTTTATCCACTTCTTTAGTATTTTCTCACTTCAACTGAGCATTGGTAATTGGAAATATAAAATTGAAAATTACTCTCCTATTTACACTTGCCCATCCCCACTTGATATGCCAAGAATTTTGGTTACACATCAACAGTGATTGATTATCTACCTCTTTAATCTATTGGAAAGTATAATATGACAAACTGTTCAGCATTTGTATCTATCCAGGACTAAAAGAACTAACCACCCCAAAAGCTTTTCTTATTTTGACAATGGCAGCTACTGTTTTCATCAAAGGTTAAGTAACTGGAGCCCATACTAGCTGACATTTTCTCTACACATTAGAGAAGTCAAAAAGTAACTTATCCTAAATTTTTATTTTTTACCCTATAATTTTTAAAAATAAAAATATAAAGGTAGTCCAGAAGTAAGCTTTAACAGGGTGTATAACAATTTTTGCACAAAGCTGGACTGAGCCAGTAAAAGATTGTGGGAACTGAGAAAAACAGGCCGAACCAGCTCTTGTACAAAAGAATGGGATCTAAAATGAGTCAAATCTAACATGTAAGGTGATTTCTCAAAGTCTTGATCAAAATTTTACATATTTTAAACCTGATTTTATCTACATTTGGAAAATTTTCTCTCTGTGATGGTTAATATAGACGTGATATAATAATTATGCTTAAACAACAACATTCCTGTGGCAAAATCAAGGCTCAATTTTGGAAGTTCTGAAGAAAGACACACAAAAATGTAACCATGGTTATCTGGTGAGGAAAAGAAATTAAGAAGACAGAAGACATTCTGTGCTATGCTTCTGAAATGCTTTATCTTTTCGCAATAATTGCATCTCGCATTTTAAGCAGAAAAAATAATCTAAAATCTTGTTTACGTTTGGCTTCTGGAGTTTATGTGATAAATCATTACCAGAAGATTTCTAGTCTATATTATCAGGATGTCTATTCATATTTATATAAATCCCTTCTCATTCAGTGTGCATAAAGACACAACCTATCTCTACGAATACAAGACTGCAGAGATCAGAGCACAGACACTAGAAGCTGTGTGTTGTCGCCATAGTGGAAACATTATTGTCAGCCAAAGTCTTCACAAGGTCACGGCTTCCTCAAACTGGAACTGAAGAAATTAAAAGTCACTATTATTATGAGTTGGAAAGCAATTCTGCAAGTCTAGCTATCTATGTAATTCAAATTTATTACAGATTACTGTGTCTCTGATCAAAGTCTACAATTACATACTACCCAACACACATATTCCAAATTCACAACATTCTGTAAAGCAATAGAGCCTTCAAAGTAATGGCTTAAACTGGAGATACTTCTTTGTTTAAAGCTTAGGTAACTACAGAGAGGAATAAGGTGCATATTTTTAAAGAGTACAAGAACTAGAATTTTATAAATCTAATTATTTTAAAATAGTAATATCAAGTCATAACTCATTTATCAAACTGGAGAATTAGATGTGGCACATTAGCGATTTTTCAAATAGCTGAAGTTAACCATTTCAAATGTCTATTTTTAATGAAAATCTGTGAAAATTGCATCAGATATTTTCTCACCTAATTGAACAGTATATATGGAGCAGAAATTACCTTTGTCCCCAGGGGTCAAGGACTTCAGTTATCATGCTGCGCGAGACACTTCACAATTACTAAGATTTTTATAGGTGGTTTGGCTCCCTGCTCCTCTGCGGTCTGTTTTTCCCAGCATGCCTGCAGCCCCCCTTAGCATTTTTTTTTCTAATATACTACACCTTAGGAACTTAGCAATAAGTGAAAGTAACCAGTGAAACCTGATAAGCAAGCTTGCTTAATCTGTACACTTAATTTTACACACAAGCCTGAGTCAAAAAGGCTCTGATAGGAAACTCTGATAAGGACTTCATTCCACTCTGGTGGTTTACCTTTACCCCTCAATTCAGTACACTGCTCTGTGCCAAGTCCAGGCTGTCCCTTGATCTAGGTGGATGAGATGGTAGGAAAATTGGTCGCCACACAATAAAAACAACACAGTCCAGGTTATTTGTGTGCCTGTGACAGCTGCAGTCACCAAGAGTGATCTCAATAAATAGTACCCCTCTCCCCCATCCAGCTATAAACAATTTGAATAATAAAGGAAAAATGGAACCATTGCCAATAGACGTTGGTTGGCAGTGTGAGACCCAACCAGGTCTGCTGACGAAACTATAGTATTAGGAAGATTTTCCCACTTGATCCTCAACAGCCCTGAACCTAAGCAGACCTGTGGAATAAGGGCTCCCTTCTAGGAAAAGAAGGAAAGAGCTGAGTTGTGCATTTCTAGTGTGTCTTTCTTAATTTACTGTTCCACTAAGCTGATGTTTACAGCTTCAATGTACCACCGGCCTTCCGTTACTTCATCTTTTTTTTTTTTAAAAGGATTTCTTTTTTTTTTTAAGATTTTATTTATTTATTTTACAGAGAGATTACAAGTAGGCAGAGAGGCAGGCAGAGAGAGAGAGGCGGAAGCAGGCCCCCTGCTGAGCAAGGAGCCCGATGCGGGCCTCGATCCCAGGACCCTAAGATCATGACCTGAGCCGAAAGCAGAGGCTTTAACCCTCTGAGCCACCCAGGCGCCCCCGTTACTTCATCTTGTCCTCCCTNGTCCTCCTTCCATCACCACAGGTGCAGAGGGCTGAACTAACCCTACTCAACCCGAGGGAGAGTCTCATCAGTGTCAAGAGTCCATAAAAAGNTCTGAGCCACCCAGGCGCCCCCGTTACTTCATCTTGTCCTCCCTTCATCACCACAGGTGCAGAGGGCTGAACTAACCCTACTCAACCCGAGGGAGAGTCTCATCAGTGTCAAGAGTCCATAAAAAGCCCCTTTTTGCTTATTTATTTATACACTATCCCTGTTTTCTTTCCTGCCACAGGCAACAACATTAATGCAGTTTATATGTTTTCTTGAGTTTGTACGCAACCATGTAAAAAGTATTGTGTTGGAGTATATATTTTAAAACTTTATAGATATATACATACTCATGGTCCCATTCTGTGACTTACTTTTCTTATTTACCACATTTTTAAGGCCTGTCTGTGCTAGTATATGTACCCCAAGTTCATTGCTTCTAATGTTACACAGTTCTCCCAGATGTGCAACCACAATACTTTGCTCCTTATTCCCGGAAGTGATGAACATCTTGATTTCTCTACAACCTCATGTTCTCTACAACCTGACTGCATCATTGAGCTGTGGGTACCTAGTTCCATTGCACACTGCCAAATCACTGCCTAGGACGGCTGCACCAATCTCCATTCCCTCTGGCAATGCAAGAGGGCTCCTATTACCCAAAATCCCCACCAAATTTTATATTATCTATTTCTGCCATTCTCCTGGGTATAAGCTGGTATCTCATCGATTTAAAATTCACTTTTCTCTCTGATTACAGACAGTATGGACAGCTCTTTATATACGTGTTAGCCACTTGGGTTCCTGTAAGTAGTATGTCATATCCTTGGCCCATTTTCTGTATGTTCCCTGGAATTTTCTGAATGATGTATAGATGCAAATCTATTCCAAATATTGGTTCCTTGTCTGTTGAGGAGTTGCAAATATCTTCCTTTAGTCTTTTACCTACTTCTAAATTTCGTTCAGTATGTCCTTTGCAAAATAGAAACTCCTCATTTTTTTTCAATCAAATTCCTAAATTATTTTGCTTTATGGTTGTACTTTTGTTCTCTCTGATGTCTAAATGAGTCCATACTTCTTAGGACAGTTTAGGGTAAGCCACTTACAGATACTGTTTCCCACACAACCAAGTTGAGAAGATTCATATGACCTATTTTATCTATATAAAAATAGCACCTTTTTGCTTCCAGTTGAAGTTGTTTTGTTTTAGTATTGGGATGGTATGGGCAGAAAGATTTATTAATGACAGAATCTAAATTGAACAAAAACATTCCTCTAATCCTACAGTGAATATAAACCAAATTACTCTGGGCAGTAGGTTAACAAATGGGAAGAGAGAAGTGGGCTGTTGAGACCTGTTGGAAAACTCACAAATCAACCTCCCTCTAAATCAAGCCTAAGCTTTTGGGTGCCTCAGTGGCTCAGTTGGTTAAGTGTCTGCCTTTAGCTCAGGTCATGATCCAAGGGTCCTAAGACTGAGTCCTGCATCAGCCTTTCTGCTCAGCAGGGAGTCTGCTTCTTCCTTTCCCCCTGTTCCTCTCCCCTGTTCATGCTCTCTCTCTCTGTGTGTGTCAAATAAATAAGTAAAATCTTAAAAAAAAAATGAAGCCTAAGCCCAAATCTTGAGGGTGAGGGTCCAAACTGATGTAGTCTATAGATCGACATGGAGTCCTCAAGTTCTTTTGCTGTGGCCCTGCCTTATTGTGGGACTTCTGACACAGGATAAAGTATACCCTTAATAGGTTTTGTTTTGTTTTGTTTTGTTTTATTTAACTTTTTATTTTGAAAGAATTGTGGATTCACACACAGTTATAAGGAATAATACCAAGAGATCTGGTATACTCTTTCCCCAGTATTCCCAATGGTAACAACTTGCACAAACAACGACAGTATACTATCATAAGCAAGACATTGACATTGACTCTAAATATGTATGTCAATGTGTTCTCCACATCTCCAATTTTGTCATTTCAAGAATGTTATAGTAATGAAATCATACAACATGTGATCTTTTAGGCTTGCATTTTTTCCACTTAGAATAATCTGCCACGAATCTGGAGATTCATCCAAGTCGTCCTGTGTCCGTTCCCTTTTCTCGCTGAGCAGTACTTCATGGTATGGAAGTTCCACTATTTGTTAAACCATTCACTCACCACAAGATGTCTGGGTTGTTTCTAGTTTTTGACTATTGTGAATAAAGCTAGTATCAACTTTTGCATGTGGGTCATAAGTCTTCATTTCTGTGGGAAATATGATCAGTAAGTTGTAGAGTGGTGGTATATTTAGTATATTAAGAAACTTAGGGGCGCCTGGGTGGCTCAGTGGGTTAAAGCCTCTGCTTTCGGCTCAGGTCATGATCTCAGGGTCCTGGGATTGAGGCCCGCATCGGGCTCCCTGCTCAGCGGGGAGCCTGCTTCCCCCTCTCTCTCTCTGCCTGCCTCTCTGCCTCCTTGTGATCTCTCTCCCTCTGTGAAATAAATAAATAAANTTAAAAAAAAAAAAAAAGAAACTTGCAAAAAAGGGGCACCCAGGTGGCTCAGTAGGTTAAGCGTCTCCCTTCGGCTCAGGTCATGATCTCGAGTTGGGCTCTCTGCTCTGTCGGAAGCCTGCTTCTACCTCTGCCTGCTACTCCACTGCTTGTGCTCTCTCTCGCGCTCTCGCTCTCTCTGAGAATAAATAAAATCTCAAGAAAGAAAGGAAAGAAAGAAAGGAAGGAAGGAAGGAAAGGAAGGAAGGAAGGAAGGAAGGAAGGAAGGAAGGAAGGAAGGAAGGAAGGAAGGAAGAAACTTGCAAATGATTTTCCAGACTGGCTCTACCATTTCATAATCCCACCAGGAACGTATGAGTGATTCAGCCTTCCATGTCTTCACCAGTATTTGGCGTTGTCACCATTTTTATTTAGCTGTTCTGATAGGTGTGTACTGATAATTCGTAGTTTAAACTTGCATTTCTCTCATAGTGATGTTGAATCTCTCATAATGATGTTGAATATCTTCTCATGTGCTTTTTTATTAACCAAATATCCTCTTTGGTGAATGTGTCTTCATGTCTTTCCCATTTTGGGGGTTTTATACTGTTAAATATTACAAGTTCTTTATTCATTCTAGATACTAGTCCTGTGTCAGATATGTGGTTTGCGGGAGTTCCTTCTACTCTGTAACATGCCTCTTCATTCTCTTAGCTAGTTGTTTTTTCCTACAGAACAAAAGCTTTCAATTTTAAAGTAGTTCAACTTATCGATTTCTCCTTTTAGAGGTCGTGCTTTGTGTGCCAGGTATAAGAACTTTCTACTTAACCCTGGATTCCAAAGGTTTTCTATTGTGGTTCTTCCTAAGATTTCATAGCTTTATGTTTGACATTTAAGACCATGATCCATTTTGAATTAATTGCTGAATACACTGTAAAACTTGGACTGAAGCCCTTTTCTTTTGGCCTGTGGATGTCCAGTTGCCCCAGCACATGGTCTGATGGACGCTCCGCTTATTTAGAGCCTCTCTGATTTCTTTCACCGGTGTCTTGTAGTTTTCAGCATTCAAGTCTTATACACGTTTTAAGAGGTTTATCCCATGTATTTCATTTTTTAGTGGCTGTAAATGGTATTGTATTTTTAATTTTTACATAGATGTTCACTACTAGTATACAGAAACACAATCAGTTTTTGTATGTTTATATTGTATTCTGCAATCTTACTTATGTGATCTAGAAGTTTTGGTAGGTTCCTTGNTGTATTTCATTTTTGAGTGGCTGTAAATGGTATTGTATTTTTAATTTTTACATCGATGTTCACTACTAGTATACAGAAACACAATCAGTTTTTATATGTTTATATTGTATTCTGCAATCTTACTTATGTGATCTAGAAGTTTTGGTAGGTTCCTTGGGACTTTCTTACATAGACAGTCATATCATCTGCAAGCAAGAATAGTTTTATATCTTCCTTTGTGATCTGTATGCCCCTTATTTTCCTTTTTTTTATATGAAATTGGCTAAAGTTTTCAGCATTATGTTGAATAAAAACAGAAGAGCAAGGAGAGCAGACGTTCTTATTTTGTTCTCGATGTCAGTGGGAAAGCATCAAGGTTTCACATTATGATGTTAGCTGTAGGTTTTTTGGCAGATGTTCTTTATGAAGTTGAGAAACTTTCTATTTCTATTTTCCAGAGTAATTTTCATGAGTGACTGCTGAATTTTTTCATTAATTAATTAATTAATTTTGAGAGAGAAAGAGAGAGAGAGAGATCCCCACAAAGAATTTTTTTTTAATTGTTGGAGAGATAGAGAGTGAGAGAGCAGGGGTGGAGGGTTGGGGAAGGCAGGNGAGAGAGATCCCCACAAAGAATATATTTTTTAATTGTTGGAGAGATAGAGAGTGAGAGAGCAGGGGTGGAGGGTTGGGGAAGGCAGGGGGAGAGGGAAAGAGAATCATAAGCAGGCCGCGTGCCCAATGTGGAGCCCTATTCGGGGCTCTCATGATCCTGAGATCATGACGTGAGCCAAATCAAGAGTCAGATGCCTAACCGACCTAGCCACCCAGGAGCCCCTGCATTTAAAATAATAATTTATTAATTTTTTTGATAGAGAGTGGGGGCAGAGGGGAGCAAGAATCATTTATTTTTATTTTTTAGAGAGAAAGTGAGAGAGCTGAGGGGTAGGGAGGGGCAGAGGGAGAGACTCTTAAGCAGGCTCCCTGCTGAGCATGAAGCCTAAAGCAGGGCTAGATCTCACGATCCTGGGATCATGACCTGCGCCAAAATCAAGAGTCTGACACTTCACCGACTGAGCCGCCCAAATGCCCCGTGACTGCTAAATTTGGTCGTGTTTCCCCTGCATCAATTAACGAATGGTCTGTATTTCAAAGCCCTACTGTTTCTGAAGAAGAGAGCTGGGTGTGCTCTAGTCTTCAAGGTGTACTTGAGGAATAAAGCCAACTGGGTTTACCTTCACGTAGGGACAGAACACACTGGCCAGACAAAGTTGAATTGACGTTGCTGTTTTTCAAGAACCCCTCTGCTGTGGACTGACAAATACGGACAGGGTAGAAAGGGTAGAAACTGTTTAGCTAATATTTTTACCAAAGTCTGCCAAACCTGTATCCCTCAAGATTTACTTTGGCAAGTCTGTGAAGGCAGCAGAGTGGCTAAGGGCAGGGAGGGGGCGAGGAGGGCCAGACTGCCTGGCTCTCCCTGACGGTTTGCTAACAAAGTGGCGAGTATTTTGGATTCCTTTTAACCTGCCTCTCAATCTCATTCTATGTTCTCTGTACAAATAAAAATTCCATTAACGATGAGAATTGTTGTCTAAATAAAGACTTCAGAATCAAACCCATAAAAGGCTCTCTGTTTACTTAGAAATTTCGGTGCTCAGAAAAGATTACTCAACTTCTTAATTTCAAGATTTTTATCTCTCTTTTTTCCAACCTATGATCATCTCCCTGTGGTCTGGAATCATGATTTTTTTTTAAGTCATATGATATAAACATTCAGATTTTCATGGAAAAGGGAAAACATCCTCTTTGAACAGGCAAAGCCTGTGCCTTAAACTGAAATTCAATCCTTCACCTATTTAACTAAGTGAAGACCTCTTGAGATGAAGCTTGTGAAGGTAGGAGATAAAAGGCTTTAGAAAAGAAACGTGGGTACTAGCTTTTAATAGGAGTAGTCTCATTTCCTACTCATCATCAGGACTTTTTATTTTAAACTTTGCTGGGTTTCTGCATTCAAGATGTTTATTGGGATACAAACTGGTAAGTTTGTATGGGATTTACAAACCGCTGTGTGGAGACAGGGCTGAAGGGATCCTACGGAAGGCCAGCCACCTGGGCCGAGGTCTTCCTGCTCTAACATTTATCCTGTTGCCTAAGAAAAACGCATCTCCTGCTGAAGTGGACCAGGGGCTGCAATAGTGTTTGTTTTCTTCCAGCTAAAAAGTCAGATCATGTAGAGGGACAGAGGGGAAGGGAAGAAGATTAAAATCCGGACCTAATCTCTTAGCAGAAATTGAGATAAATGGCCCGGGCTTTTGCACGGAGAGCCCACATTTGTCCGGAGCTTCCTGATTTTCCTCCCGGCCCTCACCGTGAGGTGTTCATGGGTGCTCTACTCCCCCCCATCCACGGCACATGCCTGTTCTTTGAAACCTTCAGCCTTCAGGTCTGAGTACATGAGAGTCACGTGGGCAGGCCAAAGGTTGGAGCCAATTCTCCTTGCAAGCTTTTGTTTTATGTTTTCAGCTTCCAAGAATACTTTCCAGAGATCCCAAGGGATCACCTCCACTTCCCCAACAGCTCACATTAGCATCAAGACAGCATCCTGGATGTCCAAGCAGGAAGTATCACAGACTGTCTAGTCTAGCCTGCTCCTGTGGAGAGGAGTTAACTAAAGCCAAGGCCGGCAGGTGGGGAGCAACTTTTACCTGGTCACAAAATTTGTGGAGCGAGGACTAGACCCAGCTCTCCTTGATCCTTGGCCAGGGTCTTCCCCTGTCCCACTATCACAAGAGCATAAAACCTGAGGGCAGGGTTAGGCTGTGGTGGGGACTGCTCAGCTCTCCTTTCTCTTCCTCTCAGCTTCCCAGCTCTGGCCAATTGGTTTGGAGCTCCCAGTGGTCACAGCCTAAAGGTCTAAAGGTTAGTTTCAGCCTCAGTATTAGGAGACCCTGCAGCCCTGTACCCCGGGCTCCCTCTACCCATAATGGCACCCTCTGATTCCTGCTGTCCTCTCCTTGTTAATTCTTTGCTCCGCAAGCAATCTCTCCAGCTCTTTCCTCTGGGTTCTAGGCTCAGAGGGCGGGTCCAATGGGGAAAGGGAAAGACACTGGAGCTTGTTAGCTGAGCCTGAAACTCAGCTGCCAGGTCTGATTTCAAGACTCAACTCAATAATTACGGCTGTTATGAGTGAGTGGAGGACCCTCCGCCTTTACCTTGGGGTTCTGAATGATAGCTATTATAGACATGCATAACTCCAGGAGGACATTCCCAGAGTACAAGGGCCCTGGCTGGGTGGAAGAGAGCCTCCAAGTTCCCCTCCCTCCCCTCCTCACTCAGGCAAATGGCCCAAGGCTCTGGGCTGCAGGTGAGAGCTGTGATCCTGGCAAAGCCTGGAACTCTCCTCTAGTGCTCACACTTGCCTGTCCCCTCCACCTCCATCCCACACCAAGTTAGGGGGCATGCAAATGAGCAACTGGTCAGTGATGGGCTCTTTTTTTTTTTTTTTAAAGATTTTGTTTATTTGAGAGAGAGCATGCTAGAGACAGAGCATGCAAGGGGGCAAGCGTGCAGAAGCGAGGACAAGCACTGGCAGGGGGGAGGGGCAGAGGGAGAGGGAGAAGCAGGCTCCCAAAGGGCAGGGAGCCCAGTGCGGGGCTCCAGCTCCATCCCAGGACTCTGAGATCTTGACCTGAGCTGAAAGCAGATAATTAACTGACTGAGCCACCCAGGCTCCCCTCCGTGATGGGCTCTGTTAAAGCCTGGGGGATGAACCTGAACCACTATACCTCTTCTCTCTCCACTGAATGTGTTTGGTAAAAACAAAATGAAAACTATGCAGTTACCCACCTTGCGCCCCACACCACGCACAATTTAGAAAACAAAAATGGAATTTCAAGTACATTTGGGAACCAAGGTTCAATAAATACATTTCTTTGCTTCACAGCTTAGTGGGCTTTGTGAATCTCCCAGTGGAATAAACATGTTTCCTGGGGACACAATTAGGAAACAGCTGTCCCAGAGTTGTCTTAAGAACCGATTCAAGTAAGTATTCGAACGCTTTTCAAGAACTATTTATTAAAACTACGCACATGCATTGCAGGCAACTAGAACTTGAAAATAAGGTTGCCAAAAAGAAAAAAAAGAAAAAAAAGAAAGAAAATAAGGTTGCCTCTTGAAAGTTACACTATATCAATAAATAACGAATTGGAAACTGAATGAGGGAACATGGTTATAACATTAGCATATCTAAAGAAGAAATGGAAATTAGAGCAAGACCAATTTAGGAGGCAAGTGTGACTCTGCTCTACTAATAATCTCTGCCACTGTAAGAGAGTGTCGCTTGTTTAGTCTAGTTGTTTGGTGCTGGTGGCAGGAATACCCACACGGGGGTGTCAAAGTCTCTCTCCTTGACCAAACTAAAGGCAGGTTCCTCTGAGCTCCTTTTCCCAGGAGGTCTCATCCTTGGGCTCTCTTCTGCCTGCTAAGTCAGTTTAGAGAAAGCCCTCCACCATACTGATCACCATTGATATCTGATCAAGTTTCTCATCCTCTAGATTTGATGTATGAGTCTTGACCTGTCTTCAGCAAGAATCCTGTTAAGTGAATTTAGCAAGAATTCCCCATCCTTGATGTTCCCTCTTGATAATTTTCCATCCGTTTGTTGGCTGGAAATCCCCGGATATCTTTGCTGTATTCAGAGGGAAGCCCGATCTCTCTCCGCTATTGCCATAGTCTTGACCCTTTTTGCAATATTCCCAAATAAAGTCTTTCTTACTGTTTGAATAAGTGTCAGATTTTTTTTTTTACTTTAATAGGTGTGAGGAATGGGAAGGATCCAATACTCCTACTTGTTGCCTTCAAACATTAGAACCACTTAAATAATCAGCCTTGCTTTTCTTTCATGTTTGCCTAACTACCTCTGGTGGTTTCTACTTTCCAAAATTCTCAGGCTGAAGAAAATGCCCATCACCATTTTATAGTTCTTGGTATTAATAAATTGGCATCGATGCTGGTTTATATATTTCTGTGATTAAGTTAGGCATGGAATGGTATCCCTAAGTTCAAGCACATTGACAAAAGTCAAGTTTCCGGGGCTGCAAAAGAGAGGACCAGAAGGTGAGGTCTGGCCACAGTGAGCTACGGCATTGAAGAATCCACGCTAGAGCTTAGATGGCACAGCTACCTAATGAACACCAGCCACCAGAAGTCAATAGGGATTTAGAGACAGGAAATAATGTGGGTGATACCAACTGTTTGTTGTTGCACTCAGAATTTAATCCTTCTCTCTCACTGCCTACATCCTAAGACTCCATTATATCTTGTGTTTCTAACCTCTATCTCTCAGATCTACCAAGGGCTTTATCCTGACTTGGAGATCTTATTAAAATGCAGATTCTGTTCAGAGGTCCAAGCACGGGTGGGGATAGGAGTCTGCATTTCTAGAAAGTTTGCAGGTGCTTTGATGCTGCTGGTCCAGTGACCCCCACCCCTTTGAGCACCAGAGGCAGATGCCATCATCTCTAGTCTTGGAGTAGTGCCACAAACTCCTAATTGGTCTTTCTGCCTCTTTCCAATCCATTCCCCACCCCACAGCCAGTGTGGTCTTCCAAAAATCAAATCTGAACAAGTTCCTCCACTCTCCCTTGTTTCCCATTGCCCTGGGCGCCCTCAGATCCTGCTCCTGCCTCCCACTGCACCTTCAGGCTCCCACTCCTCTCTCACGCTCACTGTTCCATCCCTGGTGAATTAGGCTCAGTTCCGATGAGCACCGTGTGATCTGAGTTTCTGAACTTTCTCAGAAGTTCTTCTCATTTTACAAACATTATTTTCCTTCTGATTCCCATCTTCATCTTTCCCAACCCCTCCAGGCTTTTGAAATCCAGTTATATACCCTTCTGCTGCGATTCTATAATACTCTGGACTTTCATCATTGTACTTATGAACCTATATAATTGAAGTTTCTGTCATTAGATTATGAAGGAGAGAGAGAATTACCTGTATTTGTTTTCCTTGTATATCTACCCCATTGTTTTGTGTATAGAAATGTTTAAAATATATTTAGTGAGTTGAATTTTTTGAATTGAAATGGAAAAGGGGGAACATTCAGAAAGTAGAAGCCTACCTGGATTTCAAACTTCTATCCCACTTGGTCTTCTTCATAGTAACATCAGGGTTGTGTGTACTATATGTTAAGGATATAATTGATTAGGTTAGGGCACCTGGGTGGCTCAGTGTGTTAAAGCCTCTGCCTTCGGCTCAGGTCATGATCTCAGGGTCCTGGGATCGAGTCCCACATCCGGCTCTCTGCTCAGCAGGGAGCCTGCTTCCTCCTCTCTCTCTGCCTGCCTCTCTGCCTACTTGTGATCTCTCTCTCATGGTCAAATAAATAAATAAATAAATCTTTAAAAAAAATAAAATTGATTAGGTTATCAAACTGAACCACAGTCTAAAGCTTTCTAACTACTTTAGAATAAAACCAGGCTTGCGGTTCTGTTTAAGTTCTGTCTTACCTAAGCAATACAGAGTACATATTTTATATATAATACAAGGCAGCTCTGACCAGCTGTTCTTTACTTTTACAGAAGAGCTAGCAAATGTAAATACAAAATGCAGTAATATATGCAAAATAAGGAAAGACTAGATGGTAAGTGGGGAGACAAGTTAAATGTGAAGTTGCTCTGTGAGAGACCCTTCCAGAGAGGTTTCACATGATAAGTAAGCAGTTCTTTAATCTTAGTATGTGAGATGCTGTAAATGGGTCTTTTTTTTTTAAAGATTTTATTTATTTATTTGACGCAGAGAGAGAGATCAGATCACAAGTAGGCAGAGAGGCAGGCAGAGAGAGAGGGGGGGGGAAGCAGGCTCCCTGCCGAGCAGAGAGCCCGATGTGGGCCTCGATCCCAGGACCCTGAGATCATGACCTGAGCCGAAGGCAGAGGCTTTAACCCACTGAGCCACCCAGGCGCCCTATAAATGGGTCTTAACAATTATAATTTTTAAATCTCCAAACTTTACATTGCATTCTGAGATCCCATAATGCATCATTTAAAAAATCATAATGGAATCTTCTCAAGAGTAAAACAGTGGTTCAGTTGGTTAAGCATCTGCCTTCTGCTCAGGTCATGATCTCAGGGTCATAGGATCGAGCCCCATTGTAGGGCTCCGTGCTCAGCGAGGAGTCTGCTTCTCCCTCTCCTCCCTGCTCTTGCTCTCTCTCTGTCTCTCTCTCTCTCTGTCTCTCTCTCCAATAAATAAATAAAATCTTTTTAAAAAGAGTAAAACAGATACACATGCTTAACATAAAAACCTATGTGGTTGAAGTATACCAATACAATGAGGTTGATTTATTTCATTATATACAAAATTATAATTAGCAATCTGTTGTATTTTCGTATTTTTTTCACTATGCTTTGTTTTTATTTTTTAAAGGAAGGAATGGCATATTGAAAGCACTAGGATCTAGCTTGCCTTCTTGTTTTCTCATTGTTACCAGATCCTAAATCTCGCTTCTGATGTGGCTCAGGACTCTGGTGTAGAACAGATTACTTCATTCCCATGAAGGTATTACCTGAGATGGAAAAGGTCACCTCTGGGAGCCCACCTGGCTCACTGGGTGAATTCCTCACTAGTAAACAATACCCTCATTGTCTTTCCTCGCTCGTTGCTCCAGAGCCACGCCTATTGGAGGCCAGCAGCAGCTGCCCAAACTCACCTTCTTCCAAGGAATGAAGGGAAAGAAGAAACAGAGAAAGCTGGAGTTAGGGGGTAATTCAATGCATCAAAGTATCTTTCATGTTTTCTTTGTGAGAATATTCAATATTTTCATGGGTGTGAATTTACTTTTAGAGCAAATATGATAAACCTACTTATTGAGTACCTCAGACATGCTGGAACTTTAAATACATATTTTATTTTGTCTCTGTGACAGCCAGGACGATTAGGTATTATACTTCCCAACAAAACTGAGGCCCAGAGAGAATCCGTCTTAGTCAGTGGCTGATCCGAGATTCAGCTTTGGATCAGCCTCATTTCTAAAGCCCAAGCTCTTTCCTCTAAGCTCTGCTGCCTTTGAGAAAGCAAATAGCCAAAGACAAACTCATAGTTAAAAAATAAAGACAGAGCTAAAAATGAATGCAGGTATGAACAGAGTCTATCCGTGTGTCCAAAGAGCACGTGGCGGCGGGACACTGGACCTCTGCGGGATTGCTGTCCGGGCGGGGAGAGCGCCTGTCCGCATCTGCAGGTGTAACGGTGGCTGCGTGTTACCCAGGAAAACTGCAGAGCGCCGCGTGCAGGAAGCGCGGGAGAACTGCAACCGGATTGAAGATGTCAGCCTTTAAAATACGTATTTAGTCTGTCCACGTCCATTTCCACCTGTCACGTCCCCACTTGTAACTCCACTCTTCCAGCTTGCCCTCCCCGCAGCCCTTCTCTACACCCCGAGGGTGTCAGATCCTGCGTCCCAATCTTCTGTGTCTGCTCGCTGGTCCAAGGATCACGTTAAGCCCCCTTTACGTTCCGGCCCCTGCTCTGTGCACCGGCTTCCACTTCTTGCCATGTAACCACCTGTGCAGCGCGCTCCGGCCGCCCCGGCCTCTTCCTCGCTCCGCGTCTTCGCGCACCGCGGCTGTTCTCCTGTCCCCCGCCTTTCACTTTCCCAAGTCCCATTCACTCTCCCAGTCTCGGTTTAAAAGCCCCCCTTTAAGGGAGGCCTTTCCTGGCTGATTCCTCCCCCGCGGTCTCCTCCCCCGCCATCTAATTAGATCTTCCAGACTGTACTCCACTAGCACTTTTCATGTCACCGACTGCAATATGCATTATGCACTTGCCTGATTAATTTTAACTTCTGCAAGTGCCACAGGGGCTTAGCCCTGTGCCTGGCTGCCACAGGGCTGGCCCTGAATAACTCTTGAATGAATGAACGGAAGAACTTGAGCTGGATTTCAATTGTCACCATCATCAACCTATCGGGCAACATTTCGCGTCCCCCACTGCTGCTATCACTGGCATGCCCGCCCCTGATGGGTTGCCAAAGCCCTGGTGGAGAGCTGCCTCTCCCACCCGCCCGCCGCGCGCTCAGGAACTCGGGGGAGGACCTGGGCACAGCGGGCCTCGGGGCAGGTCTCAAGGCCAGGTGTCCTCCCGGCTGCCAGGTTCACATGCACTTGGGGGGGAAGCGGCGGAAGAAAAGGAGAGACCGAAACAGGGAGCGCCGGGCACCCAGAGGGGACCGCGGGCGGCGTCCAGTGCGCCTCCGGCCTCGAGGCCAGCCGCCGCCGGGGACCTCGACTTCCTCCTTCGGGGGCCGGCGCGCGGGGCGGGGCGGGGCGGGGGGGGCGCGGGCCCCCCCTT
>LNAC01000060.1:676201-734849 GCA_002007465.1 Ailurus styani
CTCTGTGTCAAATGAATAAATAAAATCTTAAAAAAAAAAAAAAAAGAAAGAAAGAGTTAAGATAAGAAGTCCAGTAAATTTGAATTACCAGTGCATAAAACTTCCTACAGAGAATATAGGTAAACATCTCTGTGGGTCTCACTTGGTTTTTTAAGTGGCTAAGTGGATTTAATTCAGCCTTTTTATGGCTTTTCACAAAAGCAAGTTTACCTCGAAATGTAGTTGATTAAAGTCTAAAGGAGGAAACTTTTGAGAATTGCTAGTCCATAGGACCACTGAAACATGAAATCTGATTATTGAATTGCTCCCATTCTGAGGAGTTTAGAACAGAAGCTCCTTATATTGAGAATTACATGGACCATGGCTTGCCTTTTTTTCCCCTCTTTCAGAAAGCCCCTGCTTTGCCAACAGACTAAAATTGAAGAGAGTCTACAGATAGAGAAATGGGCCTATACTGGCTGTTGCTGCAAGCTCCTAAGGCTCTAAAAATCTTTGAGATCCTCTTATGTTGTGGGTAGGAAATTCTTTTTTCTTTCAGTTTTTCATCTTCTTTCTTCTTTTCCCTCCTTCATCCTTTTTGCTACAGTTGCTGTGCTATATGATCAAGATCTTTTTTTCAATTTACTTATTTTTTTATTATGTTAGTCACCATACAGTACATCATTAGTTTTTGATGTAGTGTTCCATGATTCATTGTTTACTTGTAACACCCAGTGCTCCATGCAGTCTGTGCCTTCCTTAATACCCATCACCAGGCTCACCCATCCCCCCACCGCCTCCCCTCTAAAACCCTCAGTTTGTTTCTCATGGTTCTCCCCCTCCCATTTCCTCCCCTTCATTTTTCCCTTCCTTATCCTAATGTCCTCCATGCTATTCCTTCTGTTCCACAAGTAAGTGAAACCATATGATAATTGACTTTCTCTGCTTGACTTATTTCACTTAGCATAATCTCCTCCAGTCCCATCCATGTTGATGCAAAAGCTGGGTATTCATCCTTTCTGATGACTGTGTAATATTCCACTGTATATATGGATCACATCTTCTTTATCCTTTGGACCCAGATGTTAATAGAAACACTGTTTTCCCCCTGAGGTCATTAAAATCTATTAAAGACTTAATGGCATTTCTCCCCCAAATATTTCATTTGTGTCTCTAAATATTCTCGTTCATTACCATGCCACGAGCACACCTGAAAATATTACCAGTACCATCTTAATATCATCTAATACTCGGGTCATATTTAAATTTCCCCAGTTGACCTAAACATATCTTTTTACTGCTGCTTTGTACAAAGAAAGATCCAAACAAGGTCCACATATTACAGTTTATTATTCCGTCTCTTTAGTCACCTGTAATGTACCACTAACCCCTGCCTGCATGATTTTTATTTTCCTGGGAGGAAATCAATTACAGTGTGACACAGCTCACTCTTAAATTCGACTAACAGGCTTCTCCATTCCGTATTTTTTCCTTGGTGCACCATCCACTGTATTTCTCTATAAACTCCAACTTAGACCTAAAGACTTGATTAGATTCAGACTGAATGGCTTTTTTTTTTTTTTGTAAAAGTACCACAAAGGCATCATGTGCTGCTAATTGTATCTCAAGATGCATATATTATTGTTGTTATTATTGTCCCACTTCTCACCACGCTAAAAATGCTCGGTGAGTTCAAGCAGTAACAACCCTACCCCTCCATTCGGAAGTTGCCTTTTCCCCTTGTGACCTGAAAATAACCTATGGAATAGTAGCTTCTTACTCAGTAAAGCTCCTCTTCACCATCAACGTTTCATTCAGTGGTTTAAGCATCCATTGACTGTTGCTTGTCCACCCAGATTTTTTTATGTAAATAAAAATTATAAACCCTACCTTCATATGTATTTTGATTTAGCAAGTGTTTTTTGCATCTAATTTAATCCCAACACTTTTTTTTTTTAAGATTTTATTTATTCATTTGACACAGAGAGATTACAAGTAGGCAGAGAGGCAGGCAGAGAGAGAGGAGAGAGGAGGAAGCAGGCTCCCCGCTGAGCAGAGGGCCCGATGTGGGCCTCGATCCCAGGACCCTGGGATCATGACCTGAGCCGAAGGCAGCGGCTTTAATCCACTGAGCCACCCAGGCGCCCAATCCCAACAGTTCTGAGTGCTCTGAGGAGAACTGAGATTCAGAAAGACTGGATCACTTACCGCAGGCACACTCATTTCGAGTGTCCAGAGTGGGATACAGGTGCATGCATGTCTTAGAATCCTTAGAATCCTAGATGCCTTAGGACGGTCTCCTGCCCTTCATCTTAGAGGGACGCTCGTGTCCAGGGGAGATCAAGTTAAAGAAAAGAAGGCTTGGAGAAACATAGTTTCAGGAGGTTATTTATGCAATAAACCTTTAAATTAATAGTCTTATTTCTCTTAGAGGTGATCATATAAGATTTTTTCAAATTCCAATGAGTAACTAACCATGTGCTTTTATCGCTCAGTGCACTCAGTGATGCATGATGTGCCATGTTCAAAGACAGTGTAATTTGGGGGACTATGCAATGTGATACGAGTTTTGTAAGGTGTATTTCCTCCTCCATCAGCTCTTCTGTTTCATCGTTCAGTAGATGCATGATAAGATGCCATCCCTTTGCGAACTGCGATTTGCTGTTTTCTGGTCAGTAAACATTGATTGCTTTTTCCTTATATATGGTGCATGCATGTATGCATGCAGAATGCATGTATTCTGTTCCCAGAAACTTTCTCCTCTTATTTGTATATTTTCCACCATATTTTCAAATAATTCCTAAACTGACACTTTTTTCCAAATGTCAGAAATGTCCCCCTGGCTTAAATGTAGGTCCTAAAATTTATTATTGCCTGTCCTGAACTGATAAATGAACCCCTAGAGTGAAAATCAGTGTCAAAGAATTGAGAATATAGACTTGTTCCAGTTTTAGGAATAGATATTAAAATAAAACCATATAAAACTGATATCTCAAGGATTTTTCTTTTTTTCTTAACTTTAAAAAATTCTTTATTTAAGTTCAATTTAGTTAACATGTGGTGCATTGTTAGTTACCAGGGTAGAATTTAGTGTTTCATCAGTTGCATCTAACACCCAGTGCTCATTACGTCAAGTGCCCTCCTTAATGCCCATCTCCCAGTTACCCCATCCCCCACCCACCTTCCCTCCAGCAACTCTCAGTTTGTTGCCTAGAGTTCTGTCTCTTATGGTTCATCATATTGCCTCCCTCTCTATTTTCATCTTATTTTATTTTTCCTTCCTTTCTCCTATGTTCATCTGTTTTGTTTCTTAAATTCCACATATGAGTGAAATCATATGGTATTTGTCTTTCTCTGACTGACTGACTTTATTCAGCATAAGTTCCATCCGCATCACTGCGAATGGCAAGGTTTCATTCTTTTTGATGGCTAAGTAATACTCCACATATAGGGGTGCGTGCGTGTGCGTGTGTGTGTGAAGACACCACATCTGCTTTGTTCATTCATCTGTCAGTGGACATATGGGCTCTTTCCGTAGTTTGGCTATTGTGGACGTTGCTGCTATAAACATTGGGGTGCAAGTGCCACCTCGAATCACTCTATGTTTGTATCCTTTTGATAAGTACCTAGAGTGTAATTCCTGGGTCATAGGGTAGCTCTATCTTTAACTTTCTGAGGAACCTCCATACTGTTTTCCAGAGTGGCTGCACCAGCTTGCATTCCCACCAATGGTGTAAGATGGTTCCCCTTTCTCTGCATCCTCACCAACATCCGTTGCTTCCTGAGTTGTTAATTTTAGCCATTCTGACTGGTGTAAGGTGGTATCTCTTTGTGATTTTGATGTGAATTTCCCCGATGGCAAGTGATGTTGAGCATTTTTTTCATGTGTCTGTTGATATGTCTTCTTTGGAGAAATGTCTGTTCATCTGCCCATTTCTTGGCTGGATTTTTTTGTTCTTTGGGTGTTGAGTTTGATAAGTTTGATAGATTTTGGATACTAGCCCTTTATCTAAGACATTTGTAAATATCTTCTCCCATTCTGTAGGTTGTCCCATTTTTAGTTTCGTTGATTGTTTGCTGTACAAAGCTTTTTGTCTTGAGGAAGTCTCAATAGTTCATTTTTGCTTTTGTTTCTCTTGCCAAGGATTTTTCATTTTAAAAAGATTCACTGCAAGATCCCAATTAATAGGGATTCATTAATAAGGGCTGTAGAAATCTCTTGCTACTCAGAGTCTATCTTACAAGGATAAGCAGAACAGTCATTACCAAAAACTTTTTTGACATGCAGAATTTCCAGCCCTGCATAATGCTGAGATCCACCGATGACTGGTGAGCCCACACAAGGTTGAGACGCAGCATTTTGATCCACTGAAACCTTCGTTTACAAAGTACATTAGGAGCCACATTGGTGCTAAGCACAGTGAACAACCTTTGTTGAACGTAAAATACTCACCTCTCATTACACTGCCCCTTAATAGGGTAGTAAAAAGTGCTTGCTTAAATAACTAAAAACAGAGGGTGATAGAATTTCTCCTAAGTTTTACAGAACTCCTTGAATTAAATATGGTGATTTTCCTCATGTTAATTTTGAGACAAAAAAAAAAAGTAGGACTATAAAAACATAAATATAATGTGGGTTTACTACTAGCGGTAGCATGAGCTTGGTCAAGTTTTACGGCTATCTGCCTCCATTGACTCACCTCCTCATTGGGTGACTTTGGCAGCCATGGCGGTAAAGCACTGTGGTTGAGGTCCATGGTCTCTAGAGTTCAGGCGAGTTTGAGATGCCAGCTCAGCTGCCTGGGCTGAGTTACCTGGCTCCTCAGAGCCTCATCTCTTCACACATAGAACAAGGGTAATAACAGGAGGACGTGGGATGAAGAAAGAGTGTGATGGGCTCCCCAGTTGTGCTGTATTGGAAATGGCCTATCTTAGAAGCTATGGGGTATGTTCTTGGATGTTTGAGATACTATTTATAGATATCTATCTGGATGTCTGTGTATATATGAGATGCCTCAGAATTTTAAAAAAGGAACAAATATTATCTGTCAAATATGATCATCTTAAGAAGATTAAATAATACAACATCCCATAGAATACACCTTTTACAATAAATGCTTAGTAAATGCTACGTGGTATCATTTTGACAATTTTATGATTTTTTTTTCCTATTCCAATAACATTTTGGTTCTTACTGAGGTTTTGAAAAATATATCTGGGGAAGTGAAAAGGGGTGTGTGTGTGTCAGCGAGAGAGAGGGAGGGAGGGAGAGAGGGAGAGACAGAGAGAGAGAGAGAAATGTTTATAGTTTTAATTTCTAAAACTCAGGTTAACTTTATGTATATTTGGTGATAGTGGATTTTTTTTCACTCCAGAGGGAAAAGTCAACGTCCAGTTACACTTTATCTGAATGTTGGCAATGTGTATATTTAAATAACATGGAGCCAAGGTTAGAGAGTATAACACGTTGTAGAGACAGGAAAGATTTCTCACGTTGTCTTCACCTCCAGCAATGACGGCTTGGACATTACGTCAACATCCTGACATTATTAGTAAAGGTCAGTGGCTGCTTTTCTCTGACTTCCTTATCCTGAGCATCCATTCGACAGAGATAAAATAGTCCTCTTAGATGTGTTTGCTGCACAAACACGTTTTTCCCCCTTTCATCTGTGAAATTAAGAAACTTCTCTGAAACAATGCGTCCGATTTGTTGCCAATTCCCCCACAGCACTTGTAACTTAACAGCAGTGGGAAGAGTCTTCCTTCTGAATATCAGATTTGCATCGTATAATTTCAGTGTTGTTCTTAGAACTCTCAAGGCCAGTATCCACTTCTCTGCATCTGAGCCTTAGTCCCAGAAGCCCTGGCATGGGATCTCTGTGTGTGTCCCACTTTGGAGAGCTTAAGCCAGGAGTTGGCCTGCCCAGAACGCTATATAGCCCGGAGACACCCACCGAGGAAGGGGTTTCCTAGGAATATGTGTCTCCTGTGAGAGCTTCACCGTGCACTGCAAGGGCTTCAAGATGTCCAACTGTAAACAAAAGGTGAGATTCTGCAAGCATATTTATCTTGCAGATCTTTTTTGGAGATAAGGATTTGAGTTCCTTTTAAGTCTCCCAAACACTCAAAAGCGCACATTGCCCACTTTGGGAGATGCTGACCTAGCAGTTAGAGGGCCCTAAGTACAGACGGGGGGCCGGGGACATCCTAATTAGAGTTTCTGGCAGTTTAGACTTTCCAGCGCTTAACACAGTCTCATTCGTCTTTATCATGCCAAGTTATAGTTGAGTTTTTTAAAGATGAGTAAAACTGATACACACAAAATGGGTAATTTCTTATGATCATAGAGCTGATGAGTGAGGGAATTTGGACAAGGTCAGCAAATCCAAAACAATATTCTTGATGCTTTAATATGTATAATAGTTTTAAATAAAAATATGGCAATTAAAATATTTGAATTCTTACTAGATGCTAGTCTCTATGCTTAATATTTTCCTAGCATTATCTTGCTTAATGCTCATGATAACCCTGTGAGTTGGGCACTACCGTCATCTCTATATTACAGATGATGAATTGTAGCTTGGAGAGGTAAAGGGACTCACCTAAGGCCACACAGCCAGTACTGGGCAGGAACTCACTGTCATAACCGGTGTACCCTGTCACCTCCCAAATATCTGGAAACAATTTATGAAATTAGAAAAGCAGTAGGTGTGCAAACCCTCTTCCCCCACCCCAATCCCCCTGTCAGTGATCTTAAACTTTTCCTTAGGAATCACAGGACTGGAGGGTGACCGAGAACCACGAACCATGGTTTTACTTTTGCAGCACAGTAAAGGTAGCATTAAATTAGGCTTCAAGATTTTTTTTCCTGTTAAGTATAAATGATGCTTCTTATGTGGACATTGTAATTTTGACATCTTTTTAAAGATTTGTATTTATTTATTAGAGAGGGAGAGAGAGCATGGGGGGGAGGAGGGGCAGAGGGAAAGGGAGAAGCAGACTCCCAGTTGGGCAGGGATCATGACCTGAGCCAAAGGCATACGCTTAACCGACTGAGCCTCCCAGGCACCCAGTTTTTGACATCTTTGCACCCTGATGGAAACTATCTCACATTATCTAAGGAGTCTTGGATAGGACCTCTTGAAATGACTTGTTTCATTTTCGTGTATTCAAATGGATTTATTTTAAGTGAATCTTTTTTTTTAAAAAAAAAAGATTTTATTCATTTATTTGACACACACAGAGAGAGATTACAAGTAGGCAGAGAGGCAGGCAGAGAGAGAGGAGGAAGCGGGCTCCCTGCTGAGCAGAGAGCCCGATATGGGCCTGGATCCCAGGACCCTGAGATCATGACCTGAGCCAAAGGCAGAGGCTTTAACCCACTGAGCCACCCAGGCGCCCTTAAGTGAATCTTTTAGCTGATAGGAAACACTGTGTTGAGCGTTTACATGGAGAGACTTTTGACAATAAGTACCTTTTGTTTCCTTTTATTTTACTGCCAAATATCTTTCATCTGCTGTGGGAAAGGTATCATGTTCATTAGATCATTAGTCATATCGTTAGCATCTATTTTATGCGTGGTGACAATAAGGTTTAAAGAGATTCTAGAACAGTTTTGCAGAACTTGGTCCATGTGCTTCGAGCCTATCACTGTAATTTCTATCAGCATGATATTATCCGTTTTCCTTTTGAGAATACTAAAGATTTTGAATAATTGAAGTTTCATCATTGTAACTTCCGTCTTACTGGTTTTATTCTCATGTAACCACGTCGTAGAGTCTGCTGTCCTGGTTCTTCCATTCCTTTTCAGGCAACACACAACATAAAAAAAAGTTAAACATGGAGAAAAGCAGTTTATGAGAGAGGATGACTGACAGTGAAATTAGTAATACCTTGGGAAATCTGTTCACATTGCCATCAGACAAAGAACTCTGTAATAATTGCAGGCTCCTCTTTGTGGCTGAAAAGATTGTAGTCATCAAGAGCTCACTTGATCTTAAACATGGGAAGAAATTTTCTCACACCCACACGTGGATGATTGTATATGCGTTGAGACCTGTCGTAACTTGAATAGTAGAAGAGCAAGGATCCAACCGTAATGAAATCATGTTTCTAGAAATGGTTTCACTTGTGAGATATTTCAGAGCACTATTTCTCAAATTGCAGGTTGTGACCCAACAGCAGGCAGTAAAATCAATTCAGATGACACAACCAGCATGCTTTCAATTTAAAAAAAAAAAAAAGAAAGAAATGGAATAGGAAATATCACAGTACGTTACATATGATAGAAAGAATTGTAACATTAGGCTTCTTTTCTGTTTCTGCATGTGTATGCATGTGTACTTACTTAGACCGTAATGAAAAACCTATGTTCTAACTATGCGTCATAATTTTTAAAAAAGTTTAAAGTCTGTTGTTTTGTTGTATGGATTAGTCAATAACTAAAGGAATTTTTGCACTATTTATTTTATGTCATCCAAACAATTTACCACAAGTGCAATTCAGTTGAAGGTGTTCTTTTGAAGCCTAAGCCATGCTTTGTAGTATTACAGAACTTAGTTGCAGCAGGTTTATCTTAATTTCACTTTTCTGTTAGTGGAACACGATTTCTTATCAAAAGGGAAATAGTCTTTTAAGGAAGTTATTGTTTTCCTTTCATAGTGGGTGGAATTAGGCTAGACTAAATAAACAGTTGATGTGTGTAGACAAGCATCTAGGATTTGTTTTAAGCTTATTTAGAAAATACCTTGGATATCCATACTTCCGGAACAGCTGACACTAAAAGCATAGAGACATATGCTTTCAGGCATTTGGAGAACAGATATTGAGCCCATACTGTTTTGGACCTGTCACTTTACTCTCAGGAATTCCTTGTTAACATACCTGTCTCCTCTTCCCTGTGAGTGTCTCTAAGTGGGAGCTATGTTTATACTAAGTTCCCAGATGTTTGTTGAGTGAGTTTTTAATGACCGTTTGTGCGTACTGGTTTAACCTTAAGGCTAATGCTGAAAGTAACCTATGTTACTGAGACTATTAGGTAAATTTGGTATTTTTAATTATATTATTTTTCTGATTTATACATAATGTTTTCATGTTGTAGAGAATTTAGAAAATAAATGTATAAATAAAATGAAAATCACTTGTAATCCTACATCATAGCGCTTCAAATATTTTCCCTTTATATCTACACGTATACATGATATTCTGTTTCTAAATTAAATAGAATTCTAAAGCATGACTTTAACTTTTCCTTAATATTGCATTGCTTGGAGATATCGTAGGCTTTTCTAATGTAGATTTTTGTGAAATGTTCAGAGTTAAAATACTTAAATTTTGAGTAGAGAACACTCGGGGAGCTATAAAATACTGAGTACCTACAGCTTTTTCCAAAATCTAACCTTCATCCAGTTTTGTTTTTGTAAGTTGTTTTGAGAAGGGTTTGGTCAATCTCCCAAACCAGTCTGGCTCCAAGCAAAGCCCAGGGTTTAGGTCCATCATGCGGTGACCACCCTTCACATATCCCACAGAGGAGAGGAGCTTTCAGCCTAAGGAGAGAGGAAATGACGCATAGCTTAGTCATCATGTGCTTTGGCACTTTGGCAATTAAATTACAGTTCAAAGGAAGAAAAAGATAAACATTGCGCCGTAGCTACTTTTGAAGAGTAGACAGGTTCCCTGTGGCAAAGCTTCCTCCTTCCCCCTTATATCCATGACCTCCGTAGGTAGGTGGCAGTTGAATCTAGCTGTCTCACCCATGCCACCGTATCGCTGTTGCTCACTGCCCGTCAGGGCTCCCACCACCACGTGGAGCCTAATCCTCCAAACCAAGGTTGTATTTTTTGCCCTAAAGACTGATCTTCATTTCTTTTCATTTTGGTTTCTTTTAAAAAATACCTGTACACCACTGGGGCACTTGGGTGGCTCAATGGGTTAAGCGTCTGTCTTTGACTCAGATCATGATCCCAGAGTCCTGGGATCGAGCCCCTCATCAGGCTCCCTGCTCAGCGGGGAGCCTGTGTGCTCTCCCTCTCTTGCTCTGTCAAATAAATAAAGAAAATCTTTAAAAAATGAATAAGTAAAATAAAAATAAAATAATGTGTATATCCTCATCATCATAGCTAGAACAACCATCAACCTCTCCCTCTTTTTTTCTTATCCTGTTTCCTCCCTTTTCTTACTCTTATATCTTAAGGCAAATCTCAGACCTCATGTCATGTCAGTATATATATCAAAATATATCAGTAGGCCTCCCTAAAAAAAAGACATTTCTTACATAACCTCAATGCCATTATCATACCTAATAAGATGAATTAATACATTCCTGATAACAGTACCCCACTTACCTTCTTTAAATGTTTTTGCAAGGTTAGTTTTTCAAATCAGGATCCAAATAAAATTTGCTTGCTTGCTGTTTATTTAACTTTCCTTAAATCTGAAATAAATACTTTCTTTTATGCCTCTACACAGTTCATTGTTGAAGAAACTTGGTCAGTTGCACCTAGAATGTCCCAGACTTGATGCAGCTAATGGCTTCCTTGTGGTGTCAATAAACTTGTGCATTTCCTATAGCCTGGAAGTTAGACCTAAAGGCTCAGTGAGATTTAGAGTCAATTATTGATTCATGATTTGCTTTTTGGCAAGAGCGTTCATAGGTTTTGGTGCATAAAGCACATTTTATCCTACCTGGAGACACATAGTATCTAATTACCTTACTCATTGTCATGCTAGGATCCATCAGTGAGTTTAGCTGGTAACACACTTGCTACTTCCATTTTAACGTTCTTCCTCAACCTTCTACTCCTGGTTTTCCATCTGTTTATGACCATTTCAGGAGTCAGTTACCTCTCATTAGGGAACTGTTCATTTTAATAGGAGAATGTCATGAAAGTGTCCAAAGGGAGGTCTGATAGGGCAGCCATTCAGATGGTTTTTGTTGTTTTTCTTTTAAAGATTAAATACAAATATTTGTCACAAAATTGAATAAAGAGAGGCAGAAATGTTTTTAAAATCCTTGAGCCATTTCTAAATCCCCACCATCAGTTAAAGTAGCCTAAAGAAAAGCCGATGCACGTTGTATTTTCTCATCTATAAACTGGACCGTGTATGAGCACCTCCCTCAGACATAACACCCCATGCTTCTCAGACACACATGAGAAATGTGGGTAATGAATTTGGTACAGAGAGATTTTTAGAATAAAAGCGGCCTCCTTTATTGGTTGCCATTCCATGTATACCTTTTCAATGCAAATGTGGATAATATTTTATTTAAACATAGTTTAAATAGTTTATACAGAATAAGGAGACCCAAATAGTATAGAAAAGTATAAAACAGAAAATGAAAGCCTCTTCATTTTTATCCCCTGTCAAACTTAACCAGACTGACCATTTTTTTAATTAAACTTTTTCTGAGACAATTGTAGATTATATACAGTTGCAAGAAGTAATAGAGAGAAATGTTATGTACCCTTTACTTGGTTATCCTCAATGATAACATCTTGCTAATCACAACCAGGAAATTGACATTGATACACAAGAAGTGGAACAGGAAGTGATAGATTTTTAAATAACTTTTGTCGTCTTCCTTTGTCGGTGATTCTTCACTAGAGTTAGATGATGAGAGTAAGCAACCTGAGTGTTAGAATGAGGTCATGGAATATTGCTTCCCTACTGTTGATCATTTGCATGCATCTGCCTTATACAGTCCATGGTATGATGGGCATTTTCTCTCCCTCCCAGTTCTCCATTTTCCCCTTTGGCATATTTCTAGTCCTTTCCCCCCCCACCCCTCAGCTTTATTGAGATATAACTGACATATGATGTGTTAGTTTGTCTACAATGTGTTGAGCTGATACACTTACATATTGTAAAATTATTACCGCCGTAATGTTAGCTAACCTCCCCCTCACCTCACATAGTCACCATTTCTTCTGTGTGGTGAGAACATTTAAGATCTACTCTCTTAGCAACTTCCAAGTATCTATTACAGTATTATTACTATATCTAGTTTTTTGAATTCATCAAGACTGTGGAATGACAATAGGATGAAAATTCCTGATA
Organism: Ailurus styani; assembly: GCA_002007465.1. NCBI lineage: Eukaryota > Metazoa > Chordata > Mammalia > Carnivora > Ailuridae > Ailurus > Ailurus styani. The sequence goes on from LNAC01000060.1 coordinate 688,238, forward strand.
TAGTTAATACCATGGAATAAATGTATTATCTTAGTGCTTGCCACAGAAAACTCTATAAATAGTCTCCTTGCACAGGCAGAGGTGAAATTATAAACGTCTGATGACCACTTGCTTTTTAGTAAATTAGGATTCAGCAGTTCCTTTCAGGTTTTGTGGCAGAACAAAGACTCCTAGAGTATCATTCTGATAGTTAATGGAAAAGAGAAATTTTTCCAAGGAGGTACAGATCCCCGAGGCAAAGTAATGATGGGATTGTTGAAGCCAGACCTGCTCTCTTTCTGCTGGTATCACTGGGTGAAATTAGTTTCCTCTTGGGCTTTAGAGTAAAAGTGATTGGAAAGAAGTGTAATTACAGGATTGAATAAATGTGATACCCTGGGATTTTCCTTTGTCATGACATGTTACTTAAGTAAAATCGAGAATACAATGATCAAATGAAAGTTGATTCACAGATAATTATGCTTCATTTTATATTTAGCTGTGCTTTCCAGAAAGAGTTCACTTTTTCTTCTATTAAAGGAGAGAATTTCCCAGTAAGAAGAAAGGAGGCATTTAAATGTTTGACCAGGTAATATCTTGGTGGCTTAGAGAGGGTTATGTGTATATTTACACACATGATTGTTTGTACACTAGTTACCCTAGTGTTGCCCTGTGGGCATGCTCAAAATCATGGCCTCCCAAGGTGGGGCATGTCCTGAAATGAGCGGCTAGGATGTGGCGGGGACCTAGGGCATTTTTCTCCTTTAAAGGGGCAGCCACTGAATCAGTAGCTGATTGAGATCGCCTGCTGCCATCGTTGCCGTGTCTTCCAGTCTTCAAGAGAAATTCTAAATGGGGCTTTTTATTTTTTAAAAAGATTTTATTTATTTATTTATTTATTTATTTATTTATTTATTTATTTNGATGAGATCGCCTGCTGCCATCGTTGCCGTGTCTTCCAGTCTTCAAGAGAAATTATAAATGGGGCTTTTAATTTTTTTAAAAGATTTTATTTATTTATTTATTTATTTATTTATTTATTTGACAGAGAGAGATCACAAGTAGGCTGAAAGGCAGGCAGAAAGAGAAGGAAGCAGGCTCCCCGCCGAGCAGGGAGCCAGATGCGGGCCTCTATCCCAGGACCCTGAGATCATGACCTGAGCCGAAGGCAGAGGCTTTAACCCACTGAGCCACCCAGGCGCTTTAAATGGGACTTTTTAATGAAAGCCTTTACAAGCAGGCAAATAATTCAAATTTTAAATCAAAGGCCCACGCACTATGTGCTTCTGTACCACATATTTCCCTCTGGTATAATTTTCATTTAATTTTCAACAATTTTGTACTTATTGCCAGAGATGGCATGAAGTATAGCTGTCACCTCAACCTTGACCAGACTTACAACCTTTGCCTCCAAACTTGCTCTCTCTCCCGGCTTCTCATTCTGTCTATGTTAGCCTTAGTGTTCCAGTCATTTCTGGGCTCAGAATTTCAGTGTTGTTTTTTTTTTTTTCTTCTCTCATCTTCCCCACTAAACCAAAACCCAAGTCTGTTGATTTTTTTTTTTTAGATTTTCTTTAAATTCAAGTTAGTTAACATACAATGTATTATTAATTTCAGGGGTAAAATTTAGTGATTCATCAGCTGCATCTAACACCCAGTGCTCATCACATCAAGTGCCCTCCTTAATGCCCATCACCCAGTTACCCCATCCCCCACCCACCTCCCCTCCAGCAGCCCTCAGTTTGTTTCCTAAAGTTAAGAATCTCTTATGGTTTGTCCACCTCTCTGTTTTTACCTTTTTATTTTTCTTTCCCTTCTCCTATGTTCATCTGTTTTGTTTCTTAAATTCCACATATGAATGAAATAATATGGTATTTGTCTTTGATTGACTTATTTTGCTTAGCATAGTACCCTCTAGTTCTGTCCATGTTGGTGAAAATGACAAGGTTTCATTCTTTTTGATAACTGAGTAATATTCCATTGTATATACATCTTTATCCATTCGTCAGTTGATAGACATTGGGGCTCTTTCCATAGTTTCGCTATTGTGGACATTGCTGCTATAAACATTGGGGTGCAGATACCCCTTTGGATCACTATGTTTGTATCCTTTGGGTAAATACCTAGTAGTGCAATTGTTAGCTCATAGGGTAGTTCTGGGGTTTTTTTGTTTGTTTTTGTTTTAAGAGTTATTTATTTATCCGAGAAAGAGGGAAGTAGAGAGAGAGAGAGTGCAAGTTGGGAAATGGGCAGAGGGAGAGAGAGAATCCCAGGCAGGTTCCATGCCCAATGTGGAGCCCAACTCGGGGCTCAATCCCAGGACCCCAAGATCATGACCTGAGTGGAAATGAAGAGTCAGATGCTTAACTGACTGAGCCACCCAAGCACCCCAGGGTAGCTCTATTTTTAACTTTTTGAGAAACTTCCAAACTGTTTTCTAGAGTGGCTGCACCAGTTTGCATTCCTACCAACAGTGTAAGAGGGTTCCCCTTTCTCCACATCTTCACCAACACCTGTTGTTTCCCGAGCCATTGATTTTTTTTTCCTTGTGAATTTCTCTATTTTTCTTTCCCTTCCCTTTCTAGCTGCCTCATTCCTAGCTCTTGCAGGGCTCTTCTGATCTGGATTCTTCCCACATTCTAGGTCCTGTATCATTGCCCTACCAGGTTGATAATCCTTTTTTAAATGCTTCTTTCACTATCTCCCTTCTCAAAAACTTCTGTGGGTCTCTGTAGTCTTCCATATAAATTCCACAACTTCTCCCTAGATATGCAGGTGTCACAGTAGCTTTATCTTAGTGTCCATCTACATTTCTGCTGCTATTCTTGGTAAAGTTAACTCTTATTCCCCATCCATCCATCTGGCCAGAGCCGCTGGACTCTTGTGGCAGTTTCTGGATTATGGGTGGATTCTTCTCCTTAGACTTGTCTGCTGAGATGGGGGACTTCTGGAGTTCTATGCCCTGCCCCCCCTGCCTTTTTTTTTTTTTTTTTAAACTAAGCCTCCATTATCATTTGGGCTGTAAGCCTCAGGGTCAGAAAAGAATGGGATAAAGGAAAGCCCCAGGCCAGTCTTCCTCCAGCTCAGGAAGAGGCTGGAGGAGGAAGAAGGCTGCCTTCAGCTTTAGATTCCCACTATGCCCAAATTGGGGCTTCTCTGTGGGAGACTTTGGGATGCAAAGGCCTTGTTTTATTACTCAGAGAATTCCTTCTCCAACCAATTTCTGCTTTGTCTGCCTCCAGTTAAGGGCAGAAATTCTTGCTTTTATGTGAAGCCATACTGGCCACAGGAATTTTGCCATTTGAATGCAGCGTGTGCTCATTTACCTCACAACCCACCCAGTTGTGCATGCCTTTAGATATTTGAGTGAGTGACTCAGCCACTTTAATTTACTGGAGCAACGTGTCTGTCAATTGATGAACTTTCCTGTTCAGAAATGTTTTAAGAAAATGTCTTGTTCTAGTGAAGTGGTGATAATTCACTGAAATAGTTCCTTTCCTGCCTTCTTTGGCACTTTAAGCTCCTGGTATGACACACAGCACCTAGTATTAGAGTTAGTTGAGCATATGACTGTCTCCCATTTCGCTCTGAGTTCTGTGAAGCCACCATTGCTGCTTTTTTTGTGTCTCCAGCCCGACCAGGTCTGGTGTGTGCCAAGCACTCAATGCACTAGACCCTTGACATTCTCTAATGACACATCCTGGGTCTATCAGGAACCTTCCAATCTGTGACTGTCATTAACTGCGACACGAATGTCGAACAGCTGGAAACCTCCAGCTATGACAGGCTCTCACTCTCCTCTTAGCCTATGTCTCCCATTCTACCAGCAGCACGCGCCACACACTCTCTTGTTTAACTATACAGTGACCCTCTCAGAAGTAAGACAATTCTTTTCTCCACTGCAAATTATTGCACGACATTGGCTTGCTAATAGATGAAACCACAAATGGCTAATCTGTGAATCCCAAGGGCCTACTGTGCAAGTTTCCATGGGTAGATAAATGGACAATTAGAAAAAGTGGTATGATCAAATGATGTGTTTGCTGAAGGCTTTCCATTCTAATCTATGAAACCCTTTGGCCCAAAATATTCAGAAGATTAAACTGGGAAACAAGATGAAATAACCTGAAATAATACAAAATTTAACCTTCTTCCTCCTCCTCCTCTTCTCTTTCTCCTTCTTCTTCCTCTTCTTCCTTCTTTCTCCCTTCTCTTCCTCCTTCTCCTTCTTCCTCTTCCTCTCCTCCTCCTCCTCCTCCTCCTCTTCTTCCTTCTTTCTTCTTCTTCGCTTTTCCCCCTACAAAGAAGGAATAACATACATGACTTGGAGATTGTACTAGACTCTCTCAATCCTCAGTAAGAATTAATGTCACTCCTTTCATTCTTTTTTTCTTTACCAGGTGATGGCTGTGGGCACATAGTGACCTATCAGGACAGTGGCACAATGACGTCTAAGAATTATCCAGGGACTTACCCCAATCACACGGTTTGTGAAAAGACCATCAGAGTACCAAAAGGGAAGAAATTGATTCTGAGGTTAGGAGATTTGGATATTGAATCCCAGACCTGTGCTTCTGACTACCTTCTCTTCACCACAAATTCCGATCAGTATGGTAAGAAAAGAGGTCCAGGTTTCTGTGAGCATGAAGTAATTCGAAGCTTGGGAGGGAGGGCAAGTTGTGTGTTGATGAGCATTATAGCCTGGGAAGATTCGAAGAGAAGCTTGCTTTTTGTCAACTCCTAGGGTAGCTCACGTGGATATACTTGCTTCCGAAGCTGCAGCAAAGACATCTGAGGAGATTTAGCATTAGCCTTGTGTGTGTCCCAGGAGCATTGTTTGAGTTTGTATCTTGCTGGGAAGAGAATTGGAGATGTATGGCACTTGGCTAAAACATCTAGAAGTCATTCATTCGTGTGACAAATATTTATTGAATGGCGAGCGTGTGTTCAGGAACTCTGTGGGACACAGGAGTGAAAAAACAAAGTTCTTCCTTCATGGAGTTTGCATTGGTGGGGAGGGGAGATGGAAAATCAAATGTATCTATCATATGAGAGGTAGTGAGAAAGAAGAATAAGAATAAGAAAAATAAGGCATCCTAAGGCTGTATAGAAGAGCCTGTTTTTGAGTGGGTTTCTACTACTTCAAATGGGATGGTCAGGAAGACTCCTCCAGTATGGGAGCATTGGAGCAAGACACCTGAATGACTCGAGGGAATGGACTGTGTACATCTGTCTGAGGTCGGAATTTTCTGGGTAAGGGAACAGCAGATGCAGAGGACAGTTTCCAAAATAATCTTTTGAAATCAAGCTTTTTTGTGCTTTGGGGTGTGCAATTAGCACACTGGAGTCTGAAATCACCGTAACAGTGACCCTGTGATCCCGGGTCCAAGGAAACAGCTTGCAGGTTCTTTTGAGGTTAGAGGTTTATGGACATTCTCTATACGTATAGCTCCAAAAATGACACAGGTTTTGTGTGCCTACTGGCTCTGCAGACGTGTTTCCTCTCTCCTGGTGCCTCCTTCCAACATGGGGGCCCCGACTAGCCCGCAGACCACTCAGAGGTCTGTGCTTATCTCGCCCCCATGGGGAAAAAAAAATCTAGGATTTTTGTATCCCTGGGAATATTATGTCGGTTTTAATGATGGCTGTATTACTCTGACAGAATAAAGACAGTTGATTTCATATAATTGGTTGCAACTTTTTAACTCCAGTTTGATTCAGATGGGAAAATGAAGGGCGCCTGGGTGGCTCAGTTGGTTAAGGATCTCACTTCGGTTCGGGTCGTAATCTCGGGGTCCTGGGACCAGCCCCGAGTGGGGCTCTGTGCTCAGTGAGGAGCCTGCTTCTCCCTCCCCCTACTCATGCTCTCTTTCTTTCTCAAATAAATAAATAAATAAATAAAGTCGTCATAAAAAAAAACAAACAAATGGGAAAAAATGAGAATTCGAGGGATGCTGGAAGCCCCTGGGAACGCTTACTGTCGATCACATGTGTATTAATTTGTGGAAGCGCTCTTCAGGGAATCCCACATCAACCAGGAAATGTCATGCATGCTCAGAGGGGAGGACTTCGGGTCAGAGCCCTTCTGTAAGATGTGAGGCAAAACACTGCAGAGCCAGAAACGGCTTTCCCACACTGGTGTCTCCCGGGGACCGTCTCCTTTCCTGGAAGGGGAGCTGTTAACTCCATTTGCTGACAGAGCAGCCAAGTAGTCATCGCCATTGCTTTCAGCCTCTCTCAAATCAGAGGTGAGGTGAGAAGACCTGGAAAGGGGAGCAGATCATCCCAGAGCAGGACTGGAGAGTAGACGTGGCTTTCCCACACTGTGAGTTTAATTCATCATCTTCTATGTGTATTCACGAACATACAGAAAAGAGGAAACACGTAGGATTATTAATGACATATTAGGAGCCAGGTTCTGATGTGATCGTGATTGGTTTCAGGGCACTCATCTCTGTATGTCTAGATTTCTAGAATTTTCAGGGCTTAGACCCTTCACTGGGAAATGCGTAATGAATTAAAATTCACCTGTAGCAGTAAAGTCAAGTAAATTAATTTTTCTCTTTATGTTTTTTCTATATACCAGTTAGGTTTATCGTTTACAATTGGTTTTTTTTTTTTTTTAATTTGACAGAGAGATCACAAGTAGGCAGAGAGAGAGGAGGAGGCAGGCTCTCCGCTAAGCAGAGAGCCCGATGCGGGCCTCGATCCCAGGACCCTGGGATCATGACCTGAGCCGAAGGCAGAGGCTTTAACCCACTGAGCCACCCAGGCACCCAGGTTTATCGTTTAAAAGAAGAATTTGTGCTCATTGTAGAAATAAACATATTCAGTGTCTGTTGTCATGCCAGGCACACGCTTGACCCTTACACAGATTTTCTGGAATCCTTATATCCACCTTGGAGGTAAATGTTATTAACTCCTTTCTACAAGGAGGGAAACTAAAGCACAGTGAGTTGGGTTTTTTGTTTTTGAGTAACATGCCAAAGATCACACAGCTAGTTAAGGGATGAAAGGAGGATTTGCATCCATGTCTTTGTGGCTCAAATACCACTGTTTCCAGATGTCTGCTCCTCTGTCCCAGTTCCACAACTCAAAGAAAACCACAGCACATTCTTAGCCCGGTATTATATTATACAGCAATTTTGTCTAAAATGCTGGTAGAACTAATAATATTTTTGGCTAGGGATGTTCTTAAGGTAAAATTTATTTAATGATGCTCAGAATTTTTCTTTTGTGGCTACTTTAAAGATTTCCTGATCAGTCATGCTAAGACAAACCCAGCAGACAAGGGTTAGAGAAATTAACAATAAAGGAAATATCTGGAAAGAAAATGAGGATACTTTAGTCCCATTAGAATATTTTAAAAAAATTAAATGCTTATGGGTGCCTGGGTGGCTCAGTGGTTAAAGCCTCTGCCTTTAGCTCAGGTCATGATCTCAGGGTCCTGGGATCGAGNAAAAAAATTAAATGCTTATGGGTGCCTGGGTGGCTCAGTGGTTAAAGCCTCTGCCTTCAGCTCAGGTCATGATCTCAGGGTCCTGGGATCGAGGCCCGCATCGGGCTCTCTGCTCGGCAGGGAGCCTGCTTCCTCCTCTCTCTCTGCCTGCCTCTCTGCCTACTTATAATCTCTCTCTTTGTCAAATAAATAAATAAAATCTTTAAAAAAAAATTAAATGCTTAGGGCAAGATATAGAACGTGCATATGTTGTGTATGTTGCATATATACGTTTGTGTCTTTTGTAGTTTCGAAAAATATTCTGAGAGGACCTACTTATTCATATGCATGTACTTACAATATTTAATCCAGTGTTTTGAATGTCATAGATCTACTCAGTGAGTAAATGATTTTTTAATAAAGTGAATTAACAAGTTCAGTGATGAGGAACCAGTTAACTAAAACATGTTACAATTACTTGGCATATTAGATACGTATGTGTTTAAAAGAATATTAATATGGGAAGCTGCTTATGATATAGTGATATGTAAAATATGAATATATGCTAATGTTCTAATAGGAGAAAACCTTCCAATAAAATAAGACAACATAACTTCAGCAGAATCTTATAGTGAGGCTTTAGAAGTTTTAACTACTGGCGGAGTAGAGAGAAGACTACTTTCTATTTTTTCTTTCACAAACATAAGTTAGTATGTTGTTAATACAGGGCACCTGGGTGGCTCAGTCCATTAAGCATCTGCCTTCAGCCGGGGTCATGATCCCAGCATCCTGGGATCGAGTCCCACATTAGGCTCCCTGCTCAGCAGGGAGCCTGATTCTCCCTCTACCCCTATGCCCTGCTCGTGCTCGCTCGCTCTCTCTCTCTCTTTCAAAAACAAATAAATAATAATTAAAAAAAAAAACGAAAAANAAAAAAAACGGAAAAAAAAGAAATGTTAATACAGAGTAGATTTCCTCTGTTAACTTAGTTAAAATAGTCCCGTGGTCAGTTTGAACTTCCCTAAGGAGCGTGGCCTGCGAAGAAGGAAGGGGGAGGCAGGAGTGCTTTGCCATCCTGTGCCCGAGCTCAGTTCCCCGGGACAGTGGGAGGCCACTCTGCAGCCAGTGTAGCCGCAGGACCTGGCGTGCCTGCGGAGGCAGAGCCCTAGTGTTAGTGCGGCGTCCCAGGAATCCACAACACCTGTCCGGGCGGCGGGGTGGCTGAAAGTGCCGGCTGAAGGGCAGCCGTGGCGATCCTCTGTTGTGGAATCCCACTTTGAAATTCCCGTCTGTGATGGCTCTGACGATTACTTGTGTGGCTGAAATAAACAAATAGCTTTAGTTTATCCAACTCAATTTTTTTCATTAACCAATTAATTACTAAAACCCATGCCAAGAGATTTTAAGACTCAACGCTATCACAGTTTTGAATATGGAGTTAATGTTTTGAAAAAGAGTAATGTTTTTTGGCATTAGTGTTGGTAAGCTCTGCCAAGAATGGAAGTACTTGGAATGTGATTGCATTAACAATTGTGAATATGCTGGAGTTGTATGCTTTTAATCATGGTGCAGTTCGTGTGTAATGGTTCATCCCCCATGCCAATTTTCTTTTAAATGTTTGGTTTATATTCTTTTGGGCGCTATTCGAATCCTACTCATGATAGTAAAATGCACTGTAAACAAGTGTAAGCCACACCAGCTTTCCCAGTAATCAGGCAAAATATACACTTGATCTCATTGCTTTTAAAAGGCCTGATACAGACAAGGTGGGATTATTATTCTTCTGTTTGTCAAGTATTCTAATTATAGTTGATATTTCAGATTCTACATCAGTTAGGAGGATTACATATATATTTATTACTGAGTGAAGACACTGACTCTTCCTTTCAAAATACCCTCGAAACAGCCTGGAAGCAGCAAAGCTGACAAAGTAAAGAGTATCAACCTTACTTTGGAAAATGTGGTTTTTGTTTTTGTTTTTTTTTAATAACAAAATGAGTTTTGGGGGCACCTGGGTGGCTCAGTTGGTTAAGCATCTGCCTTTGGCTGGGATCATGATTTCAGGGTCTTGGGATTGAGCCCCACATTGGGCTCCCTGCTGAATGGTGAGTCTGCTTCTCTCTCTCCCTCTGGCCCCCCACCCCAGCTCATGTTCTCTCTTGCTCACTCTCTCTCAAATAAATAAATAATATCTTTTAAAAAAAAGAACAAAATAAATTTTTAAAGATATTCTTTTTCTTTTTTTTAAAGATATTCTTAAGGAGCACCTGGGTGGCTCAGTGGGTTAAGCCTCTGCCTTCAGCTCAGGTCATGATCTCNTAAAAAAAAGAACAAAATAAATTTTTAAAGATATTCTTTTTCTTTTTCTTTTTTTTAAAGATATTCTTAAGGAGCGCCTGGGTGGCTCAGTGGGTTAAGCCTCTGCCTTCAGCTCAGGTCATGATCTCAGGGTCCTGGGATGAAGCCCCGTATCGGCTCTCTGCTCAGCGAGGAGCCTGCTTCCCCCTCTCTCTGCCTGCCTCTCTGCCTGCTTGTGATCTCACTCTCTGTCAAATAAATGAATAAAATCTTAAAAAAAAAAAAAGATATTCTTAAACACAAATTTTACTTTTAACAGAACATTTTGAATCTAAAATACATGTACTGACATGTGTGCTAATATCCTGGCTAAAAGAAAAATCTGTAAGAAGTATCATTGTTTAGTAGAGGTTGTTTTTACTATAACTGAGAGGATTCTGGGTTTTTGTTTGTTTAGGAGACCAAAGAAGCTGAGACTACCTTCCTAAGAAACATTATGTTCCTTTTATGTTCTAGGATTTCAAGCTAGGGTCACAAGCATTCGTTGTCATGACTCCTCATTCTGCTTTAACCTGGGAAAGTTCCTAGTGTTACTTTGTCTCTTACATAGTTTTGAAGTGTTCCAACCATTTATTTTCTAGAATGTCTGTTGCTCTGGGTTGGTTCAATGTTATCTCGTGATTAAATTCAGATTATGCATTTTTTGGAAAATAGAACATTATCCCCTTTTTAAAGTGATCTTTGAAAGGCTTGTTTGCAAAAATGTCCAGCATTAGAAATTGTGAGGTCCTATGTCCCCTGAGGAATGCGAACTAAGTCTGCATTGTTTCTTTGTTTCCCTTTTCACGGCTTTCCTCAGGTGGACACTCTTTTTGGCATTCAAACTATATTCATTTAAGTTATTTCAAGTGTCTTCCCCAAACAGTTCTGCCTTATTCAAAGAGGTCAGTGTAATATGAGACTGTGAAAAAATGTAAATTTAAGGTGGTACCTTCTTTACAGAGGAAGTTCACCTTATATTTGGATGCATGAGGTCACAGAGACTTGACTGAGGTAGCCAACACTATCCTAGGATTGAACGGGTTCATTTTAAGCCTTAATTTCAAGATTAAAACAAAGAATCTATTTATGTAATGTATCTTAAGATTTAAAATTGTATAGTTCAGATCGCTGCTTTGGTACTGATTCTCGATTTCTGGCCTTTTATAGTCCCGATGTAAAATAATAACAGGTTAATTATAGAAAACATTAAGATAACATTAAAATATCTTGCACTTGGGGAAAAGCAGATGCTAATTCAGACACTGTGTCATACCAAAATACTTACATTTAAAATATAAAATATCTAANTAACAAAATGAGTTTTGGGGGCACCTGGGTGGCTCAGTTGGTTAAGCATCTGCCTTTGGCTGGGATCATGATTTCAGGGTCTTGGGATTGAGCCCCACATTGGGCTCCCTGCTGAATGGTGAGTTTGCTTCTCTCTCTCCCCTGGCCCCCCACCCCAGCTCATGTTCTCTCTTGCTCACTCTCTCTCAAATAAATAAATAATATCTTTAAAAAAAAAGAACAAAATAAATTTTTAAAGATATTCTTTTTCTTTTTTTTAAAGATATTCTTAAGGAGCACCTGGGTGGCTCAGTGGGTTAAGCCTCTGCCTTCAGCTCAGGTCATGATCTCAGGGTCCTGGGATCAAGCCCCGTATCGGCTCTCTGCTCAGCGAGGAGCCTGCTTCCCCCTCTCTCTGCCTGCCTCTCTGCCTGCTTGTGATCTCACTCTCTGTCAAATAAATGAATAAAATCTTAAAAAAAAAAGAAGATATTCTTAAACACAAATTTTACTTTTAACAGAACATTTTGAATCTAAAATACACGTACCGACATGTGTGCTAATATCCTGGCTAAAAGAAAAATCTGTAAGAAGTATCATAGTTTGTTTAGTAGAGGTTGTTTTTACTATAACTGAGAGGATTCTGGGTTTTTGTTTGTTTAGGAGACCAAAGAAGCTGAGACTACCTTCCTAAGAAACATTATGTTCCTTTTATGTTCTAGGATTTCAAGCTAGGGTCACAAGCATTCGTTGTCATGACTCCTCATTCTGCTTTAACCTGGGAAAGTTCCTAGTGTTACTTTGTCTCTTACATAGTTTTGAAGTGTTCCAACCATTTATTTTCTAGAATGTCTGTTGCTCTGGGTTGGTTCAATGTTATCTCGTGATTAAATTCAGATTATGCATTTTTTGGAAAATAGAACATTATCCCCTTTTTAAAGTGATCTTTGAAAGGCTTGTTTGCAAAAATGTCCAGCATTAGAAATTGTGAGGTCCTATGTCCCCTGAGGAATGCGAACTAAGTCTGCATTGTTTCTTTGTTTCCCTTTTCACGGCTTTCCTCAGGTGGACATTCTTTTTGGCATTCAAACTATATTCATTTAAGTTACTTCAAGTGTCTTCCCCAAACAGTTCTGCCTTATTCAAAGAGGTCAGTGTAATATGAGACTGTGAAAAAATGTAAATTTAAGGTGGTACCTTCTTTACAGAGGAAGTTCACCTTATATTTGGATGCATGAGGTCACAGAGACTTGACTGAGGTAGCCAACACTATCCTAGGATTGAACGGGTTCATTTTAAGCCTTAATTTCAAGATTAAAACAAAGAATCTATTTATGTAATGTAATTTAAGATTTAAAATTGTATAGTTCAGATCGCTGCTTTGGTACTGATTCTCGATTTCTGGCCTTTTATAGTCCCGATGTAAAATAATAACAGGTTAATTATAGAAAACATTAAGATAACATTAAAATATCTTGCGCTTGGGGAAAAAGTAGATGCTAATTCAGACACTGTGTCATACCAAAATACTTACATTTAAAATATAAAATATCTAANTCAAGCTAGGGTCACAAGCATTCGTTGTCATGACTCCTCATTCTGCTTTAACCTGGGAAAGTTCCTAGTGTTACTTTGTCTCTTACATAGTTTTGAAGTGTTCCAACCATTTATTTTCTAGAATGTCTGTTGCTCTGGGTTGGTTCAATGTTATCTCGTGATTAAATTCAGATTATGCATTTTTTGGAAAATAGAACATTATCCCCTTTTTAAAGTGATCTTTGAAAGGCTTGTTTGCAAAAATGTCCAGCATTAGAAATTGTGAGGTCCTATGTCCCCTGAGGAATGCGAACTAAGTCTGCATTGTTTCTTTGTTTCCCTTTTCACGGCTTTCCTCAGGTGGACACTCTTTTTGGCATTCAAACTATATTCATTTAAGTTACTTCAAGTGTCTTCCCCAAACAGTTCTGCCTTATTCAAAGAGGTCAGTGTAATATGAGACTGTGAAAAAATGTAAATTTAAGGTGGTACCTTCTTTACAGAGGAAGTTCACCTTATATTTGGATGCATGAGGTCACAGAGACTTGACTGAGGTAGCCAACACTATCCTAGGATTGAACGGGTTCATTTTAAGCCTTAATTTCAAGATTAAAACAAAGAATCTATTTATGTAATGTATCTTAAGATTTAAAATTGTATAGTTCAGATCGCTGCTTTGGTACTGATTCTCGATTTCTGGCCTTTTATAGTCCCGATGTAAAATAATAACAGGTTAATTATAGAAAACATTAAGATAACATTAAAATATCTTGCGCTTGGGGAAAAAGTAGATGCTAATTCAGACACTGTGTCATACCAAAATACTTACATTTAAAATATAAAATATCTAACTTTTATTTATGACATTGAAGAGGGAGGGCTGTCAATTCATACTGAAGGTCATTATTCTCAACTTTAAAACTCTTTATGATTCATCCTACGGTTAAGTTCCATTTCCAGTCATGCTGACCAGAAAGGCCCTACTCCCAAGGACCCCAGAGGAATTATCATTTCTGTTTTCCTGGTATTTTAAGATTGACTGGGTCTCAGTTTCCCCAGAAGATTGACCGGGTCCCTGAAAGTTGGCCTTCCCTTGATGTGTGGAGTTCAGGGTTGTCCTGGACCCTCTGAAGGACTTGCTAGAAGAATCTGGGTGGACACCAAATACTGGCTTCTCAGACTTCCCCACCTGGGTCCCTGCAGATCAATGAAAACAGGCTGGCCTTCAACATGCATTGAAATTAACACTGTCATTTCTGCTGGGATTTTTCACTTAGGCTTAAGAGTGGAGACTCTAGAATTAGACTGTCTGCCTTCAAATTGCTGCTGTACTGCTCATTTATTAATTTCTTTACCTTGCACAGATTATGTAATTGTCCCATATCTCCATTCCCCTATCTTTAAAATGGGCAAAATGGGACACCTGGGTGCCTCAGTCGCTTAAGCATCTGCCTTCGGCTTAGGTCGTGATCCGAGGGTCCTGGGATCAAGTCCTGGCATTGGGTTCCCTGCTCAGCGAGGAGGCTGCTTCTCCCTCTCCCCTTGCTCCTCTCCCCTGCTCATGCTCTGTCTCTCTGTCAAATAAATAAATAATCTTTAGAAAAATTAACAAAATGGGCAAAATAGTACCATCTGTCATATTTGGGTGATGGAGACACATATGTATAACTTAAAAGAATGATGCCTGGCACAAAATAAGCACTCAGCAAATGTTAGCCATCACCACCCTCACTCCTCTCCACCCCCGCCTTCCTCAGTGACCTTGCACACAGTTTATTCTTTGTCTAAGAGGTCTAAGAGCAGAGAACACATTGGTCCCCTCTCAGGACCCTGAACACTTCCCTCCCACCAAGTCGAGGCTGAGCTGCAGCAGCGCACCCTACCCTCCTGGTGCATTCCTGGCCAGCTGAGTTTGCCCAAATCATTCCAAGCACGTGGCAGGGGTTCCCTGAGCCGGAAATAGTTCCCTGTACAGATCTTCTCCATCCAGCCCCATGAGATGAGCAGGAAACACATATTCTCCAAGTCCAAATGTCGTTTTGTTCAGTTGGGCTTTTTTATGTCACTGCCAGCCCATGGCTTTGTATCTCTTTTCTTATGGAAAGAGCCTCCTGATGTTTCCCTCTCTCCTTTCTCCAGTCTCTGTTCCTGCCAGTCCGGCCCAGGTTATCTCATTGAATATAATTTCTTTCTTTCCATATTTTGAAAATTATTAATTATACCCTCCTATCTGCAGAAACTTGTCAGTGTGGCATTCAAGGCTCACTCACTCTTCTCCCCATCCCCATTTCCAGCCTCATCTGTGAGTCTCCTCATATCTGTGCCTTTTCCTGAACACATGGTACATAGAGCTTCGTGCAGTTGTATTTTTACTGATAGTATTCCTCCCATAGGTCTCTTTTACCTTCCCCTGCATTTCCTGCCCCTTCTAACACACACACACACACACACACACACACACACACACACACACACACACTCACTCACACACACCAGATCCATTGCTACTTATCCCAGAGCCCCAGAGCATTCTCTGATGTTCAGCAGCTCTCATTATTCCCTCTCTGGGGCTAATGTTGATTCTCTAAGCCTTTACAACTGGAACACCAATCTCAGTTTGAGATCATTATGTTAGCCTCTCTACCTGATATAGGGTTCCCTGAGCAAGGATTGCATTTTATTCATTTTTTTAGGATCCCTGGAGTATGCTTAGCACACTCTTGCATTTGCAGATGCTCAGTGAATATTTAATGAATCTGATTGCATGCAGCTTGATTTTAGCAAACATATACATATATATGTGCACATATATATATATGTATGTATATTTTTTTCTTTATTTATATGACAGAGAGAAACACAGCAAGAGAGGGAACACCAGCAGGGGTAGTGGGAGAGGGAAAAGCAGGTTTCCCACCAAGCAGGGAGCCCAATGCGGGGCTGGATCCCAGGAACTTGGGATCATGACCTGAGCTAAAGGCAGACGCTTAACGACCGAGCCACCCAGGCACCACTTAGCAAAACTATATTTTAAAAATCTGTATTTTGGGGCACATAGGTAGCTCAGTTAAGTGTCTGACTCTTGATTTTGCTCAGGTCGTGATCTCAAGGTCATGAGATGGAGCCTCATGTGGGACTCCATGCTGGGCGGGGAGCCTGTTTAAGATTCTCTTTCCCCCTCTCCCTCTGTTCACCCCACCCCCACACTTGCACAAGCGCATGCGCGCGCTCTCTCTCTTAAAACAAAAATCTGGATTTCACAAAAGATAAAGTATCTTTATTCACACTGTAAGAAGATTCATAAGATTCCTCGATCTATAAATATCTCCTCTGCATTTTAAAAAAAGATTTGATTTACACAAAATTTTAGGACTCTACTTATCCTATAGAAAAGACCTTGAAGTACTGTAGAAGGCTCTTACACTTGAGCTTCAACTATATACTGTACACTGGGCTTAGTTCTTGAGACTAAGTAACCCATTTAACTGTGCTGATAGCCCTGAGGTCAGGGCCTGTTCCTAACCTCCACACTAAGAAGTCTGAAGCTCAAAGAGGTCAAGTAACTTGCTTATTACTTTCCTAGATCTGAGATGTGAGTGTGGGCACTTGATTCCAGAGACTCCACTTTTAAACCTGGTAACGTCCCAGAAATCATCTGACCCAGTGACTTGTGTATAAGAAAACCTCAGCTGTAGTTTTGTCTGTCACTTGCTGGAAGAGATGGAAACTTCTCCAGGCCTCCCCACCAGGGTATCTTGAGAATAAGATGGAGTTCTGAGAAATCACTCACATGAAGAGTACTAGTATAAATTAAAGTTTTCAAAGAAATGCTTCTTAGTCAAAGTGCTTCAGGAGGCATTGTGGTCAGGGATAGGAAGAAACCAGCTTGCCACGGGAACCTAATGGTAAATTGGTTGAAATGGTTGTGGTCTGTTACATGGTTTGCGATATAGAAAAACCAGGAAGTTCAAGAATTGTTCTCTTCCATTTCCTGTACTTCCACTTCTACTCCCAGCATTTTTTTAACCATTGTCAGTGATCTAGAAGTACAGCAATGTGAAGCCAGCCGTTAATATTTATATTACACTAGGAACAAGAGAAATAGGAAAACTAGGCTAAGTGTTTTGATTGCAACAAGATTTCTGTGATAATTTTTAGAAAGATACATATCTGGCATACTGCATTAAGATCTAATCATTATGCCTTGTCTGTTGATTTTTAAAAAAAAACCTAACTAGGGAAAAAATATAAGATTGGTAGCATCTATTTTATAAGTGGTTTATGTCTCCCAGACATATTATGAGGAATGCAAAATTCTCACAGCTTTTAAAAATAATAATAATAAACAGCCTTTAAAGAAATTCCTAGCTTATGTAAAATTGTTTTGGGTCTCAGAAGTACATTCAGTCTCCTCCGATCAGGTCTATTTGGGTGGACACTCTTGAGAAGGACTGCTTTTTTGTTTATTTGTTTGCTTTTGCTTTATTTTGTCTTTTACATCATGATAGAAGTCAGAAAGCATCTTAAACTTGTATCAGCCAGACTCTTCCACACAAGATACCTTATTGACATAACCATAAGCCTCAAGGAGAAAAAGCCATGGGTCTCCTCCTCCTCCTCCTTTCTGCCAGACCCTTCCCTGGAGACACTGTGATTTAGTTTCAGTAACTGCCACCTTTTGTTGAGAGAGGTGTAATGGCCCAGGTAGCTTCTGAGCTCTAGCATTAAGGCATTTCTTGACCTGAGTCCCGTAGCCCCAAGGAAAGCCACACCTTTGTCTTGGAATCTGCCTGGTTCATTTATCATCTGTCACTGATTTTTGTCTGGGAACCAGAGAGCACAACTCTCCAGGGATGCCACTTACATTCTTACGTGACTATGGTTTTAATAGCACCATCCAGGAATATCCTTTTTCTATGCTAATTCCCCTCCTTTTCAAAGAAAATGGCCCTGAAAATTCTGTAATTTTGTACGATGACCCTACTGGAATTGGCGAGCAAGGACAAACCGTGCCGTTTGACTGCACTGAAAAAGCAAATGGGAAACGGAGGCCAGCATGAAGGCGTTTGCAGCCTCAGCATTTCTAGAGATTGCTTCATCAGCACGCCTCCGAGCACAAATCTGGGCCGCCCCGGGAGCCACTTTCCTGGCCGCTGGTTCTGAGCCGTGTGGCTGGGACACTCCCTGGACGGGTCACTTAGGCTCATCAACAGGTTCTTGTATCTTGTGAGAAATTACATGTGCGCTGCAGAGGGTGTTCCTAAGGTTAATGAAAGTTTTTAGGAGGTTGTCTGTTGTTGTTTCATTTGATTTCTGATAGATCTCTAGAGAGTCAGGTCTCTTGTTTTCCACCACTGAGAGTATGCGTCAGGATGGGGAGGGGGTCCCTGGGTTTGGGTTTGTTTTTGCTTCTTAATGGCATGCACCCGAGTTTTTAAACCCATCCCTCTCACAGCTGAAACAATGACTTCGTGCCATCCGTTTCAAGATGAAAAGCACACAGCAGCCCGACATGGCTTGGAGCAGTCATTAACCAAACTATTATTGCCTTGTAATGCGGCGTCTGCGACAGTCACAGAGAATGTCCTCGTGGCATAAATCGAGGTACCGAATGGACTGTCAAGACTGCCAGAGGAACAAGAGGGTTTGGGCTTGGCTTGGGGCAGACAGTTCATTCTTCCTTGTAGGACAGTTTTCTTTTATTCACACATGGAAAGATGAAAGGTTTCCCTCACAGCTGCTCATGGAACAGTAGCTTCAAACAAGGGATGTGTTGAGAGGAACTGGCCTACTGTGCTCAGTGAAGGCAGCTCCTACTGTTCCTGGCCTTTTCTTCCTTTGTTCAAGGAAGTCAGTGCATTGTCTGCTAGGTCTTGGTCTCACGTGTGGTGCCAAATGCCACAACACTATTCCATTCGGTATCGCTGAGGGCTCTTCCCACAATCCAGGGCTACCAATTTTATTTCACAAAAGGTAGAGGTATTTATTTTTCCTGAATCGTCTGCCTACTTGATGAACTGCCTTTCCGCGGTGCCCTGGTCTGATGGGAACTGGGGACGGCAGAGTAAGATGGCACCCGCCTCCCTGACGAGACTCAAGGAGGGGGACAGTGGAAGTTAGCAAGTCCAAGTGCTGCAGAACACACAGCAGGGCCAGTTGTGAAGCAAGCATCCATCCAGAACTGGGAGGCCTCTGTTTAGGTCTGCTACCGTTCTCAAGACCCCTTCCAGAAAGACTGGGGCCCGGAACAGAGACCACAACCATGATCAAAGTTAGAAGTCACCAAGCTCTCAATTGGGTTTCCTTTGGAGTTGTCTTTGGGACTGTGGAAATATAAGCGTAGCCCCTTTTTAAAAGTCTCAATGGAGAATACTAACAGAAATACATTGTGTGTGGCCAGGCGTGGGTGGACGATGGCTTTGTCATAAGAGCTCTAATCCTCAATAGAGTTTGGCTGAAAACTGAAAACTGAAAACTGAAAACGTCGCTTGGGATAGACTGGTTGGTTCCTTCGGTGCCTTCCCGTTCATTATTTTTCCCTCTTACTGCCAGTCAGTCACATTTCTCCATTTTCGTCTCTTTTCCCTTTTCACTCGAGGAATGCAGTTATTAACTTCCATTCTGTGAAAAGGAATCTATCTGTCAGGACTTTAGACAGGAAATAATTGGGTGTTTTGCCACAGGCGATACAATAGGCAGCTCCTACTTTGGCTCCCTGCTGGCCCGACGCTGCCTCCTGCCCCTGTGATGTTTGAGCCGTGAGGAGCCTAGCACAGTAGCTTCTAATGCCGCGTTGATGCATAGAGGTTCTATCCCGTCCGGTCTAGGGTTTACTTACATTGGGAGAGAGATTGGGCCCTGGGGGGGTAAAGGTGATTGAAGGAGTGTGTGTGTGTTTACATTTTACCTTTGAACTTCTTCCAGGAATATTTACATTCCTATCATGACTTTGGGAGGATACAACCAAATTAGAGTTTTACTGTATTTCTGTGTTTTTTGGGGGTAGGAAATTATATGTATTGCGTTAACAACCTAGGGTGATGACATACACTCTTATCTCTTTGTGGAGATATATGCAGTGTTGCAACCTTTCCTTTCAACTGTTCCAGAAAAATCTAAAAAAAACAATTTAAAAAAATTCCAGTTATTCAGCCATGAGAAAGAAGGACATCCTGCCATTTACAACAACAGGAATGGACCTTGAGGGCATTATGCTAAGTGAGATAAGTCAGACAGAGAAAGATAAGTACTGTATGGTATCACTCCTATGTGGAATCTGCAGCCAAGCTCATAAAAACAGAGAGTAATAGGGTGTGGTTACCGAGGGCCGCCTGTGGGGTGGGGTGAGAAGGTTGATGTTATTTAAGGGTACAAGCTTGCAACGAGGAGTAAATGTGCCTTAATCTAATTCGCAGTACAGTGAATATAGACAATAGTATTGAAATTGATTGTTGAGCAGTGCAGGTTTGAATTATGCAGGTCACTTACACATGAATTGTTTTACAATACAGTACCGTAAGTGTGTTTTCTCTACCTTACGATTTTCTTAATGCTTTCTTTTCTCTAGCTTACTTTATTATAAGGATACGGTATATAATACATATAATGTACAAAATACGTGGTAATTGACTGCTTCTGTTACCGGTAAGGCTTCTGGTCAACAGTAGGCTGTTAGTCATTAAGTTTTTGGAGAATCAAGAGGGGCGCCTGGGTGGCTCCGTAGGTTAAACGACCGACTCTTGATTTCAGTGAAGGTCATGATCTCGGGGTCCTGGGATTATACCCTCCCATCCTCCACCCACTGTTGGGCTCCATCCTCAGAGGAGAGTCTGCGCGAGATTCTCTCTCTTCCTCTGCCCCTCCCTCCACCTTCCTGCCCCCTGCCCCCTCTGCATGGGCCTGTGCTCTCTCTGAAATAAGTAAAATTTTTAAAAAAAGAAAAAGTTTTGGAGAGTCAAAAGTTATCCATGGGTTTTCAGCTACACGGGGGTTGGCACCCCTAACCACCACGTTGTTTGAAGGTCAACTGTATAATCACCAAACTTACTAAGAGACTAGAACCTAATTATTCCAACCACAAAAAGAAATAATTATGTAACATGATGGAGGTGCTAATTATCCTTATAATGACAATCATATTAAGGTATACGAGTGTATCAAATGAATATATAGTACACCTTAAAATTACATATATAATTTAGTTCAAAATTTATTTGAACTAAAAAAAATACAGACAAGTTCTCACTGATCATCAATTTAGACTTGCTTACCTCGCTGTTTTTATTAAGACTCATTGGAATGCTTCAGAAACTGGAGGAGAGCTTTGTATCATTATCATGGTTTGGAGAGGAGTGTATACCCTATTATTTCCTCTTGGAAAAGATAAATGTGGTTAGAAAAATATTCTGATTTACCAATAGCAACAAGTTACTAGTTATTTCATTTTTATTGTTAGATTTGCACTTATCTGTGCAGAAAACAAAGGAATTTCAAACATATGTAAAACAAAGTTGCAAAAGTCAAGTACAGTACCTGACTCACTTTGTGAGAGAATGCTTATCATTCTACATTACTATACAAAAATGGATTTAATATAAACTGCTTCTCTACCATGCTGCAAGCACTTTTAAAGTTCACAAACAGCCATATATTTATTACACTAATGATCTTCTTTCCTTTTTTGCTTTTCTACATTTCTCTTCCTGACTTCTTCATGATATTTTAAAATGCCGGGATTAAATCTTTCATGTATCTTTATAATCAGGTTTGGCTTTTCAAAACTGTTGCAAATAGAACATTTTTTTTAAAGATTTTATTTATCTATTTGACACACAGAGAGAGATTACAAGTAGGCAGAAAGGCAGGCAGAGAGAGAGGGAGAAGCAGGCTCTCTGCCGAGCAGGGAGCCCGATGCAAGACTCATCCCGGGACGCTGAGATCATGACCTGAGCTGAAGGCAGCGGCTTAACCGACTGAGCCACCCAGGCGTCCAATAGCAGAACATTTAACTTCATTACAATTCTAACAATATTTAGAAGGCCACCATACACCAGGTGTTGTATAAGCTGCCAGGGATAGAGTGATAGAGAGAAAAGTTTCTAACCCCATTGAACATAGTCTAAAAGGAAAACAGACATTATTTAATTGTTTCTTTTCATGTATTCATTCATTTATTTATTTAACTATTTACTACTAATTACGAAGCACTTCTACAGCTCTCATTATATGCTAGGTACTATTCTAAGCAGTTTGCTACTATTTCATGTAAATAATTATATATGATGAGTAATCTCTAAAGAGGGAAGTCATTGTTTTTAATTTGAATTTCACTATAATTTATTAATAGGGAACAATGGAGAGTTGAGGCATGAAGGTAAACACACAACATTTCTCTCTTATTCAATCACATCTTCCAAATGTGAGATCTGGACGGGACAAAAGAGAAATCCGGTCCTGTATAGCAGGAGAGGGCTGCTTAGTGGGGTTCAGGATCCTCTTCCAGACCTTTTTCTTTCCTTCCTCCTTCCTTAATCTGCTGTTGACACTGCTGTCACTGTTGACTGTTAGCCTGATGTTGCTGTTGACTCTTTCCATACTGTTTTATTTGGGGAGAAGTTAATGAAGAATACCTGTCTTCAAACTTTGCTTGCTAATCCCTATTTTCTTTGAATTATTATGTCTTACATTTGTGATTTTCAAGACAACAATTTACAAACTAAACTTTAACTTGAGTAGTCTGAAGAGGGTCTGTTTTTCTTTTTTAGTTCCAAATCTAATTTTGTCCTTTGAAAGTTCATGGAGCTTCCTATTGCTTTTCAAGTAACTTATTCTAGAAATGATGTATTTTACTCTTAATTGCATAAGTTATACTACAGTATTTCAAGTGCTGTTGAGACATTTCTTCTGCTTAACTTCATTTTGCAAATCAAAGTAAATTATATGGGCTAACCAAAAGGTACTGTAAGAGAGAGATAAATGTGTAAACTGTATGAGAATAAGATTATTACCATGCATTGGACAGTCTTTTAATTCAGGAAACCCCCTTGCAAAAAGAAAATTTGTGAGTTTCTTCTAGCAAATTCAGAAGATCCCTAGAATATCACCTTTGTGAAAACATTTTCTTGACTACCTAATGTATTTGACCTTTGTTAGTCTTTTACAAAAACTGAAACCTATCTCTTGGGTTGTTCACAATTAACTAGTTCCAGCCTATTGCTTATCTAGAGTTAGCCACTCCCCCACCCCTTGGCTTGTCAGTATCATCAAGTCCACATTTAGGCACTAATTATAAGTTCCAGTAATAAGCAAAATTTCAGTTGGGTAACAACTGCAATCTTAAATATGTGTTGTCTGCTAAATTTCACCTTTAAGGAAAAAAATTACCATATACCAATTCTTTGTGCTGGTCTTTTGAATGTGCCAAAAGTGTGCTTTGTTTTTAGGACCATATTGTGGAAGTATGCCTGTCCCCAAAGAGCTCCTATTGAACACGAATGAAGTCACTGTTCGCTTTGAGAGCGGATCCCACATTTCGGGGCGGGGATTCTTGCTGACCTATGCCAGCAGTGACCATCCAGGTATAGCAGAAGATCTCATCAGATGGGGGACCAGATCTATAAACTTGTGTCTGTCTAAGAATTCCTCTTGCTACTTTCATCACCATCACTGGACAGAATTGTGACCTCAGGTATAGAATATGTGAAGGAAGAGAAGAATGCAATGTCTTTATAAGCAGTGAGATCTGAACTTAGAATACTTTTGTTGAGCATATTAGGTTAATCAGCTGACCCGTGTGGGAGAGGGTTGATCTCATTTTCCTAGAAACCTTGGATGATGCATCTTTGGGGCTATTTTAAGGTCTGGTTATTCTCTGGAGCCCTCTCCAAACTTTCTCAGCCTAGGGGACAAGGCTTTTAACCAGTGGCACCTCTGCCCTCCACCCCCTGTGTCCACTCACATACACCAGTGCACCAGCATAGGGGAAGCATGGGAGTGTGCATGTGAAGTCACTGTCACCGTGTCCCTTAACCATGGAGCTGACACTTGAGCAGGAGAGAAGGGAAGTATGAAAACCGATGAGGGAGGAAAGCATGGCCTCCTGTCCAGACCTCTTGTGCTCCAGAGTGATTCTTGTACACACACTTCATGGCTGCCCAGGGTCGCAGAAGTACCCAGAGTTTCTGCCCTTGGTCCCTGCTGGCAGAAATGCTCTAGAAAGGGGGTGCACCATTCATTTCCCTCTCAGCCAATCAAATCTGGCCAATCCCAACAGACCCCAGCAGGTCGAGTGTTCACTATATGTTGCTCCTTAAGAACTATCGAAAATGTTAAGGAAAGAAAGAATTATTGCAGCAAGTGTGGAATATTTTGGAAATGATCCTAGTTTGATCTAAATGCATTAAAATCCATAGCATCTTAGCATGCCTATTGCTGAGTGTTCATTCAGTTCTGTATTCCAAAGGACAT
This sequence comes from Ailurus styani, assembly GCA_002007465.1. Lineage (NCBI taxonomy): Eukaryota > Metazoa > Chordata > Mammalia > Carnivora > Ailuridae > Ailurus > Ailurus styani. The sequence continues at coordinate 712,284 of LNAC01000060.1, forward strand.
TCTCTTTTTTAAGTCCTTGGTCCTAACTGATCAAAGTGGAAAGGTTGTGTTCTCAATAAACATGTGGTTCCATGGTCATTCAGATGCCTCTAGCTAAATTGCTAAATTGCTAAATTAAAATGTTCCCAAACCTTCTCCATGAACCACATCAGGCTTTTCAAATTGTTTTCCTCTTGCCAAGGGAGGTTATTATACACATGATCTCTGTAGGCATGTGGTGGACAGTAATGAACCTGTGTTGGTTTTTCTGTTTGAAATAGTTCCTGTTCCGTTTACTGAACAGTTGCTGAAAAACCATGGTTGGTGGTAGAAACGAGAAATGGAGGAAATTAGTTAAATCCTGAAGACAGTATTCTCAGTTTCTATTTATTTTTAAATGGAAAAATTCAGATAATAACTAGATAGTGAATAAATGCTTCAAAAAAAAAACTTTTTTAGGGTCACCTGGGTGGCTCAGGCAGTTCAGTACCTGTCTTCTGCTCAGGTCATGATCTCAGGGTCCTGGGATCAAGCCCCGCATTGGGTTCCCTGTTCAGTGGGGAGTCTGCGTCTCCCTCTCCCTCCACCGCGCCCCCCCCCCAGCTTGTGCTGTCTTGCTCACTCTCTCTCAAACAAACAAAATCTTTAAAAAATTTTTTTAAAAATCCTTTTTTATTTAAAATTACTTAAAATTCTTTTTTTTGAGCATGAGTGTCCTTCCATTCAATCTCCTAATTGCAATTATCTTTATTTATGACAGATTTGATAACGTGCTTGGAACGCGCTAACCATTACTTGAAGACAGAATACAGGTAAATACAGTGTCCAAGCTGTGCTGCAGGGATATGATGCTGGACATTATGTTTTCCTTCACATTAAACCAGATAAAGTACCTTATTTGTATTTAATGTTTTTAAAATCATTTATGTTGTAAGTAATGAAGAATACTTGAAATACTTTCTTATATAACAGAGATCAGCAAACTTTTTGTCCAGGGCCAGATAGTAAATATTTTAGATTTTGCAGGCAATACAGTCTCTTTGCATCTATTCATAGTTTCTATTGCTGCTGTGATGCAAAAGCAGTCATGGCAAGTATGTAAACAAACATGTGTGGCAGTGTTCCAATAAAACTTTATTTACAAAAACAAACAGCAGCCTGGATTTGGCTCATGGGCTACAATTTGCTGACCCCTGAGTTCTATTGTAGTACCACTGAGCTATAGTGGAGTCTAGAATGTGTTTTTTTATCTGGACAGCATTTGCAAGTGACTTTTGTAATTCCTTCATGTTCAGAAGGAGTTCATTTTGTCTTTCTCGCAAAAGTGAAACCTACTGAGAGTAGGAGATGAAATTTTTCATTCCAGCTTTAACTGGAAAAATTACTGAATCTCTTTGATGTACATTTCCTCATCTATAAAGTAAGAGCAGTCTAGAGCAGAATTTCTCAACCTTGCCACTATTGTTATTTTGGGTTAAATGATTCTTTGTTGTGAAGAGCTGTTGGATATTCACCAGTATCCTTGGCCTCTACCTCCCGTTTGCCGGTTGTGATGACCAAAATGTCTGCAGATGTTGCCAGATGTCTTCCAGGGCAGGCAAAATTCACTCCCTGTTGAGAGCCACTGGTTTAGAGGGAACTGTCAGTGACACCACTAACAACAGCTATAACTCTTTACAGTGCTTTCTTCATGCCAGTTTTAGCTCCCCGGGCTTTGCATATAAATAACTCATGTGAATGTTCCAGCAGGCCTGCAAGGTAGGGTCTGTCATACCCTGAAAACAGACGCACAGAGCAGTTAAGTAGCTTGCCCAGGGCTACACACTTCATGAGTATACACAGACAGGCACCAGAGTCCATGGTCCTGACCGTCTCGGATATGCTCATAAACGAGATGATTTTATATGCAGAATTGAGCCTAGTGTTAACTAATATTAAGACTAGTAGGGAAACAAAAGAGAAAATGGCCAATAATATAAATAATTAGACAATAGTTAAAGTGACCAGTAATTGCATTTGCCCTGTAAAGTTGCCATTCATTCATCATGGACAAATGCCAGCTTCTCTAGGATCTTTCCAGCCACAGCTATAGAGTCCCAGTGGCGATAGGGCCCCTGGGCATCAGCGGTCCTTTCCTGTCCTCCTACGGAAAAGAATATACTCAGGCCTGCGGGGTTATGATACCAGACCATGTAGGCTACAGCCCAGCTGTTTTGTAGTGTTTAGGTAAGATGAGGTGTGGTGACTAGTACAGGTCCACATTCCCTGATCCGTGATTGTGAAATGTAGAAAGCTTTAAAAGTCAAAAGGTTTTGGGGCACCTGGATGGCGCAGTTGGTTAGCATCTGACTCTTGGTTTCAGCTCAGGTCATCATGGCAGGGTCGTGAGATCAAGCTCTACTCCAGTTCTAAGCTCAGCGTGGAGTTTGCTTGAGAGCCTCCCTCTCCTCTGCCCCTCCCGCTCATGTTCTCTTGCTCTCTCAAATAAATAAATACATCTTAAAAAAAAATCAAAAAGTTTTTATAACTCCAATACCTGAGTAGTGCAACCCTAAGCTCATTTGACAGCAAAACGGAATGAAATTGAGTCTATTTGGTCTTTACACATTGGCCTTAATGTGACTGGTCATGTATCTGATACAGAGATATTAATGTTTTTGATTAATCTATGCAGCCATCGGATGAATAAGGTCTGAGAATCTTTTTTTTTTTTAAAGATTTTATTTATTTATTTGACACAGAGAGAGATATTACAAGTAGGCAGAGACGCAGGCAGAGAGACAGGGAGAGGAGGAAGCAGGCTCCCTGCTGAGCAGAGAGCCTGATGCGGGCCTTGATCCCAGGACGCTGAGATCATGACCTGAGCTGAAAGCAGAGGCTTTAACCCACTGAGCCACCCAGGCACCCAAGGTCTGAGAATCTAATGTGTACCATGACTATAGCAGATAACACTGTATTCTATAACTGAAATTTGCTGAGAGTAGAACTTAAATGTTCTTGTCAAAAATATTTGTGTTACGTGTGTGTATATATTTAAATATATACATTTATGTATTAATATATGTGAGGCATTGGATATGTTAATTTGCTAGTTGGGTAACATATACCAAATCATCATGATATACATTTGAAATACCTTACAATTTGTCAATTCTACCACAGTAAAGCTGAAAAAAAATATATATACCTTTTGTCTGGTTACAAAGGTAATTTATAACTAATGTAGACCATCACTAGCCATGTGTGGCTATTAAAGACTTAAACTGTGACTAGTCCAAATTCGGATATGTTTTGAGTATAAAATAAACTGCAGATTTTGAAGACTTAGTACAAAAGAAAAAAGGCTGGAAATATCTTGTTGAAAATTTTTTTTGTTCATTACATGTAGAAATGGTAAAATTTGAATATATTGAGTTAACTAGAATATATTATTAGTTTTGCCTTTTTTCTTTACCTTTTTAATATGGCCACTAGAATATTTATATTTACATATGTGGTTTCCATTAAGTTATTATTGGGGAGTGAGTACAAGCAGGCTGAATCAAGATATTACAGAGTCAAATGGCACAGAAAGTGAAATTTTCTCAAAATATTGTTCTTGGAGAGAACTCAGAGAGAGTCTTCCTTGTCTTCTTTATATTCATGAAAAACATAAGTTGTTATTTTACATATTTTAAGTATATATTTTTATAAAGGTCATGCTATATAAAGTGTTTAGAAACTTTCTTTTTAAAAAATATATTTTGGAGGGGTGCTTGGCTGCTCAGTCCGAAGGGCATGCAACTCTTGATCTCCAGGCCATGAATTCAAGCCCCACGCTGAGTGTAGAGATTACTTAAAAAAAAAAAAGAAGAATTTTTAAAAAGCAAATAAATAAAAAATAAAAATAAAAAATATATCTTGGATACCTTTGAATCCATTAAGGTGCATTAGGGAAGCTCATTGTTTAATAGAGTTTATAATGAATCTTTATATAAAATAATTATTGTGTAAAACTTGACTTCAGATTTACATTTTAGATTATTCTGTGTTTTCAGAAGTAAGGTTTCTGATTTGTCATTAAAACAAAATATGTCTGGGGTGCCTGGGTGGCTCAGGCTCAGTTGGTTAAGGGACTGACTCTTGATTTCGGCTCAGGTCGTGATCTCAGGGTCCTGGAATCAAGCCCGTGTCAGGCTCTGCGCTCAAAGGGGAGTCTGCTTGAGGATTCTCTCTCTCCCTCTCTCAAGTAAATAAACAAATCTTTTATTTTTATTTATTTATTTATTTACTTATTTATTTTAATATTTTATTTATTTATTTGATACAGAGAGAGAGATTACAAGTAGGCAGAGAGGCAGGCAGAGAGAGAGGAGGAAGCAGGCTCCCTGCGGAGCAGAGAGCCCGATGCGGGCCTCGATCCCAGGACCCTGAGATCATGACCTGAGCCGAAGGCAGGGGCTTTAACCCACTGAGCCACCCAGGCGCCCTCAAATATTAGAATTTTTAAAAAACAAATTCTACANACAAATCTTTTAAAAAAAATAAAAAATAAATAAAACAACATATTCCCTCCTGCATGTTCTATGGAGGAGAGGAAATACATTTAAGTATAATTTATACTTTTTAGTTTAATTTAATAAAATATCAATTGTTTATTTCCTTTTTCCAGCAAATTCTGTCCAGCTGGTTGTCGAGACGTAGCAGGAGACATTTCTGGGAATCTGGTGGATGGATACAGAGATGTGAGTAATTGAGGGTAATTTTAGGGCAGGGAGGAAATTAAAAAGTGTTTATTGCTCTGCCTAAATTCATCATAAAGTCACATCAAATAACATCTAAAATTCTGTAGGTAAATGCACGACTCTCTATTCTGAGAAAAAATAAAATAACAAGTATAAAAACCAAAGTTTATTAATGCATGCATTCCTATTTTTAGCATTTCCACTTAAGCATGGTGTAAGTGAAATGGTAAGTAAAACCCTTTTCAAAACCTACGAGTGTAATTCCATTTATTTTTTTATAAGAAGTCATCTTTTTTTTGTAATTTATTTCTTTATTTTAACACTTACGTTCGTTCATGTAATAGCCAAGGACATGACCGTTCGCATCACAGAGTAACAACATCATGTCTGGGACCCGGGAAGCCAGCAGCCCTGCACTTACGTACTAGTTCCAACTTCCTTGCGCGCCCAGTTTCTTCTGCAGAATGAGACTCTGGTTGAATACGTTGTTCCCAGAGAATAATACATTCTCAAGAAGTCATTTGTCTAAAGTATATGTCCTGTCTCCAGATACACAGTCCTTCATTTCTTACTTTATGGATCCCAATCCTGGAAATTTGGTATCTGATTTTTGAATAATAAAAATAATAATAATAATAATAAATAATATTGCTACTTAAACTAGTTGAGTTTCTAGCACATGAGAATTGGCTTGAGTTATTAGAAATGTGAAAATCTGTGTAGTGGTGGAACTTTTCTAAGAGTTATTGACATGTGTCTTCATGCGTTGAAGAAAACGTACATATTCCAGAAGATTGATAATTTCTTCTCCAGCAGGGAGGAAACAAACTTGGGTTTAATTTTTACTTTTAATAGATTCTGATTCTGGAAGTAACATATTTTGCTATTTTGCTGTTTTTCTTTTTCATGTATTGTCTTTATTTGCAAGATTGACATAGGATATTCATTTGTCCTATAAATTGTTTGAATCTTAAAATGATTTCTAATACCTCAATTTGAGATATACGTGGCACAGACCATTTCTAAATGACTTCAGGAAATTAACTAAGGGAAATAAACAGTCAAAGTATAGTTTTTCCCCCAAAAACAGAAAGTCTCTTTGTTATTTTCGCATCCCATGCAAGAAACTTCAAAATTATGTGCAATGAGAGAGATAGCATCATTTTTCCCCCTTGTTTTAGTTGTTTTTCTTGCTTCCTTTTGACAGAGCTCTGTGTTTTAGTGCAACAAGTAAATAAATGGCTCCCTGCATGGTAGACCTGAGTACATGCTCTATAGGTGCTAGCAAACAGGTTTCCTGCTTGACTCTAGTTGGTTTCATATCATTTGCTTTCAGAATGACTTCATCTGGAGGGAAAATTTGTATTTTGAAAACTAATCTTTTCCAAGAAGTCTTATTAGTGCCTTTTCGTATATGTTGATATCATGGCTATATGAGTTATCTATTGCTATATGGCGGTACGACTCCAGACTTCGATTAAAACAACCCATGTGTTAGCTCTCATGTTCTGTGGGTCAGGAGTTTGGGGATAGCTTAGCTGCGTTCTCTGCTTCAGGATCTTACAAGGGTGCATCCAAGCTGTCAGCTGGGCTGCATGTCATCTGAGGATCCACCTTGCCTCTCAGCTCATGTGGTGTGGGCAGCATTCAGTTACTTATGGATTGGTGAACGGAAGACCCCAGTTTCTACCTGGATTGTGGCTGGAGGCTGTCCTCAGCTCTTTGCCGTTTGGGCCTTCCTGATGTCACTTCTTGCTGCTGCTTTTTTTTTTTAAGATTTTATTCATTTATTTGACAGAGACAGACACAGCAAGAGAGGGAACACCAGCAGGGGGAGTGGAAGAGGGAGAAACAGGCTTCCCGTGGAGCAGGAAGCCCGATGTGAGGCTTGATCCCAGGACCTTGGGATCATGACCTGAGCTGAAGGCAGCCGCTTAACGACTGAGCCACCCAGGCGCCCCCACTTCTTGCTTCTTCAAAGCTACCCAGGGAGAATCTCCTAACGAAGGATCCTTCTAGTAAGACAGGTTACAACCTTGTGTAATGTGATCCTGGGAGTGGCTTCCCATCACCTTTGCTATGTTCTGTTAGTAGAAGAAGGCCGCAAGTCCCACCGACAGGCAGAGGGATTTCACGGTGGGAGAATGCCAGGAGGCCCGGATTCTGGAGGGTATCTTAGAGTCTGTCCTCCATGGTGCCTTCATCTTCAGAATGTGTTTAATTGTAGCAAATCTCTTTATCTTTTGCAAAACCAAATCATATTTTGCAATCATCTTTGCAAAACCAAAGCACATTCTGTAGGTCAGGATGACAGAGTCCGTAAAACAAGTTACTGGAGACGCTGTTAACGAAACAGGTGCTCTGTCTCAAGAAAGAAATACGTTGTCTTAAAGAACAACAACAGGGGCGCCTGGGTGGCTCAGTGGGTTAAAGTCTCTGCCTTCGGCTCAGGTCATGATCTCAGGGTCCTGGGATCGAGGCCCACATTGGGCTCTCTGCTCAGCAGGGAGCCTGCTTCCTCCTCTCTCTCTCTCTCTGCCTGCCTCTCTGCCTACTTGTGATCTCTCTCCCTCTCTGTGTCAAATAAATAAATAAAATCTTTAAAAAAAAAAAAAAAAGAACAACAACAGAAAAGGAATTGGTTCATTCTGTGTTGTTCCAAAAGGTAGACCTAGGATCAGAGGATGAGAGTTACGGAGAAGCCAGATTCAGTTGCATACGAGGAATAATTGAGCAGTGTAAGATGGGATGGGATGTCTCGAGGAATGGTGAGCTCTAGTCCCTCGAAGGGTCAAGTGTGGGTGTTCCAACCATTTGTCAGATATGGCCCGTGTATGCTGGGAAGGTGCTGTGGGGTGGAGAAAGTAACTGTCAGGAACATCAGTAGAGAACTTTAACAGTCTCTCTGAATTCTTGAGGTTCCGTGACTCTATGTCCCTGACGTCTATATTGGTAGATGCTTCGCGTGCCAATTAAGTAGGATGGGCTTCTCTCTGAGATCTGCCTCACCTGGAAACCAGAAATGACAAGCCCCCAGAACAGTTTCTATCTTAGCACCTTCTCCCAAGCCCGCTGACTGTACCATCTGTTTTTAAGTGGAAGACATCCCTTAATAAGTTGTTTCAGTAAATTCTCCATTCGCCCCAAATATTCAAGAAGTACTGTAAAATAAAGGAAGACAGTGCACAGTGTGCTCCTGGTTTAGGAGGAGAAGAGGAGAAGCCAGGCCTGTTGTACACCCACAAAAAGCCAGAGGGAAATACAGTATAACAGTGCATGACTGTCTCCAGGTGGTAGCAGTATGAGTGACTTTTTTTCGTATTTCCAACATTTGTGCAATGAATGGATATTAACCTTTGTAAAGAAAATGTTGCCAATATAGTAATTACAAAGACTGTAGCAACATAGGAATAATTCATATGATAGAATGTGGAATTATGTTTTTATGATTTAACTTTTTTTAAAAAAAGATTTTGTTTATTTATTTGTCAGAGAGTGACAGAGAGAGAGAGCACACAAGCAGGGAGAGCAGCAGGCAGAGGGAGAAGCAGGCTCCCTGCTAAGCAAGGAGCCTGACGCAGGACTTGATCCAGGACCCCGGGATCATGACCTGAGCTGAAAGCAGACGCTTAACCAACTGAGCCACCCAGGTGTTCCATGATTTAACATTTTACCATCATTTTAAGACATGTGCTTTATTCATGTTTTATTCAGTGCAACCTAAATCATTTAGTTTTACATTAAACTTTATTTTAATACTATGTTAATACTTTTTAGTACAAGCTGACTTTTCCTAAAGGAAGACTTAAGAAAATGCTCCAATTCTAGGATGATTTGATAACTGCTTTGAAAGTTGATGCAGTCTTACTTCATGCTGATTTGTTTGGCCATCTTTTATGACGTAGTGAACTTCAGAAATAGTTCATACCATCAACCTGCAATTTTACCAGCCATGCAGGTGTTCTTCTCAGCTGTCTGTTGCATTTCTTTTCCTAAAGAATTACATTTAAATTATTTCATTTGAATCCAAGACCGTTCACTTATTAACACAGGCCAGTGATGTGGCTTTCCTCTATTTACATTTCAGCAAGGCCTGGACCTCGAAAATAGCTAGAAAATCAAAGTATAAATTATGCCGCTCTTCAAAACGAAACATTTAAGACTCAAGTTCCATGAAAGTAAATTTTTAGAATTGATACCAAAAAGCCACAATTTAAGTAAACATCAATTTTATTTAAGTTGGTTGGGTAAGAGAGGGATTTTTTTTTTTTAAGGAAACAATCCTGGAAGGGGCTAATAATTTTATCATAATACTGTAATAATCAGATCTGATGGTTATTCTCTTGGAGTTGTATCCTATGGCCTACACTTGATATTATGGAGAAATGTGAGCTGCAATTGAATAAATTCCATAAAAAGGGTATATTACTGGGGTCCCTCAATACTGGTTACTGTGGAAAATGGGAATGTATGTTAGCCGGTGATGCTGGTATTAGGACCTATTGCTTGTTGACCTGTGAACCTGGCCTTTTGTAACCAAGGAGGCCTTGGACATGTCAAGTCCAGTGAGAGCTACCCACTAGGCAGGGCTCCTGGGATAAAGACCATCCCATCCCCAGAACAAATTCCAAGGAAGATAAATGATCCCCGGGGCAGTGGGATCATCTGCCCAGCAATCCCTGTACCTATTTGTTTTTCATTTTGGGGCTGAGAGAGCTGGACAGGCATGTGTGGACCCTATAGTAGGTACATAGGGTGCCCATTAGAATCACAAGGTGACACCCATTAGAAAAGATACCAGACATCATGCAGTCCAGCCTTTCTATTGTACAGAAGAATTGGGGACCAAGGTCCAAAGTGGTGACATGAATTAGTCACCCTTGGTAAAGTTAGAGACACAGCCAGGATGATGATCTAAATTACCGAATTTAAATTCAGGGCTTTTCCATTACAACTGGCAGCTCCATTTTGTACCCCAAGAATCTAAAACAGTGACAACAAAACTATTTAAGAAAAGAACATTCTAGAAAAAAAAAAAACCCACCCACAAGCTGTGTATTTAGTTTAAAGATCATTGTCTTTTTCTCATCTTCTAATTCGTTTTTTCTTCAAAATCAAGGAGGGTAGTATCTGTGTCTGTCTTTCAGCATTTTCATATTTCTTCTCTATCAGGAACTCTTCCCCTCTTTTGGCTGTGATAGCCATTATTGCAAACCTGACTCATTTTCCCTGATTTAATCTAGTTTGGGAAATATACACTCTCTCAATCAAAGATCATAGGAGTTTTGTTATTACAAAATATGGTTGGTCTTCTTGGTGCCCCAGATATTGTAACCTAAATCCAAGAGAACTGTTCCATGGCAAATTAAGGCAACAACGTTGTCATTAACAGAAAGAGTATCTCCCAAGTCCAGTTACCGAGACACAATCTCACGAGCTGCTTTTCTCATTTTGGCACTAGCCATCATGGAGAAGTGAGGCATTGCTCAAGTTTATTAGAAGATGCTATTCCTCAGCTCCCCAGGCCTGGGCCGACTGCCTAATCACCTTCCCACACAGGTGTATGCCCATGGGGACCTCGGGGCCTGGGCACCCCATGCATGAGTTTCAGTCCTTCCTGGACCCACTGCCAGCAGACCAGTTCCAGTCCCAGGGCCACCTGCTAACCAGCCACTCAGGTGCTCCTGCTCGCTTGGTCACTCCAAGCAGCAGTTGGAGGTGCCAGCTGTCTGACCCTTCCAGAAGAGACTCAGAAAATGAGATGGAGACTGGGCCCTGGGTTGCTCATCCTCATAGCTCTAAGACCTTTGTGAAGTTTTTTGTTCCATTTAATGTTCCATGGTTGACACCACTATTTTGTTTTTGGTACCTTGTTCAGTCTCTGAATTAATTATAAAATGAAGCTGTGGTATGGATTCACATTCTCAAATAATCCTTGGTATCTGTGTCTGGGAAAGCAAATGTAAGAAACTGATGAGTTATCTATTCCTGCTTAACCAGCCACCCTGAAATTTGGTGGGGCTTAAAATAGCAGCCGTGGGGATGCCTGGGTGACTCAGTCAGTTGGATGTCTGCCTTCGGCTCAGGTCATGCCTTCGGCTCAAGGCTTGCATCGGCTCCTTGCGCAGCGGGGAGTCTGCTTCTCTCTCCCTATGCTACTCTCACCCCCGCCCCTGCCCGCCATCAAATAGATAAATAAAAAACCTTAAAAAAAAAAAAGCAGCCATGTTATTTGCTGGTGAGTTTGTGGGTCATCAGTTTGGGCTGGTCAGTTCTTAATCTCCCCTTGCCTACAAGAGCTCCTGCGGTCATGTGATGCCTGGGGGGTGGCAGAAGGTCAAAGGTGGCCACGATGACATGTGTGGCAGTTGGTTGAGCTATGTCATCTGCAGCAGAATCAAGCAAGTTACGCGGTCCGATGCCGTCAGTAGGAGGTACCTACACAAGGGTGTGACCGTCGGGAGGTATTATTCACTGGGGGGCCACCAGGACTGTAAATTACCTACCTCCCTCTCTAGCGAATGGGTGCCAAAGTTGGCATAAATGTGGGGACTCCGGGCGCCTGGGTGGCTCCGTGGGTTAAAGCCTCTGCCTTTGGCTCAGGTCATGATCTCAGGGTCCTGGGATCGAGGCCCGCATCCAGCTCCCTGCTCAGCAGAGAGCCTGCTTCCTCCTCTCTCTCTGCCTGCCTCTCTGCCTACTTGTGATCTCTCTCTCTGTCAAATAAATAAATAAAAATCTTAAAAAAAAAATGTGGGGACTCCGCAGTCATTTTGAGATGGTTATACAATAATTTTTTCCCCTCCTCTTCTACTTTTTATTTAAATGAACTATAGCGTAACAATGTCACAGGTCAGATAGGGATCCTGACCACATGTTATAACAAGATATTTTAAATGTGTTCTTGAGTAGCTGGGAGTGATGGTGTTGCTGTATTTCAGACCTCGTTATTGTGCAAAGCTGCCATCCACGCAGGAATCATTGCAGACGAGCTGGGCGGTCAGATCAGCGTGCTTCAGCGCAAAGGGCTAAGTCGATACGAAGGAATCCTGGCCAATGGTGTGCTCTCAAGAGAGTAAGTACTTTGTCTTTTGTTCTGAGTAGAAGGTAACCCCAGAGGCATAATTTATCAGCTCACAATTTTGAAGCGACAGTGTGCATATGATACCAAGGGTTTGTCATCTGGGAAAAATGTATGTGAGTGCTTCAAGCAGCATTTATGGTGTCTTTATGGAAGATCAGTGCAGCAATAAAGGAAGCTCACTGGTTATGCTGACAGGTGAATTGAAATGGCACGTATCTGAAGTTCTAGGGCAAAGGAGTGCTTCTACTCGCAGGTGCTTTAGTAGGAGAAAAAAAGGCTGTCCGTTTTCAGTTTTCCCAGTTTTAGTAAATTACTGCAATAATTATCTGCAATATTACCAAAGGTACTGAAGGAGACAGGGAACTAAAATAAGCCTCCATAGAACTACCAAGCTCCCCGGAAGATCCCCAGAGATAAGCTCTTAGTGATGAGTAATAGTTGGGAAGTGAAAAAAAAAAAAGAGGGCTTTTGTTAACATTTACCTCTCTGTTTGCAGTATCCTCTGCTCTTTTAGCTTCATGAGAAAAAAGTATGTCAATTGTTCAACTGTTTTAAACATTTCAACCTGAGCTTTTAATGCTTTTAGGTTTCCTCAGCTTTTGGAGTGGAAAACAAGAGCTGTTAGAACTAAATATAGGCCTCCCTCGTGATCAGGTGTCCACCCATAGAAACAGGCAGCTTGGAATGGGCCAGAAAGAGACTTTCCTTGGGTGGATGCCTTGTGAGAGAATGGTGATCCTCAAGCCACTGTGTTTATCTCTTGCTCCCTCCCTATTGGCCCCAGAAATGTCTTCCTGCTACCATGACCCCGTGTTTTTTGGACAGGTTGTCACATAGTCTTGGTCCAAAGAATATGGCACAAGAGAGACTATGGGCATTTCAGGATCCAAAAATAGGAAAAAGGAGGTCAGGGCCTGTATTCTCTACCACTCTCTAGTCTGTGAGCAGATCACTGACCATCCCCCCTCTAACCCCCCACACCGCCATTTTGCCGTGGTCCCTGCTTGTCTGCAGAAGGAACATGATCATGTTTCCCTGCTCTGTTCTCCCAGCCGGTGTGGACCATCTCATCTAGTAAAAAGAAATTACATAAGGGGGTTGATAGGTTCCCTAGTTTGCATGAATATAGTGACTCTGATGTCATTTTGAGAAAGTTATACAGTAGTTTTTTTCCTTCCCCTTCTGCTTTTTATTTAAATGTATTACAGCTTAGTTTAGCAATATTGTAGTTCAAATGGGGATTCTGACTCCAAGTTATAATATTGTTTTTTGGGAAAATGTATCTTAAGTTCCAAAGAACCAATTGATGAACTCATAAGTAAGCTTAGGGACCAACACCCATTTCTGGATTGAGGTGTTGGCTTAAGCTCACAGGAGAGAGGATTTAGAAGCAGTGGCTAAAATTGGGCAAGAAATTGGTCAGGTCACCTTCATGAAGGAGGCAAGACTTGGGTTTGGTGGAAGGCAGGAACCGGGCATGTGGGGACACAGGAGCAGACTCAAGGCCCAGAGAGGGACACATGGTGGCAGTCAGCACACCATGCTCACATCCAGGCCCCTGGCTGGTGGGTGGTCGAGGGAAAAGGCAGAGCTCCCACAGGGATTTCTGAGTTGGGGCTGCGGGTGGGGTAACTGGAGAGGGTGTTGCAGTCAAGTCTTTCACAAGCCACACAAGTGATGCTGTATGTAGTCTACAGAAGGCAGCCATCCACTAAGGACCCGGTGCAGTTTGTACTCTGATGGGCAGACTCACCACTCTGTCTTTGTGTTCTTTGCTTGCTATAGATAGTACTCCCCTCTCCTTTCCCCCTGGATGGTACTTTTAGCTTTGAGAGGCCCCAAAGTGTTCTTTTCCTATTGTGTGAACATCCAAAGACAAATCATTCCCAAATTTAAGATTTAAAAGCTTAATAAGAGAGTACCTTTGGAAAGTAAAATCCTTACTCAAATAAATAAAATGTACATATGTATTATAAGTTCATTTTTATATATGCATGCATGTATTTTATACATACATGAATGCATGTACATATATGTATGACATATAAAGAAATATGCATGCTTGTATTATGTATACATACATACCACATATGCGCGTGTATACATATTTTTCACTTACATATTTGCCTAAAGGTTTTTGACATAAATATTATATCCTGATTGATAATAAAAGTGCTTATACACAGTAAGCTGTGTCAGCTTAATCGTGACTTTTGAGGATCTGTTACTGTTTACATTTACATCTGTTTACATTTTTTATGGTCTGATATATTGACACCAGGGCACAATCTCAGGAAGATGCCGTGCTATGGCCTGGATTTGTTGGGAGCTGCATCTCCAGATAGGAGCAAAGAATTGGCCTCTGGTTTTAAATCTGTTTTTTGTAATCTCCTGCCTATATTTGTATATATTCCAATGCTTCTTTTGTAGAAAAATAGGCTCATAAAAAGTTGAACTTGTACTACTAGGATTTTATTTTACTTTTGAAAAAAAAAAACATTTAAACTGTTGAAGAGAAGTAGACATGTTCTCAGTTCTGGGCTTGATACAGATGAAGTCGCTCTATGTAATTCGAAATTAAACATTGATGCAAAGAGAAAAGTCCAGAAATCTCAACCGCGAATGAACCAGGAAGAGTTTTACTTCACATTCTATGTGGCTTTTTGAACAAATTGTTTGATTTTTGTTTTGGTGAGAAGAGAAAGCCCAGAATTATATCAAGGTCCCTTCTTCCTTCTAGCTCAGATTTTGCTCTGGCCTTCTACCCTGAGCAGAGAAGAGTAAATGACATGCAGACACATCTCTTGCACTCATCCCCACTCCCAGATCTTTAGGGGGCAGTTGTTTTGATCTGTGCCGGTTTGCTCTTGGGGAAGCAGTGTGCCTGCGGTCATTGAACTTCTGTTCCCACACATGATTGTTTGGTGTTCAGGAAAAAACACAGAAGGAAGCGCTGCCGCTGAGGAAGAAGGAGTCCCTAAAGTAAATATCTAGGGTTCTTCTGGGATTCATCCGGGTCGGGTCACTTCCTTGATTTGAGGAGACCAGAATGGAATCAGGAAGAGAGCCTGACCTCAGAGGGAGGGTGAAGGCTCACACCATCAGCAGGGAAGGCCTTTCTTTTGGTTTACATCAGCCTCTTCTTGATTGCTTCTCGAGCCCCCTCAGGGCAGGCTGGCAACTCCAGTAATCTGACTGAATTCATTCACCCTGATGTGGGACTGCCTCAGAACCCCAGCCTCCTGGGGTGTTTTCATTTTTAAAAGAGGAGGCTTATTTACCAGTAGAATTCTCTGGGGGGTTCTATTTAGTTTAATTGAGTGCAATGGAAAAACATATTCAAGCTGCTCAACAGAGAAGAGCCAGGCAGAGAGCTGTTAGGAGCAGATCCTCCCCCAGCGGTGTCTTCCGAGGGTTGACTCCACAGTTTTCCTTGTTTCCCTAACTTCTCTTTTTCAACAACAACAAAATAAATATTTTAGTGTCTCGTGGCTGCGGGAGCAAGTTGAGGCCCTCCCAGTTGCCACGATATCAGGTGGCTTTATTTGGGCAAAAATGTAAGTGTAGGGCGCCTGGGTGGCTCAGTGGGTTAAAGCCTCTGCCTTCAGCTCAGGTCATGATCTCAGGGTCCTGGGATCGAGGCCCGCATCGGGCTCTCTGCTCAGCAGGGAGCCTGCTTCTCCCTCTCCCTCTGCCTGCCTCTCTGCCTACTTGTAATCTCTCTCTGTCAAATAAATAAAATCTTTTAAAAAATAAATAAGTGTAATAGTGCGGGAACATGAGAAAAAATGGAAAAGGCAGTCAAATAGAGGCTCTAAATAAATTAATGAAATGTCAAATGTGAACAAGGTGCACCTTTCTTTAAAAGTTAGGAGACTGGATCTTCTCCCCAGGCTTGTTGTGAACGGTGAATTTAGGCAACAGCCACAGAGCTTTGATGGGAAGGTTCCTAGACTCTTGTCCAGATGCTTTCTGGGTTCTCCATGGATTTCTGGGTTCACCGTTCAGTACTCTTTCTGTCCTTGGTTGCTGGGAATAATTCAGAGCTGAACATTTAAAGGACAAGAGGTACTCTCAGATTGTAAAGTAATTGAACACAACAGGGACATCTGCCTCTTTGTGCATTTCTCTAGTATCAATGTAGTGAGTACTATGCATGCAAGATTCATCTCGAGAACTCCGGATTTTCTACATGTTTTTACACTGTTGAGTTGGTAAGGGATTTACAGAAAGGTAAATATAGTCTTGGGCCTTAGGAATCTCTTCTCCATGGAAGGAGACAGCTGCAGAACAAGGCCGATAGGATGTTTGCCTGTGAGAGTACCACACGCTGGAAATCCTAGAGTCCACAGGGCCAGGGATTAATGGCAGCTCAGCTGTAGGATTGTCCCATAGTGGCGAGGCCCAGCTCAGGCCAGGTCAGTGAGGTGCTACGGGTGTTCTCCCGCTGCACCTGTCATCCAGTAGTGGGGTGGTTCACGGCTGGGTGTTGGTTGCTACAGTAGGGAGGAGCGTGACTGGGAGGGAGGCAGAGCTGAGGGTGCCCAGAGTGGCACCGCTGGGGCAGGACCCCCCGGGGAAGGAGCGAAGGTTGTGGAGAAGGCAGCGAGCAAATGACATGGTCACTCTTCTACAAGTGGCCGGTCTTCTCCATTTCTCTCCGTGGTCCTTGACTATTGACCATGGATAGGATGCTTCAAGGTAACTACTGAAGCAGGGGCTGTCATTCTTTCTGCCTCCATTGCCAGGTATTAATTAATTGGGTCTTAAGGTTGTCCCTGAGACTGAATGTGTGTACTTCCCTTCCCCACACAATGTGGCAATGGTGGAAACCACGCAAGATTTTGACCCAACACCAGTGACTCACAGTCCTGGCCACTTGTCACCTGGGTGGCTTTAGGAACATTGCTTCCCTTCAGTGGGGCTGAGTTTCTCTCTAGAAGGCCAGTGACGAAGAAGCTAACCCCCTTGCTGGGGTGCGGCGGGGATCCCGTGAGATGCGGGAAGGTTCTGTGATGCCTGGGCTGTGGTGCTGTGTCTGTCATTGCGATCCAGGTAAGCAACTCACCTCCTCCTGTTTGTGTTTATTGTTGCAGTGGTTCCCTGTCTGACAAGCGATTTCTCTTTACCTCCAACGGTAAGGATCCTGCTTACCTTAAGAATTTGATATTTTAAAGTCTTCAGTGGTAGTGTATTCTCCCATACCCCTCCGATGATATAGTTTAAGCAATTTTATTTTTCTTTTTTCCCACAGGTCACACAGCACCAAGTATGCTATAACTTAAAAATACCAAGACAGTAACTCAATTAGCATGAAGTAGAAAATATTTTTTTATAATCTAAGCTCTCTCAAACTTTTGCCAAAAAAGAATGAAAATTCAAAAATGCCATTTATGTTAAGATAAATTGTTTTCTGTTAGATTTTAACAGGAAAAGCTTTTATTTTATTATTTTATTTTTTAAATATTTTATTTATTTGTCACAGAGAGAGAGAGCACAAGCAGGCAGAGACGCAGGCAGAGGCAAAGGGAGAACTATGCTCCCTGCTGTGCAGGGAGCCTGATGCTGGACTCGATCCCAGAACCCTGGGATCATGACCTGAGCCAAAGGCAGCTTAACTTAACCAACTGAGCCACCCAGGCGTCCCCAGGAAAAGCCTTTAAATATTACAGTTTGATTTGTGGTTATCTTGAATAAAGTGATTGAACATGAGTGTGTGAAATAAGGGCTTTTTGGCCCCTCTGTCACAAAAATCTATTCTGTGTAAATATTCTCTCAGCATAAAGTAAAGTATTTCCAGGAGAACAATATGAATATGTCTTCTTTGTCCAGGATAGGAGTGTGGCCTTTATTTGCTAACCTCCACATTGTGTTGGACATGGTAAAATTAAGGTCCTAAGGATGACGTTGAGTGCAGTTTACTGATCTTCAGAGCACCCGGATGTCCCTCCTCTTCAAGGACACAGACAGTAGAGTTCCCTCTGATCAAGTGAGAAGAACCTTCAGCATTTTAAACCTCGAAGACACATTGTACTTTGCTGAAATGAGGGTGAATTTAGAAGTCTAGAAAGGAAAATCTATAGTGGGAACAAAGAGATGTCCTTAATAGAGGATGTGACTTCAGTGAGGTCCATTAAAAAGAAAAGCAACAGTTGTAAGGGACCACAGTACAAATGAGTCAGATGAAAAGTCTGGGTCATTAAAAAATGAGTAATTAAACAGTTGATTTGATATCAGAATGGAAATAAATCAACTGAATAATTCTAGGTGAGATGGAGTACTTTTTTTTTTTTCTTTTTTTGCTTTCATATTGTGCTTATATCTGAAATACTTTCTTGGCCTTTTTTTTTTTTTTTTTTTTTTTTTAGGTTGCAGCAGATCATTGAGTTTGGAACCTGACACACAGATCAGAGCTTCTTGGCAGTGGGTCAGTGAGATGGGAGAACAAGTTCACTGGTCTCCTGGCCAAGCCCAAGTTCAGGGCCAAGACCTGTCATGGGCTTCAGGGGACAGCAGCAAGAACCGCAAACAGCGAGAGTGGCTGGAGACCGATTTGGGAGAGAAAAAAAAAATAACAGGTACAGTTTCACAAATGCAAAAGGATGGGCAGTTGAAGTTATGTTTCTGAGCTACATAGGCGCTTCTTTCTCTACCTCAAAGTATTCTGTGTCTTTTCTAAAAGCAACAGGCCTTCACATTGTCTTGATGGGAAGAGCCTGTGTGTAGATTGTAAGTGTGGATATATAGAATAGATGAAACCTTTTTTTAAAAAATATTTTATTTATTCATTTAACAAACAGCAAGCACAAGCAGTGGGAGTAGCAGAGGAAGAGGGAGAAGCAGGCTCCCTAATGCAGGGCTGGATCCCAGGACCCTGGGGTCATGACCTGAGCCGAAGGCAGACGCTTAACTGACTGAGCCACCCAGGTGCCCCTAGATGAAATCTTTTTATGGCATGTTGTCAATTTGTTTTTCTGTTTTTTTTTTTTTTAAGATTTTATTTATTTATTTGACAGAGAGAGAGATCACAAGTAGGCAAAGAGGCAGGCAGAGAGAAAGGAGGAAGTAGGCTCCCCGCTGAGCAGGGAGCCTGATGCAGGGCTCGATCCCAGGACCCTGAGATCATGACCTGAGCCGAAGGCAGAGGCTTTAACCCAGTGAACCACCCAGGTGCCCCCATGTTGTCAATTTGGAAACACTCAGCTTTGGTCAGATTTCAAAATGCAAATAAGAAAAATTGGCCTGTAAAATGATTTAAGATTTCAAGTGAAGGGGGAAAAAAAGAAAGAGAAAAGAAACCTGGAATTGTAATACATGCTATATATCTTGTAAAATCTAACCTACCAGTAATATTTTCTTACTAGGAATTATGACCACAGGATCCACACAGTCAAATTTCAACTTCTACGTTAAGAGTTTTGTGATGAAGTTCAAAAACAACAACTCCAAGTGGAGGACCTATAAAGGAATTGCCAGTAATAAAGAAAAGGTAAGAGAAACTCTGGAGGAAAGAACTGAGTGGGAGAGTGGGTCTCCATCGTTTTATCAGTGTGTTTCCAGAAAACAGATCTCTAGCACCGCCTCAGGTCGGTAGCTCAGCCTTTGTTGGCAGAGCCTTGTAGCTTCACTACCCAGTGTGTCTGCAAAACTGCAGCAGACCTAGGTTCCTGGCTTCGGTGTCCTACAACCAGGTAGGAGCCGGGTGGGAGAGACAGCGGAGCTAACTACCAGCCTCTTCAGGTCAAAGTTATTTGATTCTACAGGTGTTTCAGGGCAACTCTAATTTTCGGGATCCGGTGAGGAATAATTTCATCCCTCCCATCGTGGCCAGATATGTGCGGGTTGTCCCCCAGACGTGGCACCAGAGGATAGCCTTGAAAGTGGAGCTCTTTGGCTGCCAGATCACACAAGGCAAGTTAGCAAGTTACTTGGTGTTGCTGGTGCCCTCTCACAGATGGTCGTTACTAATGGGGTTCTTCCAACATCTCCTCTACCTCAGGTAATGATTCGTTGGTGTTGCGCAAACCAAGTCCAAACACTGTCGGTGCCACTGAAAGAGAAGATGAGACGATCACAAAATCCGTCCCCTCTCCAGAAGCGCCCACAGGTAGAGCAGTTACTGTTTTGTGGTTTTCTCGGGAGTATAACCGGACTCCATGTGATTATTACAGTAGCTTCAGCAAAAACTTTTTTCGTTGTTGTATGAATGTCTGGAGTCAGATGGTCCAGAGGTAGCTGCATATGTGTAAAATGATGTATAACCACAACTCTTCTGTGTAATATTGTAAGTAGAAGAAGTAGTATTTGCCCTTCAAACACCAGGTAAAGATTTTATGGAAAGATAATAGCATCTCCACACAATGGAATACTTTGCAGCCGTGAGAAATAATTATGTTCATTAATAGAGGAAGCTCTTGGAGATAGAGACAAACTTAAGAAAATATGCAAAGGACAGGACAGTCCATATAGCATTCTACCATGTGTGCAAAAAAGGGAATAAAGAGTGGTGCCTGGGCGGCTCAGTCAGTTAAGCATCTGCCTTTGGCTCAGGTCATGATCTTAGGCTCCTGGGATCGAGCCCCGCATCGGGCTCCCTGCACAGCAGTGAGTCCAGTTTCTCCCTCTTCCTCTGACCCTCTGCCTGCTTGTGCTCACTCTCTTTCCCTCTCAAATAAAGAAATAATTTTTTAAAAAAGGGAATAAAAAATAAATACATATAGATAATCATTCCAGTATTTCTGGAAGAATGTCAAGAGACATAATCTGGCTTCCCATAGAGGAGGAACAGAAGTAGGAGGGAGACTTGTATACTTCTTGAAGTTTGAACATGTAAATATATTATCTATTCAAGTAATAAACATTAAAAGTATGTTTATTTTTTTAGAATATAAGATGATTTGTGTAATTTTATAAAATTCAGAAAGATTAGAGATCTATAAATATGAGAATAAAAATAAGCCATAAATTAGCATCCACAGATAATCACCATATTCCACTGTATCCAATCAACTATATTTATCTGCAACATACATATATTTATATATAACCACATATTTTGTCCTGTAGCATATATTTTTCTCACTTAGCATTGTATCACGAGCATCTTCCAGTGTTAAGTAGTCAGAAAACACAGTTGCTAAATAAATAAATAAATAGAAAAAGAAAAACACAGTTGCTAATACGTTTATAGCATTTTTTCATATGGATATACCATCACTTAGTTAACCATTCCCCTATTGTTGGATGGTTAAGTTCTTAGATTTTTCCCAAATTTCTACTCTGGTAAATAACACCACAGTTATTTATGACTTTTGTTCCTTTTGAAGGTCCTTGTATCCCACCCCCACCCCAATTTCATGAACTACACATTTCCACTCCTGATCATCCCTTTATTGATGATCCCTTCTCAGGGATCACAGATAAAGGGTGAAGAACAAGTATTTCTCCTTCAGTTTGCATAGTGTCTACAAGCTCGGGTCCTGCTTTAGTAGCTGTTCAAGTGACTTCCTTTTTTAAAGTAGGAAGACATGGTGTTCCGTGAGCAGACTGGAAATGCTGTCTGAGGTCATCGGGCTGCATTTCCTCTCAGCCCACTGCTCCAGAGCACTGGTAACGGGAAGCCCGGGGCTCTTCTCCCCTTTCCCCCCAGCTCCTGTTATTGTGCACGTGCAAAGCCTCCCACCATCTGGGGGAACTGGTTCCTTGAACTGATTACCTCCGGGCCAGCTGGGTGGGCCAGCTTGAAACCTTCCCCCTCAATTCTGATTGTGGAGCCTAATGTCATCCAAACAACAAGCTCAGAGTAAATGTTAATCCCTGAGGACCACCAAAAATTGCCTTTTTGGAAAAAAAAATTTTATTTTCCTAAACTCGAGCCAGGATTTTGAATGCTCTCCGTTTGCTTTCTGATATCAGGAAATGCCTAGCACATATTCATTTTCCCCATATATTAAACCATTGAAGACCTTTCAAATCAATGTTGAGTTTTAGACTGTGANTCTTTTTGGAAAAAAAATTTTATTTTCCTAAACTCGAGCCAGGATTTTGAATGCTCTCTGTTTGCTTTCTGATATCAGGAAATGCCTAGCACATATTAATTTTCCCCATATATTAAACCATTGAAGACCTTTCAAATCAATGTTGAGTTTTAGACTGTGAACTTGGGCTGCAGCTCATTTCTGTTGTAATGTGGCGGCTTTCCTCCTTCCTAGGAATAAACATCACAGCTGTTGCTATTCCGCTGGTGCTCCTTGCCCTGCTGTTTGCTGGAACGGGAATCTTTGCAGCCTTTAGAAAGTATGTGACTTGACATTTTTAAGTTTCTTTTCAAATTATGCAAATAATCACAAAACCAAAATGTTTGCTTTTCGGATGTTTATGTGTAGAAAAGCAGCATTACTTTGGCCAAGATAAAATGTAAATACATGTTTTAAAAACAAGTTGGGTAGGGGTAGAAAGTATCACGTATTCTTCTATAAATAACACTTATCACTTAGGAACCTTTTCAAGTAGGATTCTTTTGTCTCTGTAGGAAGAAGAAGAAAGGAAATCCGTATGGATCATGTAAGGCCCAGAAAACAGGTTCGTTTACAGAAAAGTCTATCTATGGTTTTCTTCTCTTAGAGAAGGGACAGGATCTGCAGATTAAAAGTATAATGAGGTCTGTGGCCCACACTTACATGGTTAAAAAAAATAAGCTCGGGCGCCTGGGTGGCTCAGTGGGTTAAGGCCGCTGCCTTCGGCTCAGGTCATGATCCCAGGGTCCTGGGATCGAGGCCC